>OZ022512.1:28785852-29075373 GCA_963989385.1 Ctena decussata | reverse complement strand
CAGATCAATAATACATGTATGTGAATGTTGTATAGGATGTTTTTGTAAATGTATGCACACGCGGGCCCACTGGTGTAAACCAATTGTAGATAATATTAAAATATTGCTATAAATATGGGGTCCAGAAGCCAGAGACATTATAAAAACTCAATTCCAATGGAATTATCTGCAGACTATATTTTTTTTTTTTGAAATTTAGGGTGGAGACAGGTTATTTTTATCTCTTAGTTTTTGAGGCCAGATTATTTTTTTGAATCCCCTTAAGAGCCAGGTTATTTTTTTCTTGCATATCCAAAGACAGGGATTTTTTTTTGATAAATATACCAGCCCCCCCCCCCCCCCCCCCCCCAGAATATCAAATGGTCGGTCCCTTTAGGCTTAATTCCAGGGCAAAAAATGACCAATTAGAAATGTTGTTCAGTGTAGATAAGAAGGCACTGATTAGGAACCGTCAAAATTGTATCCCACATCCTTATCCAAACACCGTGCCGTAACAAGGTTAAACTATATTAGAGCCGCGACGCGACAAAACCAACGATGTGGTTGTGCGCCCAGCGCAGACTCAGATCAGCCTGGGCATCCGTCCAGTCTGATCAGAGTCTTCGCTGTCCGCATGGATGTTGTTTAGGCCCTAAGCTACCCTTTGAGCACTTAACGAAGATAAAATTTGGCGGATGCCACGGCTGATCTGAGTCTGCGCTGGGCGCACAACCACATTGTTGGTTTTGTCGAGTCGCGGCTCATTAAAGGAAAACAAAATAGACGGTACACAAAGCAAACCAAGACAAGAGAAAAGCTAAGAGGTCAGGGCCGTATTTATAAAACGACTTAAGTGGTTGCTATGCTGTTGCTAAGGCTGAATTTCTATGAAGGTGATTCCCTACAAGTATGAAATTTGCTCTGGAGGAACAGTCTTTTTCAGACTGTTCCTCCAGAGCAAATTTCATAGTTGTAGGGAATCTCCTTCATAGAATTTTCGCCTTAGCAACAGCATAGCAACCACTTAAGTCGTTTTATAAATACGGCCCCAGTGCTGTCCAAATGGATGGCTGCGAGGTTATCCCAAATACATGCATGTAATGCACTATCAAAGAATAACAGGAAGCCGGCAAACTATGACAATAATAGTAAACCACCACAGAAGCACCGCCTTGGAACGTACATTGAAAAAAAAAATCGTTGATTTTACGGTAAAATAATTGGAAACCAGCTGCCAGTCCGTTTCCCGTTATTTTTACGGGCGCCCGTAAAAATTTGCAGGAATTATCAAGCAGAATAGGAAAGAAGAGAACAGGTGAGGATCATGTTGCCATTCAACACTATAAAGGTATTTTCGAGTGTGGGCGGTAAACATAACACTGCCATTCCATAATTTCCAACAATGTTCTACAGACAAAGGCCCGTAAAAATAATGGGAAATGGACTTGCAGCTGATTGCCAGTTATTCTACGGTAAAATCTACATATTGTTTTGACAGTGTACAGCAATAACTTTTTTGTCGGACTTTCTGGTATAACTGTTCCCATGATGATCATCATCATCATATTTCAATTCTCATATCGACGTTACCCCCGCACCTCATGGCCGAGATAGTTCGTTTTATTTAAGGAATGAATTTCATTTTTCTGAGGTTTATCGAAGTGTAAACTACATTGGGTCACGTGCAAAGTGAATGAACCCCGAAGGGGTTCATGTAAACTTTGCTAGTGACCCAATGTAGTTTACACTTCGATAAACATCAGAAAAATTAAGTTCATTGCTTATATTTACATTCGTTTAAATCAAATCTTTTAGGAAAAATCTTGTATGAGCGCTAAAATTGAAGCAGTAAAACATGTACACGCAGTTTCTTCTGCTAACAGCAGAACGGCGTGCATGACGTCATGACTCTGCTGACGTCCACTCAGCTGGTAGAGAGCCATTGTTCATTTTTAAATCATTGACGTCGCGTGTCTCAATGTAATTATTGGAATGTAAACTACATTACGTTCCAATGGTTTACTATAGGGCTTTTCAGTAAATACACCAAGAATGTAAATATAACGGTATATCGCCCATATATGGAAAGGGTAATAAAATAAGTTACATCTGAGATTTTTTAAATGTACTAAATGGCAGATACATTTGTCCAAAGAAACTGTCATCGTTTTATGAAATGAAGTTAGTGACGAGGCCGCTTCGAAAAAGTGATCTCAAAGTCAGGGAAATTCTTTTTAAATATCCTGGAAAATGGCACGATTTCAAAAATGTCTACATTTGGTGCAGACGAAATCCATTATTAGTTAACATTTTCTTTCAAATTTTGAGATATTTGTTGTTGTTGGTTTTTTACATACGAATTTCAGTAATTAAGACAGTGCAACATGGTTATCCCCCACGAAACAAAATATACAGTGACAGTACAAAATAAAAGTCTCTGTTGAGGTTGAGAGAACCTCAACGAAATGAAATAAGTATGAAATGGGCCGCTACACGACAAAACCAACAAAGTGGTTGTGCGTCCAGCGCAGACTCAGATCAGCCTGGGCATCTGTGCAGTTTGACCAGACTCTTCGTTAGGTGCTCAACGGGTAGCTTAGGGTCTAATCTACCTCCATGCGGACAGTGAAGACTCTGATCAGACTGGGCGGATGCCCAGGCTGATCTGAGTCTGCGCTGGGTGCACAACCACATTGTTGGTTTTGTCGTGTCGCGGCTCATATAAGTATGAAATAAAGTATCTACGTTTTGTCACTTGTGTCAGCAACGTAATTCCTAAAGTTAAAAATGTCTCTCTTTAACGTATAACAATGTTGACGCCATGTCCGGCTCTCTGATTGGGTAGAATGTTTGGAAGGGTTCCTTGTATTTCCCATTCTCAAGCAAGAACACCAAGGCTGTCACCGCCCCTTTCATGGTAGGGATGCAGGCGAAAAACATTAGTTTGTCAGATTTTAGGGAATACCACTTTCGACCCATTTGTTTTTCTATAAACTGTTCAGTAAATTGCAGCATCATGAAAATAAAACAGTTGAGCCACGACACGAGAAAACAAACAAAGTGGTTGTGCGAAAAGCGCAGACTCAGATCAGCCTGGGCGTCAACCCACTCTGAGCAAAGTCTTTGCTTTGCGCTTTAAGGGTAGCTAAGGGTCTAAGCTACCTCCTTGCGGGCAGCCAAGACTCTGTTCAGACTGGGCGGATGCCCAGGTTGCTCTGAGTCTGCGCTGGGCGCACAACCACTTTGTTGGGGGTCTGGTGTCGTGGCTTAAATACCCTTATATAGTAGGGTACTTGGACAAAATAATAGTTTCCGTAGCATAAATTTTACAGAGCTCTAGATAAGAGGGGTTTTTGCTGATAATTAAGGAATAATTTTCTTTATTTCTCATTGAAACCATATGTTGTGACCCCTCATCTGAACCGTCTCGTCAATGTAAAAATAACAAAAATTATCCTTAATTATCACCAAAAACCCCCTCTTATCTAGAGCTCTGATAAAACGAATTGAATATCTTAGGTTTGCTACTTGTGTCAGCAACTTAATTGCTTAAGTTAATCTTCTTCGTCAACGTATAACAATGTTGACGCCATGCCCTTTTCTTTGAATTGTGTAATATGTGTTTGAAGGGTTGGTACATGTATAACTAGCCACTGAACGTTCCTGGCATTTCCCATTCTCAAGCAAGAACACCGAAGCTGTCACCGCACCTTTCGTGGTAGGGATGCAGATCTCCTCTCCGGGCATTATTATTTGGGTTGTGTTCCGCTGGTCGGCGTCGGTCAGACAGAGCCTGACCTCCACGTCGGTGTCATTTTTCACGCATGAATAATGGTTGCCCATAACTGCATCAGATCTGAACAAGAAAACATGGTTGTAAGATTGCCATCGTAAATAAATTGAGCCACGACGTGAGAAAACCAACAATGTGGTTGTGCGCCCAGCGCAGACGTAGATCAGCCTGGGCATCCGCCCAGTCTGATCAGAGTCTTCGCTGTCCGCATGGAGGTAGCTTAGGTCTTTAGCTACCCTTTGAGACTTTAACGAAGGGTCTGATCAAACTGGGCAGATGCCCAGGCTGATCTGAGTCTACCCTGGGCGCACAACCACATTGTTGGTTTTCTCGCGTCGCGGCTCAATTCAAGATATCAACACACAACTGATAAAAAAAACTCTAAACAAGAATTCCGCGGAATGCTATGTCGCACCTGCTTTATGCTTTCTCAGTAGTAGATACCATGGTTAGAGGAAAGTGTACACCAAATTAAATAAATTTATGTAGAAATTTGAGCAAATTGAACTTACAAACTAGAAAAGATGTAGTTCTATACATAAAGCTCTACAGTCAACAGAGTTCAAAATATAGGTTAAAGGTATAAAGTAGTCAAACTATCGAGGACACCAGCTTAAGAAAACATTTTATGCCATGTCTGATGATTGTAGGTGGTATAGTTAGTGAGAAATGGACTTGAATGCTCTTGTCCATATAATCATGGGTGCCTGGTTGACATAAAATTTCCAAAGTCAGCAGAGCATGATATAATGGTAAAGGGTACAAATAATAGCAGCATCCCAGAAGAATCTTCAAGCCAGGTTTGATGATTACACCCATTGTATTTAAAGAGATGGCCTAAAACCCTAAGGTCGACACAATTTTTGATGTGAAATTTTACAAAATCACTAGCACATGAAATATATGTCAAAGCCACCGATAAACTTTGCGGTCCACCTATATATTTTGCATATTTTTTATACGTGGACCAGTATCGGTTCTTTTAAACCTTTTGGTACACCATAGAAAAGAGTTAAAGTCAGATCATGAGAATTTGGCCAGGTAGATTCAGACAGAAAACTATATCTATTTTGGAGACTTTAATGCCCATGACCCATGGAGTCTGGGACAGTTCCACCTGTCACTTTCCTGGGTATGAACTTAGACCGCAAAGTAACAAGGAGTCAGCATATAAAAACTTGACAGAAAAATGTAATAAGGACCTGAACCTCATGAGACTGGTATCAGGTGCTAATGATAGAGCAGACAAGAAAATCCTATAGACACTGGTTCTCAGCAAAATTAGGTACATAAGCTTATAACTCTACATCTGAACATCTACTCTCAAAGCTGGATTTTATTCACAATAGACCTAAGATTGCTTCTGTCTCCCCCAAAGAAACATGCAAATACAATACAGAAGGCAGTCCTTGACTAACTTGACAAAACCAACATCATTGCCAGGATATAGATAGACTCCAATATCATAAAGGAAAAAAATCCCCAACATTTTCCCTAATTCAAGCCCTTGTTATAAATCACCTACCCACCCCATTTTCCAAAGTCCTTGGACCCAAATCAAACCCTTAGTAAGTACAACACTCGTGACAAAACTCCCAACCTAGTAAAAGCCCCAAATCCCATCTATATGACCACAATGCAACTTTTCCTACAGTCATGTTAATTATATTTGTCTATTGACAATAAGGGGTAAAATTAATGTGTATCCAGCCACCTTAATCTCACACCCAGACCAATTTCCCTGGAAACTAACTGAACCATTATAAGGTTTAACACCTTTGCTGCCTTGTGACAGCCAAAAGAAACAGCCCTTTCTTCCAAACAATCCACAATAAGAAAACAGCTATGGGCATCTGGCTTAATAACCCTCTCCATTTTCCAAAATATTGGAACACTAACCTATTTACCATGAATATCCAGACCCCTTAAGACTTAAATTATCTAATATATTTTGAAACCAACTAAACCAAGATAAGGTTTAGAACAAATGCTACTGTTCTATATGGTGGCTGGTTTGTGCCATTTCGTCTTGTCGTCTTTTCGCCGCGAAAAGACGCCACGCGAAAAGACGAAAAGACGAAAAGACGCCATGCGAAAAGACGAAAAGACGAAAAAATGCCAGGCGAAAAGACGAAAAGACGAAATAACGCCATGCGAAAAGACGAAAAGACGAAACCCGCCACGCGAAAAGACGAAATTTCAGCGCGAAAAGACGAAAAAACGCCATGCGAAAAGACGCCATTTGAAGCTCTTAATTTGTCGTCTTTTCGCGTGGCGTCTTTTCGTCTTTTCGTCTTTTCGCATGGCGTTATTTCGTCTTTTCGCATGGCGTTATTTCGTCTTTTCGTCTTTTCGCTTGGCGTCTTTTCGTCTTTTCGCGTGGCGTTATTTCGTCTTTTCGTCTTTTCGCATTGCGTCTTTTCGTCTTTTCGGAGGCCTTCTTTTTAAACTCAGCTTAACTGGCATTAGAGGCCGTCTCTTGGACTGTTTTTCAGTTCACCTTAATAACATATTGCAAATGGTGGTAGTTCCAGGAGCACAGTCAGATTGGATTGGTATAAAGGCGGGGGTACCCCAGGGGTCAATAATCGATCCATTGCTTTTTTCTCATTTATATATAAGTATAGTTGAAGATATTGGTTCTGTTATACGCCTATTCACAGATGACACAAGTCTTTATCTCGTGGTCGACAATCCTGTAGATGCTGTTAATATTCTTAATTCCGACCTGGACAAAATACACTCATGGGCGGAAAAACGGCTTGTGACTTTCGCTCCTTCTAAGTCCGAATGTCTCCTACTTTCCAGGAAACACAATAAACCTCTTCATCCACAAAAAGTTGATATGCATAAACACTTGGGTCTGACTTTCACTTGTGATGGTTCCTGGCATGCATAACTAACTGAGATAAAATCTAAAGCTTGATATCGCATCAATATAATGAGACAGTGAAAATTTATTCTTGACAGAAAGTCACTACAGTCAAAAAACTTCCCTTTCATCCGTTCAGTCTTAGAGTATGCTGATGTTGTGTGGGATAACTGCACCCAGAATGAAACAAACGAGCTTGTTTATCTATCTGTCGGTCTTCTTTTTGCTGTGATTTTGTTTGGCGTTACCTTCGGTTTGGTGGCCTTATTTCTAAATGTAATTTTATTTGCAATATTACTTCATAGGGAGGTAAATACTTAAAATCGTTTAGTGTACATACAAAATACCGCCGAATATATATGTGGAAATTTTATAAGTTTTCGTAGTTCTTTCTATGTATAAGCAAGTGACGTACGCAAATAATTTATGAGTTATGTCTACATAAAATCATTTTGGGTGTGGTGGGTTGGGTAAATTCGACTTATATTGTCGATCTTATTTCGACTGAGCTTTGTCGATGACTGAGGTGCGGGCGCATTTTCGCGCTACAAGAACAAAGAATATGCAAATGCATCATGTGATCAAAAGTAGCCAATATCTCTGTTTCGTACAAATCAAAAACTGACCAATACAAAATTCTGACAGAAAATTGCCAACTTTATGGATCAGTGGATCGCACTCCTGCCTTAATAAAATTATGCATGATTCGAATAATGGATATTCATTAATTGAAGTTGTGATATTAATGGATAGGCTGAGTTATGAATATTACTTATTTTAATAATGAACATCCATTAATCAAATTAATGATATTTACAAATAGGGATTAGATGGTGAAACTGCACCTCATAAAGACCGAGTTAAAAGCGCCCTCCTTCAGTACTGGAGAAAGTGGATCTTCCCGGTCCATGACTATGAAAAGAATGAAAACAAACAAGAAAAATGTGTCCTCTGCCTTTGATGGTCGTGTTTACGTAGTAGGTACTCATGCAATTTCGAAACAGAATTGACAACGTAACACCTACGCAGCGACAACGCCACAACAGCGCAAGATGCGCAGTCCGTAAGCAGTTCGTACGCAGTTCATACGCCACGATACTCCATAGAAGCATAATATACGTCATTCAGTCGCACCTGATACTCTATAGATAAGAAGTGAACGCCTTAGGTACGCAGTGAAAACGCTTCATACGCCATACGTACGCCACAGTTACACCGTACGCATACCAAGCGATCACGCTACGTACCCGCTGCGTCACTGCTTTCGCTTTTACGGCGCTCGTGTGACGTATATATGGCGTATCAAAGGTGCTATGTACGTGCGGCGATTTTTCTAAACCGGCGAACCCTGGCGTACAAGGAGATCGTGCTGCGTATCAGCGACGTTAGCTTTCGTTGCTGTGGCGTTCCTTTCTTATTGTCACGTATCAGGATACGCCGTACGTACGCAAGCTGATACGACAAGGAGATCGTGCTGCGTATCAGCGACGTTAGCTTTCGTTGCTGTGGCGTTCCTTTCTTATTGTCACGTATCAGGATACGCCGTACGTACGCAAGCTGATACGACATTGTGTGACACTAGCATAAAAGAACAAAAACATCAAAACACCAATTTCCCTGGCTTTCATTTGATCTTTTTGTCAATACGAGTCGTTTATCTGTCCATCAGTATATCTCAGTCCAACCTGGCCCCACTGAGGTTATAAAAGTGTTTTCATACTCAACTCAGCTGAGCATGAAATTTTCTCTGCTGCTAATGTTGGCATTTTCATATTTATAAGCAGAGAAAATGAAATTTTATCTGCTGGTAGATATGAAATGCCAACTAATGTTGGCATTTTCATATTCACAAGCAGAGAAAATTTCATACTCAGCTGAATTGAGCAAGAAAACAACTGTACTTATCAGTAATTTGCTATTTATTAGCAGGTAAATTTTCATGCTTCGCTGAGTTGAGTATGAACAAGAAGTTTTATAACCTTGGGGCCAGGCTAAATATTGACTAAACGTCTGAATCTTTTGACACCATGGTTTCCATACACTGTAAAAAATTCCGTAGATTTTACGGTAGAATACCAGGCAACCAGCAGCCAGTCCAATTCCATTATTTTTACGGTCACCCGTAAACACAGACGGAATCATCACGCAGAAAACGGTAGAATAAGACAGGCCCCGAGGTTATAAAACTTTTTTCATGCTCAACTCAGCTGAGCATGAAATTTTCTCTGCTGATAAATATGAAAATGCCAACTAATGTTGGCATTTTCATATTCATAAGCAGAGAAAATTTCACACTCAGCTAAACTGAGCATGAAAATAACTGTATTTATCAGTAATTTGCTATTTATAAGCAGGTAAAATTTCATGCTCAGCTGAGTTGAGCATGAAAAAAGTTTTATAACCTCGGGGCCAGGTGTTGTTTTTTGTCATACAGCCCTTCAACAATCAACACTATAAAGGTATTTCCGAGTGCAGTTAGTTAACAAAACTCTACAATATCGAGCTTTCGAAAAAAAATGTTCTACAGGCAGACGCCCGTAAAAACAACGGGAAAGAGACTGGCAGCTGGTTGCCAGGTATTCTACCGTAAAATCTACGGGTTTTTTTACAATGTACTAAAAACCGTACACTCAGCAAAATTTCTAATTGGTCAGTTTTCTAAAATACAGAAATACGATTTTTAAACTACATTTTTGAATATTATTTTAAGCAAATTTTGGACTGTTATCTACTTATTGAAACTGAATGTTGCAATCAAAACCTTATTGTAGTATTAGAGTTATTACCCCTTCTACGTAAACCATAGAATGCTTTGAAAACACATACAGGCTGCCTCAAACTTCCACAAAAACATGACATTTCAGAAGTAAATTAAGTTTTTCATCATAAAAACATGGGGTCTGTTCTTAGTCTTCATGAATTTTTCATCTGTATTAATTTTAATGTTGACGTTTTCAAATTACCTCCCTTTCAATGTTTGTGTAAATCTTATTAGACGCCTCGAATTATTGTAAATCATTTTGCTAATGCATAAGCGTTTGTGATGCTTGTAAAATACAAGAATTTCTGTACTTTGTTCTTCCTAGTTGGTGGCCAGGCTAACCTGAATCTGCTTAAGGCTTAATTCTAGGGCAAAAAAATGACCAGTTAGAAATTTTGTTCAGTGTTGATAAGAAGGCACTGATTAGGAACCGTCAAAATTGTATCCCACATCCTTATCCAAACACCGTGCCGTAACAAGGTTAAACTATATTAGAGCCGCGACGCGACAAAACCAACAATGTGGTTGTGCGCCCAGCGCAGACTCAGATCAGCCTGGGCATCCGCCCAGTCTGATCAGAGTCTTCGCTGTCCGCATGGATGTTGTTTAGGCCCTAAGCTACCCTTTGAGCATCAACGAAGATAAAATTTGGCGGATGCCACGGCTGATCTGAGTCTGCGCTGGGCGCACAACCACATTGTTGGTTTTGTCGAGTCGCGGCTCATTAAAGGAAAGCAAAATAGACGGTACACAAAGCAAACCAAGACAAGAGAAAAGCTAAGAGGTCAGGGCCGTATTTATAAAACCACTTAAGTGGTTGCTATGCTGTTGCTAAGGCTGAATTTCTATGAAGGTGATTCCCTACAAGTATGAAATTTGCTCTGGAGGAACAGTCTTTTTCAGACTGTTCCTCCAATTTGAAAGCAAATTTCATAGTTGTAGGGAATCTCCTTCATAGAATTTTCGCCTTAGCAACAGCATAGCAACCACTTAAGTCGTTTTATAAATACGGCCCCAGTTCTGTCCAAATGGATGGCTGCGAGGTTATCCCAAATACATGCATGTAATGCACTATCAAAGAATAACAGGAAGCCGGCAAATTATGACAATAATAGAAGCACCGCCTTGGAACGTACATTGTAAAAAAAATTCGTTGATTTTACGGTAAAATAATTGGAAACCAGCTGCCAGTCCGTTTCCCGTTATTTTTACGGGCGCCCGTAAAATTTGCAGGAATTATCAAGCAGAATAGGATAGAAGAGAACAGGTGTTGATCATGTTGCCTTTCAACACTATAAAGGTATTTTCGAGTGTGGGCGGTAAACATAACACTGCCATTCCATAATTTCCAACAATGTTCTACAGACAAAGGCCTGTAAAAATAATGGGAAATGGACTTGCAGCTGATTGCCAGTTATTCTACGGTAAAAGCTACAAATTGTTTTGATAGTGTACAACAATAACTTTTTTGTCGGACTTTCTGGTATAACTGTTCCCATGATGGCCGAGATAGTTCGTTTTATTTAAGGAATGAATTTCATTTTTCTGAGGTTTATCGAAGTGTAAACTATATTGGGTCATGTGCAAAGTGAATGAACCCCGAAGGGGTTCATGTAAACTTTGCTAGTGACCCAATGTAGTTTACACTTCGATAAACATCAGAAAAATTAAGTTCATTGCTTATATCTACATTCGTTTCAATCAAATCTTTCATGAAAAATCTTCTATAAGCGCTAAAATTGAAGCAGTAAAACATGTACACGCAGTTTTTTCTGCTAACAGCAGAACGGCATGCATACGTCATGACTCTGCTGACGTCCACTCAGCTGGTAGAGAGCCATTGTTTATTTTTACATCATTGACGTCGCGTGTCTCAATGTAATTATTGGAATGTAAACTACATTACGTTCCAATGGTTTACTATAGGGCTTTTCAGTAAATACACCAAGAATGTAAATATAACGGTATATCGCCCATATATGGAAAGGGTAATAAAATAAGTTACATCTGAGATTTTTTAAATGTACTAAATGGCAGACACATTTGTCCAAAGAAACTGTCATCGTTTTATGAAATGAAGTTAGTGACGAGGCCGCTTCGAAAAAGTGATCTCAAAGTCAGGGAAATTCTTTTTAAATATCCTGGAAAATAGCACGATTTCAAAAATGTCTACATTTGGTGCAGACGAAATCCATTATTAGTTAACATTTTCTTTCAAATTTTGAGATATTTGTTGTTGTTGGTTTTTTACATACGAATTTCAGTAATTAAGACAGTGCAACATGGTTATCCCCCACGAAACAAAATATACAGTGACAGTACAAAATAATAGTCTCTCTTGAGGCTGAGAGAACCTCAATGAAATGAAATGAGCCGCGACACGACAAAACCAACAATGTGGTTGTGCGCCCTGTGCAGACTCAGATCAGCATGGACATCCGCCCAGTATGGTCAGACTCTTCGCTAAGTGCTTAAAGGCTAGCTAAGGGACTGAGCTACATCCATGCGGACAGCGAAGACTCTGATCAGACTGGGCGGATGCCCAGGCTGATCTGAGTATGCGCTGGGCGCACAACCACATTGTTGGTTTTGTCGTGTCGCGGCTCAAATAAGTATGAAATAAAGCATCTACGTTTTGTCACTTGTGTCAGCAACGTAATTCCTAAAGTTAAAAATGTCTCTCTTTAACGTATAACAATGTTGACGCCATGTCCGGCTCCCATTCTCAAGCAAAAACACCAAGGCTGCCACCGCCCCTTTCATGGTAGGGATGCAGGCGAAAAACATTAGTTTGTCAGATTTTAGGGAATACCACTTTCGACCCATTTGTTTTTCTATAAACTGTTCAGTAAATTGCAGCATCATGAAAATCAAACAGTTGAGCCACGACACGAGAAAACAAACAAAGTGGTTGTGCGAAAAGCGCAGACTCAGATCAGCCTGGGCGTCAATCCACTCTGAGCAAAGCCTTTGCTTTGCGCTTTAAGGGTAGCTAAGGGTCTAAGCTACCTCCTTGCGGGCAGCCAAGACTCTGTTCAGACTGGGCGGATGCCCAGGTTGATCTGAGTCTGCGCTGGGCGCACAACCACTTTGTTGGGTTTCTTGTCTCGTGGCTTAAATACCCTTATATAGTAGGGTACTTGGACAAAATAATAGTTTCTGTATTGTACCAGTAAGCATAAAACAGAGCTCTAGATAAGAGGGGTATTTGATGATAATTAAGGGATAATTTTCTTTATTTCTCATTGAAACCATATGTTGTGACCCCTCATCTGAACCGTCTCGTCACAACGTATGTTTTAATGTAAAAATAACAAAAATTATCCTTAATTATCACCAAATACCCCCTCTTATCTAGAGCTCTGATAAAACGAATTGAATATCTTAGGTTGCTACTTGTGTCAGCAACTTAATTGCTTAAGTTAATCTTCTTCGTCAACGTATAACAATGTTGACGCCATGCCCTTTTCTTTGAATTGTGTAATATGTGTTTGAAGGGTTGGTATAACTAGCCACTGAACGTTGCTGGTATTTCCCATTCTCAAGCAAGAACACCGAAGCTGTCACCGCACCTTTCATGGTAGGGATGCAGATCTCCTCTCCGGGCATTATTATTTGGGTTGTGTTCCGCTGGTCGGCGTCGGTCAGACAGAGCCTGACCTCCACGTCGGTGTCATTTTTCACGCATGAATAATGGTTGCCCATCACTGCATCGGATCTGAACAAGAAAACATGGTTGTAAGATTGCCATCGTAAATAAATTGAGCCACGACGTGAGAAAACCAACAATGTGGTTGTGCGCCCAGCGCAGACTTAGATCAGCCTGGGCATCCGCCCAGTCTGATCAGAGTCTTCGCTGTCCGCATGGAGGTAGCTTAGATCTTTAGCTACCCTTTGAGACTTTAACGAAGGGTCTGATCAAACTGGGCAGATGCCCAGAGCTGGATGCCCATGCTGAACTGAGTCTACCCTGGGCGCACAACCACATTGTTGGTTTTCTCGCGTCGCGGCTCAATTCAACATATCAACAAACAACTGATATAAAAACTCTAAACAAGAATTCCGCGGAATGCTATGTCGCACCTGCCTTATGCTTTCTCAGTAGTAGATACCATGGTTAGAGGAAAGTGTACACCAGGTTAAATAAATTTATGTAGAAATTTGAGCAAATTGGACTTACAAACTAGAAAAGATGTAGTTCTATACATAAAGCTCTACAGTCAACAGAGTTAAAAATATAGGTTAAAGATATAAAGTAGTCAAACTATCGAGGACACCAGCTTAAGAAAACATTTTATGCCATGTCTGATGATTGTAGGTGGTATAGTTAGTGAGAAATGGACTTGAATGCTCTTGTCCATATAATCATGGGTGCCTGGTTGACATAAAATTTCCAAAGTCAACAGAGCATGATATATAGGTAAAGGGAACAAATAATAGCAGCATCCTAGGACATTCTTCAAGCCAGGTTTGATGATTACACCCATTGTATTTAAAGAGATGGCCTAAAACCCTAAGGTCGACACAATTTTGGATGTGAAATTTTACAAAATCACTAGCACATGAAATATATGTCAAAGGCTGAAACAAGTGCATTAATCCTCAAGTCCATTCTAAGATGAAACTTTATACCAGGTTTGATGATTCTAGATCTCATAGACTGTCAGAGAGAAATGGACTTAAACGATAAGGTTGATGTAATTTTGTAAGTCAAATTTTACGAAGTCAGCAGAGTATGAGATATGGGTCAAAGGTCAAAATAAGTCAACAATCCTCTAGATCAACCTAAATAAAAACTTTATAACAGGTTTGAAGACTGTACAGCTGTAGGAATCATAGATTGAGAGAAATGGACCAGTATGCTAGAGTTGACGTATTTTTTTACGTAAAATTTTACAAAGTCAGCAGAGCATAAAATATAGGTTAAAGGTTAAAATAAAGGCAACAATCCTCTAGACCATTCTAAGAAAAACCTTTATACCAGGTTTGAAGATTGCAGGTATCATAGATGGAGAGAAATGGACTTAAACACTAGGGTCGACATAATTTTTGGCATAAAGTTTTACAAAGTCATTAGAGCATGAAAAATAGGTCAAAGGTCAAAATAAGTGCAGGGTTCCTCGAAACCATTCTAAGAAGAAATTTTTAATGACTGATTCTATCAGTCATTCAATGCTGTCACAACCGTATTTTTGGAAAGTGGCTTTCACAGCTGTGTTCTTCCGCTCAGAAATGAAGTGATCGAAAGTTCATTTCGCTAGAAAACGTCTGGAATTGAAAATAAGTTTTACACGAAGTTAAACGAGAACTTGTTTAACGCATTCTTGTGCAGGTATAATTATTTAAGTAGCTTTTAAAATAAGAAGTATCCAACTAATGTCATTAGCGGTCAAAAAATATAACGAATAGAAACTGAATATTAAAAATCAATCCGCCAATTACCGTATTCGCCCCCTCTTCAATCGCCCCTCACACATTATCAAGTAAAATAAATTAGCTGCCGCTGAAAAAATCTGTTTTACAGTTGTAAACTTGCATAAAACAGTATTCCGAGCACGTTAATCATTGCAGACAATGTAATGTAATAGAAATTCTGTAGGTTTATCCACATATCCCGCAAGTGTTCTACTTGATAAGGACTTCCGGTTCCGGTTTGGCTGAAAGTCGCGTGGTCGAGTCGAAGAGATATAAAACTTGATTTCTACAAGAGTAACCCCCTTCCCCCATATGACACCCAAGTCCAAGTCATCAACATAGAGTTGGACACATTATAGCACCAATGATGACAATGATCTTGTTCCCGATCATCAACAATTAAGTGTTGAATTTCAGTGTTGTTAAGCTGAATCCAATATGGCCGCCCGCGTGTAAAATTGATAATTGTTGGCCTAAATATCAGTGAGATTATCAAAATGACTAAGTCTAAACTAGCTAAAACCCTAAATAAAGGAGGTGATAAGAAAATCAGTGGAAACTCTAAGAATAAGACAACTGAGAAATTGAATAAAAGCTCTGATGAACCCCCTCCTCCCAGTCAGAAAAATACGAAAGACTCATGTGAGCATAATTACAGCCTTACAGACCCAAATGTATGCTCTGGTTGTGGAGATACTGTTGGAGAAAATGATGATGGCATTCAGTGTGAAGTTTGTGAGTACTGGTACTGTGTGGCCTGTTCAGGCATGTCCATCACTTTCTACAAAGAACTAGTTTATTCTGAAACTGCAGACAATTTTATTTGGTACTGTAATGGATGTAAAAAAGCAATTCCTGGTGTACGTAAGGTGTTGCAAGTGGTAAGCAGCATCAAAGAATCACAAGATGATATGAATGAGAGGATAGCAAATATAGAAACTAAGTTACATGATGTACACAATCAATCAGACTTGAGTACTGACTATAAAATTGATCAGGGCCCGAGGTTATAAAACTTTTTTCATGCTCAACTCAGCTGAGCATGAAATTTAAAATGCCCATTAATATAAAAATACCAAGAAATTCAGCATTTTTCAGGCTCAGATAAGCCAAGAAGGCTATTTTTTCTGCTCATAAATATTAAAATGCCAACAATTGTTGGCATTTTAAAATTTATGAGCAGAAAAAATTTCATGCTCAGCTGAGTTGAGCACGAAAAAAGTTTTATAACCTCGGGGCCAGGCACTATATGACTTTAGGGAAAGAGAGAAGAGAAAAAGTAATGTTATCATATATAATTTGGCAGAATCTAAAGCTGATGATGGTGAAATTAGGAAAACTCAGGAAACAGAAAGCATAAAAAAGGTTTGTGATTCTGCTGAGGTGCAGTTTGAGATAGAGCATTTTATAAGACTTGGTGAAAAGAAAACTGGACCTAATGCTAGACCCAGACCATTAAAAGTGGTACTTCAAAATGAAGCTGATAAGCAGAAATTAGTTAGAAATGGTACAAAGTTGAAAGTTAGTAATGAGCTAGGGTCCATTTCAATCACTCCTGGTTATACAATGAGACAGCATCAAATAAACAGTCAGTTAAAAGCTGAAGTAGCAAAATGGAGACTTACAGACCCATCATTCAGTTATCGTAGATTGAAAGAAGAGTTATCTGGACAGACTTCTGCTATTACGCCTGAAGGGCAACAAGACCAAGTCGATTTGCAAGACCTCACTCTGTCCCAAACCCGCACAAATGAATCTAGTCCAAGAAATATATCTCATTTAGCTGAGTCTAGTCAGAGAAATAGCAGGGAAGAATCCACTTTTAGATACCATTATACGCCTGGCACACAAATTCCTAGAATGTTCTTCAATCACGGTCAGAAAACTAGAGGAGCAACAGGTTCAGGCCCTCCGTTTGGTAGAGGTTCCCCTTTAGGCAGAGGTGCGGCGGGCAGCATGGGCTCCCGACGCTAGAATATCCCAAAATTCCCAAATCCAGTTCCAGTTTTGTTTGTTCCAGTTTTGTTAGTAAACATTTCCTTGGTGTTAACTGTTCCAGTTTATCTTTAGATTCTACCTCAAATATTGAGGGTAAAACGTCAAGACATGTGAATGTCAATCAACTTGTAAATAGTTCAAATTCAGGTTTTGATTGTTAAGACATTGATAATGATGTGTTAAACTCAGGATCAGACTCTATTTCTAACAACGATGTGTTAGACTCAGGATCAGACTCTATATATAATAATGCTAGTCATTCTATCGGTAACACTTGTATTAGAGATAAATCAGATAGCAGTGTTAATAATTCTAGTCATATTGTCAGCAATGCAAGTATCAGAGAGGCGTCAACTACAAGTATGTACACTATTCCTGTTGATTCTAGTCATGTTAACATTATCAGAGATATTTCAAATACGAATACAGACTCTAATACGATTACAGACTCTAATTCTTATGTTACAGACCCTAATTTTAATGTTTCAAATACAAGTACACACTTTAATACGAGTACAGAATTCAATTCTAATGTTACCTGTGACAGTTACATTAGTATCAGAGATGTTTCATATATGACTCAAATTTGTGTACAGACTCTAATCGTGTCTCTAAAATGAGTGATAGTAACACAAGTTCCGGAGATGTTTCAGTTACGAGTATAGGCTCTAATAGGAGAACAGACTCTAATCCTGAAGATGTAAATACAGATTCTAGCATGAGAACAGACTCATATTTCAGTAGGAGAGCAGACTCTTATCCTGAAGATATAAATACAGATTCTAGCATGAGAACAGACTCAGATTTCAGTAGGAGAGCAGACTCTAATCCTGAAGATATAAATACAGTTTCTAGTATGAGAACCGACTCAAATTTCAGTGTTATGAGTGGTAATAGCATAAGTTTCAGAGATGTTCAAATATGAGTGCAGGCTCAAATAGGAGAACAGACCCTAATTCCGATGATATAAATACAAACTCTAATATGAGATCAGACTCAAATTTCAATGTTAGTAACACAAGTTTCAGAGATGTTGTATATACAAATACAGGCACAAATAGGAGGACAGACTCTAATCCTGAAGATACAAAAGCAGCTTCTAATATGAGAACAGTCTCAAAGTTTAATGTTTCGAGTGATAGTAATACAAGGTTAAGAGATGTTTCAAATATGTGTACAGGCTCTAATAAAACAGACCCTAATGTTTTAAATGTGAGCATAGACTCTAACACAAGTTTCAGAGATGTTTCTAATATGAGTGCAGGCTAAAATGGGAGAGCAGACTCTAATTCCGATGTTTTGAATGAGAGCATAGACTCTAACACAAGTACAGGTTCTAATAGGAGAACATACTCTAATTCGGATGTTTTAAATGTGTGCACAGACTCTAATACAAGCTTCAGAGATGTTTCTAATATGAGAACAGACTTTACTTCAGATGTTTTAATTGAGAACACAGACTCTAACACAAGTACAGGCTCAAACAGGAGAACAGACTCAAATTCTGATGTTTTAAATGAGAGCAGAACAGACTCTAATTCTGGTGTTTTAAATGAGAGCACAGACTCTAACACAAGTACAGGCTCTAATAAGAGAACAGACTCTAAAAATTCCGAAGTTTTAAATGAGAACAAAGACTCTAACACTAGTGCAGGCTCTAATAGGAGAACAGACTCTAATTCTGATGTTTTAAATGTGAGCACAGTCTCTAACACAAGTTTCAGAGATGCTTCTAATACGAGTGCAGGCTCTAATAGAACAGACTCTAATTCCAAAGTTTCTAATACGAGTGCAGGCTCTAATAGGAGAACAGACTCAAATTCTGAAGTTTTAAATATGAGCACAGACTCTGGTCCTAACAGTTCTTCCGATTTCTCGGAAATAGATAGTGACTATCACGGGGAAAGTTTAAATTCAGTGTCATCTGATAATATTTCTATTTCTTCCAGGGTTAATTCCTTAGACGACTCTCAGAGTACAATTAATTTTAGTCTCAAGGAGAAAGGTGGCTTGAAGTGTTTTTATACTAACTGTGATAGTATTGCAAATAAATGGTCTGAGCTAGAAGCTCTCATATACGTACATCAGCCTGATATCATAGGTTAAACAGAAGCTTTCTCAAAGCGTAACGAGTCTATAAATATGTCCGAGTACGAGATTGATGGTTTTCAACAATTTTGCAATCAGAGATTTGTTGGTAAAGGAAATCGAGGAACCCTACTGTTCGTTCGGCATACTGTAAAATATGGTATGGTATGATGGGTTGGTATGTGGTATGGTATGAAAATTCTATACCATACCACATACCATACCAAACGGCCATACCAAAAGTATGATTGACCTGTAGTTTAATCTAGATCTGTAGTCCCTGAAAGTCATTAGCAGTCTGACCTTCATAAAAGCATTATACCCATTATTATCAAATACATGACAACAATGTTAACAAGATCACCTCTATATAAGCATTACACCCATCATTATCAAATGCTTGACAACAATGTTAACAACATCACCCAATGGTGACCTTGTTAACATTGTTGTCATGCATTTGATAATGATGGGTATAAAGCCCAAATAGTACTTTTGGTATGGCCGTTTGGTATGGTATGCGGTATGGTATGGGATTTTCATACCATACCACATACCAATCCATCATACCATACCATAGTTTACAATATGCCGTTCGTTCGTAGTGACTTGGAAGCAAATTTGTACTGTAGAATGAATGATTGCTCTTGTAAAGAGGCCTGCTGGTGTGAGGTGAAAGTTAACAGTAGTGAAAAACTTTTGATAGGCATTGTCTATAGATCAGGGGCGTAACTAGGGGCAATTTCATAATACGCACAACCATGTTTTATTCTCTACTTCTTGAAGGGAAAGCTAGTATTTCAGCCACTTTGGTAATTGGTATTGAAATCTTGTCTAATTTATAAGATTTCAGCATGCAAATATGCAGGTGCGTTTTGAAATTTTGTCAATTTTGACAAAATTTCAATACGCACTTGCGTATTTGCCGTATACGTAGCTACGCCCTTGCTAACTCATCAGACGAGAATAATCAGAAATTGAACGATATGATAAGTGCTTTAAACATTGAACCCCATTCAAGGAAGGTAATTATGGGGGACTTCAATTATCGAGATATAAACTGGGATCACTGGATATCCAATACACCTGAAACCCATCACAGTCATGAGTTTATTGAATCTGTAAGGGACAGTTTTCTGCACCAGTTTGTTGACTTTCACACAAGATATAGAGATAAACAAAACCCAAGTTTGCTAGATTTAGTGTTTGCTAACGATGAACTTTTGGTAGAATTCTCCAGTGGGTACATGTAAAAGTGACCATTTGATAATTACTTTTAATGTTGTTTGTGTTGTTAACCAGTCTAACAGTTCAGCCATGAAATATTTATATGACAGAGGTGACAGGTCCGGATCCAGACCATCACGTACTGGCGGGGCTTTGGATAACTGGTGGGACTGGCCGGTGCCGAAATATATGTTTGGGGGGAGGTGGGTTTGAAAATATATAACATAATTAGGGATCAATTTCATGAGAATTTTTATAATGTCTTTTTTGCCTTGAAATATATGTTGTGACATCTTATTAGAATCGCCTCGCTGAGGCGATTCTAATGAGATGTCACAACATATATTTTGAATATTTTGATCCAACCACACTGGATATTTTTTCTAAAACTGTCATCAGATACTTCTTATAATCTGGAGCCTACACAATATACATAACACAGAGGCCAAATGGCGGGGCTGCAGCCCCAAAGCCCACCCCTGGATCTGGGGCTGTACTGAGCTTTCCTCGGTAGACTGGCATAATGAATTTGAAGCAAAATGCATAGAAGAGAAGTGGAACATTTTAAAAAGTAAATTGCATACTGCTATGGATAAATATATTCCAAGAAATAAATGTACACGTACAAACTCTAGTAAAGGAAAACCGGTCTGGATGACACGTCAAGCTTTGAAAGCTGTGAAAAGAAAACATAAGTCATGGAAAAAATATCAACAAACAAAAGAGCATATACATTTTCAGTACTTCTGTAGGGACAGAAATATAGCCACAAGAGAATGCCGAAAGGCCAGAAGTGATTTTGAACAGAAATTGTCGGAAGAGGGAAACCCAAAAGCTTTTTATAAGTATGCTAACAGTAGACGGAAAGTAAAAGTGGGGGTCTCAGATTTAAAGCGTGAAGATGGAACTTTCGCTGAAAACGATGATGATGAAGCAACTGAACTGAATAATTTCTTTAAAGATGTGTTTGTTATTGAAGACAAAAATAACATAACTACAACTAACGACCGAAGTGGTGGCAACAAAATCTCAGACAAGGGCGTAGCTACCTATACGGCAAATACGCAAGTGCGTATTGAAATTTTGTCAAAATTGACAAAATTTCAAAACGCACCTGCATATTTGCATGCTGAAATCTTATAAATTAGACAAGATTCCAATACCAATTACCAAAGTGGCTGAAATACTAGCTTTCCTTTCAAGAAGTAGAGCATAAAACATGGTTGTGCGTATTATGAAATTGACCCTAGTTACGCCCCTGTCAGATGTCTACTTTGACACAGATACAGTTTTGAAATTATTAGAGGGTTTTCTGTAGCGTCGGATTATGCATGTCAGCAATTACCCCCCCCCCCCACCCCTCCCTTTCCACCACAAGTCCCCGGCTACACCTGTATGTCTGTTTTCTGTCACGTACGTTAGCGCTTATATGTAACGTCAGATGTTGGTGACAATAAGCGTAACGTCCGAAAACGTCAGATTTTGAGCTCTGTTGCCAGTTCACTGCGACAGCCACAGCGCATTTCTTCAAATATTTTCCTAAATTAATATAGTCAAACCTGTTTATGTGGTCACCTCCACTGAGGTGCCACCTGCCTTTAGTAGCCACTTTTCAGGATCACTAGAACCAGAATACAGTGCAAATGAACCGGTATTAAGGGGTCACCTGTCTTAAGCAGCCATTTTTGTGTCCCTTGGGTTACCCCTTAGAACAGGCTTGCCTCTACTTATCAAGAGTGAATTTAATTGCTAACTGCAACTGCTGGCATAATATATTCGGAAGATATAAATTTTCGGGATACCTTACGATTATTTTATCGATTTCAATAGAACGTAATCAACGTAAAAATACGGTTGCGGACAAACCCGCTAGATTTGCTAATTTGTATTTTACATTGGCTCTCTGAAATAAATTCCAAAAGCATTCCTAGGAAAGAACTATTCAGAATAGGTATTTCTTGTCCGCCTAATTTATATTTACTTTATATTCAAGTTTGATATGATTTTAATGCTCAGAAAATACCACCCAGTATGCGAAATAAAGAAATCTGGCGTTGCGGACAAAATTGCTAGATTTGGGAAATTTGGTATTTCTTTAAACCGGATTATACACGTCGAAGTCTGATTTCACAATTCAAAAATGCAGAATAGGTATTGTATGCCTGTAAATTTTCTACTCACTTCTGCTTCGTATTGTTCTCTAATGGTCCCTTGATTTTTCGTAGGGTGCCGCTTTTTATTGCAAAAATCTGAAGTTTACCCTTTTCTCGAATCGCTAAATCTTAAGTTTTCTTCTAGACGGAAAGGCTTAACTTGTTGGCATTCCAGTGTGAGTTTACGTTACGCCACTCGCATCGATAGTGAAAATTTTGGTTGTTTCTGAGCTCTGGTTTCCATTTTAAGCTAAAATAACTAGGTTGCACTGCGAGTGCGTTGCAACGTCTTACCGCGTAAAACCTGACGTTGTTTGGCATTCAAATCGGCGTATTTATTTTTATGTCTCATAAATGGAAATTTTTCTTTTATCATCCAAATGTTCAATAAATAACCTTTGAAATAGTATAACATTTATTACGTTTGCTCGTCCGTTAGAAATACTGTATGAGGGGAAAATTACAATGATGGCTTGAAAATGAAATTGTCACCAACATCTGACGTTACGTCTTAGTCTTCTATAAGCCCGGCGGTCAGTGGCACATGCGTAGGAGACAACTATTAGCGCAATCGGTAGGCACCTGACATATAAGGCAGAGGTCCTGGGTTCGATACCCGGTCTGGCCACATACTTTCGTTTCTCCTTCCGCTGTTTCAAGAAGGGCAGTTGTCATTTACTGGCGAAAATATGTGCACTTTGTACTGGTTAACCGCTTAGGAGGTCTAAACCTGCCCAGGAATAGTGTGGTTAGGTTAACTGACCGTCCCGATATGAGCATAGCTGTTTACCGTGGACGTATTTAGCAACAATCAATCAATCAATAAATTTCATGGATGCTCTTGAAGCCGGCGTACAAGTGATCAGGAGTAGACCCTACCTACCATGCAGCCGGCTCCATACATCGCACTGCATCACAGTGGCTGAGGACTGCATGAGGCATTATGTCAATTAATCTGAGCCTTCTCTGTCTAACGAAAGCCTTCTGATATTTTTGATTGGCGGCTTTTAACACAACGTAAAAAGTGAAAGGTCAGAGAAAACTCGGATTATATGTCAATATGCGTCCTTTCACCCTCGGTTCACACCGTACTGCGGACCATTATGCCAGCGCCCGTCGAGCAATGGTGTTTGCTACTGTGCGTCTGTCCGTAATGTTAAAAGTTCTATGGGGAATTCGTCTGTTACAGTGTGGCTGTATGTTTGTACGTCTGTCTCAGACTGCCATCACGGAGGTGCAAGTGCAGTATTAAATTCCCTCAGCACAATCAGGTTCCGTATTACATGGCGCTAAGTCCGCAAAAAGGAATTCCTGACCTCCCCATGAGTACCTCGGGAATTTTAAAACAATGGGACCGCAACGAAATGAGCACGTGCACATTTCCGCAAAAATCATTTCCCAAATGCACTGTTCCAGCGTCCCACCGCCTCCTATATAAATAAGGACAGGCAACTGTTAGACTGTTAGGTTATTCCGTAGGCACCAGATCGGTAATTTCCGTTGAAATACCGATGAGACTGCAAAATTACGATGGACGAAAAACGCCCACGGGAGTCAAGCCCGATGGATATAAACGTCCATGGAGTGGACAAAATTCGTCCAGTTTCTTACTAATGACACTCTAATGACATTACAATACGGTCAAAGAAGTGTTAAATATGAGCGGCGTGAACGAAAAACCGATGTAGACAGCGAAAGTATGATGGACGAAAAACGTCCAAGGGGTCAAGCCCAGTGGACTATAAACGTCCATGAAGTGGACGATTTTCGTCCAGTCAAGCTCCCGCAAAGTCGCGCTTTCTTGTCTTCTGACAATTCTTGTTAACTCTTTCAGTACCAAAAAGCAGACGACAAAATTTACGTCTGCAAAAATTAAAAAGATGCCTTGTCCAAGACTTTTTATATTGAGAATTCAAAGACTAGAGGGCCAACAGTGTAGATCTAGATGAGGCGGCTCATTATGAGCCGCCTCATCAGGATCTACGCTGTTTGCAAATTTTGCTAATTGCGTCACTGGGGCTTAAAGAGTTAAACTAATTACTGAACCATGCGATAGCTCGCTATATAGACAACACCCATTTTAAAGCCGTCACAAAGCAAAGAAAGGAAACAAAAAGGTATGTGTCTGTTTCTCTTGTATTCTGATAAAAAACGAGGATGAGGATGTTGAAAGGTTGTTCAATGATGTAAGGCCTTTATCCGAAAATTAAAATAATTGAGCCGCGACGCGACGCGACAAAACCACAATGTGGTTCTGCGCCCAATGCAGACTCAGATCAGCCTGGCCATCCGTCCAGTTTTACCAGACTATTCGTTTAATGCTCAAGGGGTAGCTAAGGGTCTAAGCTACCGCCATGCGGACAGCGAAGACTCTGATCAGACTGGGCGGATGCCCAGGCTGATCTGAGTCTGCGCTGGGCGCACCACCACATTGTTGGTTTTGTCGTGTCGCGGCTCAAATGTTTATCAGTAAGAAAACCTTTATAAATGCTAGAATTGAAAAAAAAAAAGAAAAAAAAAAAAACGCAACAGGATGAAATTATTTAACTTCTTCTTTTCCTAACCCAGTTTAACGTTTCTCTAGTTATACAGACCAGAAATACCTCCCATTTTCATGAATGTCTTCGTGGGCTTGCATGAATTGTTTCCAGTGAACGTGTTTGCCACTTCTCAGCAACACAACTGGATACATACAAGTCGTTATTCTCCCGCTATTCTACATATTTTTGGCGCCTTTTTTTTTTTTTTTTTTTTTTTGTTTATCTGTATTTGGCGAAACTCGCGACGGTATAAGTAAATGAAAGAAAATGGTACAGCTCCGACTTTGAGTTTCAGTAGCGGGTCATTTTCAATACTTAGAGGTTATTACATGCCTAGTGTCGCGTTGCCAGGCATATCGGCCCGGATTGCGCCATATTGGCCCGAGGGCCAATATGGAGCGGCCGGGCCGATATGCCTGGCAACGCGACACTAGACATGTCGTAACCTTTTTATTACATGTACATGTATTCTGCACTTTCCCCTAAATCATTACACTGAATGAACCAAACGGAACTATTTTGGACGATACGTCAACCCGATTGTTTTTGGCGTTATGTTACGTTGCAAAGTACGCACGCACACACAGCCGCCGTGCTGACGTCCTTCAATAAACATGACGTCATTAAAACTACATATATGCAATCCTTTTCAAACAAAGTTAGAAATACAAAGATTTAAATTGGATTTCACAGAGAGCAATTCTTAGAAAGAGAGGCAGAGAAAAAACTTACAATTTGCATTTCAATTTCATTTAGGAGCATTGTTCCCACTGTCTGAGTCTGTAAAGGCTGTCACATTGTGTTTACGATTTTCGATTTCTCTACAAACAATCGCTACAAACTTTCTCAGCCGTTTAGCAGTCCATGTCGGTCTGTTCTCCCCCATATTAATATATCCAGTCGCTCAAGCCATAAATTTACATCTGTTCCAGTTTGCTTTCCGCCATCTTGTTTTCGAATGAGCGGGCTGATATGTCTGCACGAGCGGGCCGATATGGCTCTGCACGAGAGGGCTGATATGGGGAAAGGAATCACGAGCCATATTGGACTGCGTATCCAAGATATTTGTTACTATATTTAGTAATACATGTAATAAATCGCAATATTAACTGCTCATTGACTTCAAAACTGCGAACTTGTTGAGGGCACATCTTGCATCCGCAATACATCTGACGTAAAATTATGAAAGCTTTGGTGAATAAAGACATATAATTGTAGATGACTTTTAAATACTGGTTGAGCCGCGACTTGACAAAACCTACAAAATGGAATGTGCACCCAGCAAAGACTCAGAACTGCCTGGGTGTCCGGTTAGTCTGATAAGGGACCGTATTCATAAAACGACTTAAGTCGTTGCTATGCTGTTGCTAAGGCTAAATATCCTTGAAGGAGATTCCCTACAACTATGAAATTTGCTCTGGAGGAACAGTCTTTGTAAGACTGTTCCTCCAGAGCAAATTTCGTAGTTGTAGGAACTTTCCTTTATAGAAATTTAGCCTTAGCAACAGCATAGCAACCACTTAAGTCGTTTTATGAATACGGCCCCAGAGTCTTTACTTCCGACATGGAGGTAGCTTGAAAGGAAATAGAAGAAGAGGCAGCCAGAAGAAGATTTTGGAAGACAATATTCAGGAAGGGATAGGCTTTGCTAGCTCAGCTAAGGCAGCTGAAGACAGGACTAGGTGAAAAGGCATTGCTGAAAAGTCATCTGTGGTGCCCTAAACGACCTTGCAAGGTTATGGGATAGACTAGACTACCTCCATAGTCTTAGACTATGGAGGTATCTTTGATCCTTAACTACCCTTTAAGTGTATAGCTAAGACTCTGATCAGACTGGGTGGATGCCAAGGCTGATCTGAGTCTTCGCATGGTGCACATGCCATTTTGTTAGTTTTGTCGTGTCGCGTCGCGTCTCAGTTTTGCTTACGTGCTAAGAAGCTTACTGAAAATTATACCATTCAGATTTTTTGTCAAGTATATCATTTATTTGTATCTTGTTGAAAATACAGCTTGACGAATCTTCCCCTTGCGGGACAATTACATTATAAATCAGACGTCAATAGCTCACAGGGTATAATCGATTCCGCCAATTTTCGCTTTCTGCAGAGACTGTACATCATATCTGGCTTCCGCAGAGACTGTCCGCGAACTCTTGCTTCCTGCCGAGACTACTGTCCTCGAGAAATGGCTTTCTGCCGAGACTGTCCGCGTGACTCTGCTTCCTGCCGAGAGCCTCGGCAGGAAGCAGAATCACGCGGACAGTCTCTGCAGGAAGCCATTTATCATGTACAGAAGTCTCGGCAGGAAGCAATAGTTCACGGACAGTCTCAGCGGAAGCCAGATATGATGTACAGTCTCTGCAGGAAGCGAAAATTGGCGGAATCGATTATACCCTGTGTAGCTGCTTCTGTGGAAACCAGAGATCATTACATAAGCACCTAAATTTATAACCTGAAATTGCACTCTTCCTCGGAGTCCTTCGCATATTGCCATTACATTACGTTGTTTTGGTGACGTCCTACGTCAATGACGTCGAGCTAAAATTGTTATCCACATGTTCAGATAACAAAAAATCGTACTTTAAAGATCAAATCTCCTTGTAAATGACTCCAATAAGACAAAAAGGCTATTTCTCTGATACCGATGAACCCTTCGTTGGAATATTTGGTATAGGTCTATATTTAAATTCGGCATGCTCAAGTCTACGTATTACACTTTATTGATGTCTGCCAAAGTTAAACTAGGCTATATTATATTAAAATTGAACATTAAGTGGCAAATTATTCATAGACAAATCAGTAAGCCTTATTTATCAAATAAGGCACTTTAGCCCATTTACGTCGTGTGGACCCTTATATCTTTAAATTGGAAGAGACCGTTTGTCATTTTAAAGGTTCTCTGTGTTTCTATGCAGTCAGTGAAGACACTGCTCAGACGCCGCGTTATGCGGCGTCTGATCTGGGTCCACACTGTTTGCCTGCGTTCTGTCTATGGGAAACAAGACATAAATGGGCTAAGATCTGACCGTCTTTACTACATATAGTTTATCAACAGACCACCTAGCTAAAGTAAGCTTGAAAAATGGGCAAGACAGAGGCAGTGGTATTTCTGGTGGCTCTGTGCGTCAGCGTCAGTTTCTGCCAAGATCTGTTGGCTAAAAGAGTTCTCGAGGAAAGATCCTTTCAAGATGGTAAGAATTTCTACCCAGCGGGCAAAATGACGTCAAATGAAGTATTGACGTCGATGCGACGTAATGATGTCGCATCTACGTCAGTACGACATCATTTGACGCTATGTGCATGCTGGGCACCGGTATGAAATAGTTATGATTTCTCTCTCAGTCACAGGGTGTCCACGGTTAATGATAAGGCCATTGAATATTTTCACGGTCAGGGACTTGTCAGGGAATTATGAAATTTCAGCAGAAATCAAGGAAAAGTCAGGGTAGTTTCGAATGTCTAGCTGAAGACCGACGAAATCTATTAAGATAATAGTAAGGACAGTTTCTTCATTATCGGCTGATAGCAAAATAGCAAACTACATTGTCTCTGTTCTTATCCTTTACATGTAGTGGTGTATTTTCAAAATTATTTTCATCAGAAAAAAATAAATAAAAGAACTAGTAGCCCCTTGCCTCTTTAGCTGTAGGGCTAAAAAGAAATGAAGAAGAAAAAAGTTTCATTTTAATCCACACCTATCATTAAATTTAACGATAACAAAAAAAAAAAAAAAAAAAAACAGGTTCATTTTATTAAAAATCTAAATCTGTCCATGAAATTAACAGCGTGAGCTCAATTTTTCGATTTCTCGGAATGAGCCCAATGACCGCAAAGGACCAGAAAATATAAAATACAATAAAGGCTTTATTGTTTGAATACAGTCATAGGTTATACATAATTTTGCAGGGAATGGTATACAATGGAAAACAAACATGAAAGATCTAATTTGTATATTATGACAAGTGGATTTTTTTAATTTGAAATATGTTTTGCATTAGGTTGTTGTGTGTTATTGTTTAACGTCCACGGTAAACAGCTATGGTCATCATCGGGACGGTCAGTTAACCTAACCACACTATTCCTGGGCAGGCTTAGACCCAGTACTAAGTGCACTTGTTTTCACTGACAACTGCTCTTCTTGAATCAGCAGAAGGTTAGGTACGAATCCATTTTTAAAGTATTTGGTCTTAATTGTTGTTGTTTCCATTCTCATTACTATTTTCCTCAGGAGGCACAGCCGAACGTATCCATAGGTGCATACTCCTGACACCGATTTCTTGTTTTGGTCTTAAACTCTGTCACTTACAAAAATAAATAATGAAATTTCAAATTCACCTGTATACATATCAGGCTAATTTGAGTCTTGTTATATGACATGCCTTTAGGTGTCATTTTTGGCTCACATAAGGTGAATGGGTACATCTCTATGTTTTCCGCCATTTTTACGAAGGGCAACAATTGTTGCGACTTTCTGTTTACTTCCCTGAACGCCTTGCCCCTTCCAAATATGACGTCTACTATTAAATTATATATGCCATATCTATATGGTCTACTATTAAAGAAAAGAATTTGCTCCAGAGGAGCAAATTCTTTTATTTAACAGTTGACCTTAATTGAGAAGGGAGGTAAATATGAAAAAACATTGTACCAGAGTTACTACCACTCTAAGTGTATCCATCGACCTTAAATATTTAGCATAATATATTAAAGATGCTGTCACTCTCTGAACAATTAAGACTGGGTAGAGACGTATCCTATTTTATACGTATTAAATTGCATCTCTTCTGACAGGATGTGCATACAATGAAATAATAATACAATAATTAAGGTGAACGATACATATCCATCTTTTTCCCCGCCATTTTTTCAACGGGAGAAAACTTTCAATTTTCCCTGTAAGCTTTTCAGGAGGAACTGATCCACTGAATCAGAAAGAATTAACTTTTATAGACCATAATTTGCTCAGTGAGGAGATTCTATCCTTCAAAACTAGAGAGCAATCATCGGTAAGGGAGGCAAAAATGAAAATAATAGGGTTGCTTCCCCTGAACGTGTGTCCATTTATCTTAAAATGAAAGATAGATTAAATAAGAAAAAAAGACAGACTGACAATATAATCTATGACTCTAGAAATTGTGGGTTTATTACTGTTTATCATCAGGTGAGAAACAACTGATATGAAAAGATGTTATAAATTTTTGTTTTCAGATAAAAATGCGATGTGAAGCGGGTTATTTTAACCCAGTCATGGTTAATAAAAAAGCTTCTCTCATTAATTGCACGCCGATAGGTTTTGCGTCAGACTCAGTGGTAACCCCGACATACAGCTATTTTCTGTAGTTTGACCAGGCCCTGAGGTTATAAAACTTTTAATGCCAACTACTGTTGGCATTTTCATATTCATAGGCGGAGAAAATTACATACTCAACTAAGCTGAGCAAGAAAAAAGTGCACTTATCAATAATATGCTATTTATTAGCAGGTAAAATTTCATGCTCAGCTCAGCTGAACATGAAAAATGTTTTATAACCTTGAGGCCAGGCCACAACTTGTCTTGCCTGTTGCTTGGCCTACCGGGGTTGAAACGGTGGTTTGCTGTTGCTCCAGTACTTCAGTGGTGTTTCTGACGCCCGGGGATCTCCAGGTGTCGCAACATTTTATTTCATTCGAATCCTCATCTTTTTGCTTCATCATAGTCTTTATCCATGATTTAAATTAAATCATTGATGAGGTAGAAGCTACGGCCGAGGACTGGGATCCCGTAAACCGGTTTAAGTATTTCATTACTGACCGTTCCAAGGCGAACACTGTAACATTCACTTGTTCGTGTTGTTCATAACAATATTTTTGTTCACCTATTATGTGAGTGGTAATTTTAGTTATAGACTTAGTGTGTTTTTTCAACATGCATTGGAATCACTGGAAATAAACTGGCATCACTTTATCTAAAAGAATGTCGAAAAATACAAAGAAAATCTGGAAAGGCTAAAAGGTTATAAGGCATTCTAATTTTATTTATTTATTTTTTTAAATATGCAAGGAATTTTATAACGTCATTTTAGTAATTCATTTCACACAAAAAAATGAAAAAAAATCTACATTTTTTATTTCTCATAATTTCTCCTGAAAGTGATTAAGACCAACAAGCTACATCCTCTTGTGAAAGAAAATCAATAACTTTGCCTCGGAATACGATGATAATTGCTGGATTTAAAATCACATCATGGAATTAAAACTCTAAGAATAAAAGATAAAGTGGACGGGGCTGAAAGTCTAAATTTTAATTGTCAATAATTTCAGAATGGGCTAAAAATTTTCGATTAGGGTTTCAGCACTCTGTTTCACTCATGAATACCTGTTAATTAAGAATATTTCTGGAGTATGGGACGACACCAGTTCAGTTGCCCTTTAAGGTAGCTGAATGACCACCTGTCTGAGAAAGAACTGTTCCGATGGTTCCGTTAACCTTGCGTGCCTTTTCTGAACTGCTGTCAATTTATACATGTGAGCCATGACACGACAAAACCAACAAAGTGGCATGTGCGGCCAGTAAAGACTCAGATCAGCCTGGGCATCCGCCCAGTCTGATCAGAGTCTTCACTGTCCACACTGAGCTAGCTTAGACACTTAACTACCCTTTAAACGTACAGCGAAGTGTCTGATTAGACTGGGCGGCTGCCCAGGCTGATCTGAGTCTTCGCTGGGCGCACATGCCACTTTGTTGGTTTTGTCGAATCGCGGCTCGTATACTTTCTCTCTTTTGCTTTTGAGTGCAGAATATGGGAATTGTTTACATCTGTCCGTGATCATTGCCCCGCCCCGCCCGGCCCAGCCCCACCCCCATCTTTCTTATTTTCTTCTTTACTTTAACAGCTTTATCGAAGGTTGAATATTTACTGGACCATTTGGATGACATCAAGATCAAGGATGTGAAGGGCAAGTCCGGTGACATCAGTTACGAACTAACGAAGTAAGTGACATCAGTTTGAACACTATAATGATGCAGTGTTATGTCTGTGCTAATTCATTTTCGTTGGGTTTTTAGATGTTATTAAAATCGATCTAGTCTGATAAACCACAATAACAGTTCATACATATACACCTGGAAAAAAGTTAAGCATCCCCAGTAAAAATCTAATTGTTTTCCATTGAGCATCATAGAAAGATAAATCAGATATTGAAATGGATTTTGAATGCAATTTAAAAATCGGTACATCTTACATGTTCTGGCTGAATTTGGGGCCATCATTTGTCCAAATGATGATAGTTTTCTCTGGAATAGCAAGACGGTATTATTTTATGTAGGGGTTGAACTTGGCACTCTTATTCACGGACTCATTGAGTTACATAGGTTTTATAAGCTTCAGACTTCATGTGCTTGTCAAATTCGTCGCATCTGGATATAAACCATCAATGAAACACGAAGTTCCTTGATTGCCGCCCCAAAGTCAAACAAGCCACTTTTTTCGTTCAAAACATAGCCCGCGCTTTCAGTTTTTTTTGACTGATTTAATTCAAACTGATGCCCTTTTACTCGGATATCAAGAAGCAGTATATCAAGGCTACATAATTACGTACAGAAATGGTTTAGAAAACTATTAGTGAAAAGTTGTGAAGAGTTTAGATTAAACTTCTGAAACAATAATTGGGGGTGCTTAACTTTCTTCCAGGTGTATATATATGGAAAACCTAAAATCTCTTTTTTGAAATGATGTAAGTTTGTGGTCTCCATATATTTGCGTTTTCAGTCTTTTGGTCGCTATGGCAACCAAGCCAAATTAGCCATTGGCTCACAAACCTGTCTAAGAACCATGTCCATAAAAGGTTTGTCAAATTATTAGCAATACTAAAGCAGATTGTAAATGTTTCCATTGAAATTCAAAGGCAAATTAAGTTGTCACAGCAACCACGTTATCCAACCGACTGGCATGAAAAACAATACATTGTACTTATAAGAGGCTAATGTAAAAACATTCCTGGAAAGCTACAGCTTTTCCAGCCTTATGGCTAATTATGAGTTGATTTTTTAACATTTTGCTATTTGTCAGTATTTCGGTTGCTATGGCCACCTAGCCATTCAAGCCATTGGCACAAACATATATGTGCGTTAAAGGACCACCCAAAAACACTTCTGTGAAAGATTTGTCATTATATCTGCATTGCTAGCCCAGCGGGCACATGACGTCCAATGATGTCTTATTGACGTCGATGCGACGTCATTACGTCGCATCGACGTCAGTTCGACGTCATTTCATCGTCATGTGCCCGATGGGAGGGCACTAAGAGCAAATTTTCCATTTTCCCATTGAAAGTCAATGGCAATATTTAAGTTGCCATAGCAGCATAATTAACCAACCAATTTGCACCAACCGTATTTGTGTACATAAAATGCATTCATTTTCCTATTCCTTCAGCATTAGAATAACAGACTTTGATACGCCAGTCCCAAGCGTTGAGTTTGTCGATGGATTTCGTAACGTCAATGCAAAACTCACACTTTCTTCCCTCACTGCTGGTGCTGATTGGTGGGCACGGTACAAAGGGTCGTGGCTGAGGTAAGTAATATAAGGTGTTGCTTAACATCTTCATGCGGAAAAAACAAAACAAATAAAAACATCTTCTCAAGTCTATATCAATGTATTATCAGAGCGAACATTAAGGGATTTCAATAACGGCCAATAACAGAAACGATGTTTCCCAAGAAACTCAAGCCAACGAATCCATAACTTGCCCCAGCAGGAACATGACGTTGAATTGACGTTGTACTGACGTCGAATGACGTCGCATTGACGTCAATACGACGTCATTTCGACGTCATGTGCCCGCCGGGTCGCACCTCCTGAAACCGAGTCCGTCCATAGAATTGTGCGTTTATTTACACTATTGAAACATGTCAGTGTTCTGTAATACTTTTATCTATAACAATGTAATTTTTGCTAATTTAATATTGCAGCATAACAAAGTCCGGGTCCCTGACTGCTACAGCCAGTGATATGTCTATCTCCGTCTCTCTCATAGATTGTGAGTACCAAATTTATTCGGCTATAAAACAGGGGATCTCCCCTCTCTACCAAAATCTCTCAATCCATCTTATGAAATTCTGTCATAAGCGTCCGCAACTTTCTACGCCACCTGGAGTAATGTGTGAATTCTGTTGGATATTTGCGGCCAGCACAGAAAAAAAGGGTGCCGATCGAAAATGTGAAAATGACCGCACTGTTTTACTTTCTATTTCAATAAAAATTGTATCAGTGAAATGCTGAATAATTGTAGTTTTCGGAATGAACACGGAAAATTATCATTGTATGAAAAAAAGAGACATATGCGGGTAAAAACTTTGATCAACGCAGTAAAAAAGTCATGATTTACTATATATTCTATACATTTTGAGGGTAGTCAACTTAAACTAAAAAATGACCGCGGTATTTTTTATGCAATCTTTTCAAAAATTATATCAGGCTGTTCGCAAATTAATGCGGTTTTCGAAATGAACACGGAAAAATGGATTTGAATATAAGGAATAATAAAATAAGAAGGAAAAGATGAATTGCCCATATCTCGTAGTGTATTTCCTTACCTGCTCGATTCGCGAATATCGATAACAGTGGCGTGGAAAGTTATCCATGACGGGGTTCCCCTTCCAGAACAACCCCAAAAATCTAGATCCGTCGTGTAAGACGGATCTAGATTTTTGGGATTGTTATGGAAGAGAAAACTCTGTCTAATAACCGAAAAAATACAGTAATATGAAATTAGTTATATGCAGCGTCACGTAAAAAGGTTGCTTAACCCGTCTGCGAACAATGAAGACGCAAACAAGTCTTTGAATTATGAAGTCTGGCTAGAGCAGAGTCCATCGTTAGTGTTGCAAACGACAAAGGCTCTGATGAGGCAGTGCGAAAGTGCAGTCTGCTCTAAGCATTTGCTGTTTGCTTTTGCGATAATCACTCTTTATGCGAGTCGTGTAGTAGTAACAGAGTATTACGGAAGACAACTGTGTACTGTCTACAGTGTACTGTTTGCTGTCTGTATGAAAGCTGATTGTTATTGGCTAAAACCGTATACTGTCACCTGTGTACCAATTTCAGCGTACTATTTGTTGTCGTATGTGAACATATAATAATTGAATACGAGTGTATACTGTCACCTGTGTACGTCTGCAGTGTACTATTTGCTGTCTGCATTTAAACTGATAATTATTGAATACGACCATATACTGCCACCTTGTACTGTCTGCAGTGTACTATTTGCTGTATGTATACAGTCTATACATAGGCGCAAGAGCATTGTACATATGTTCATACTCTTGAAATTATCTGCTCCATTAGGAGACATTTCTTTAAAGGCAGGATTTCTGAACCCCCCGGTAGAGGATTAGCTACCTGTATGTGGCAATAAGTGGGCGTGGCTTAGCCACTGTGCAGAATAGACCACTGTCCTGTTTTAGCTGATAAGATATAACCCTGGGGCAATGTGTTGCCTTGTCATAAAATTGGTTTAATTTTTATAAAATTGATTTGTATGCTCATGAAAAAATACTATGGAATTTGAAGGCTTTGTAACTTTATTGAGAGTAATGTCATCAACGCAAAAGTAGAATATTTTTGGTTTTACTTATGAGACAATTATTTTTTGTCAGAATACTAATTAATTATATTCTAAAATTAGTAAGATAAAAATCATTTTGTCAAGAGTTCATACTTTTCTTTCTTTTATGAAAATAAAAGGTAACACATTGCCTCAGGGTCATATCTTATCAGCTAAAACCGGACAGTGGTCTAATCTGCACAGTGGCTAAGCCACGCCCACTTATTGCCACATACAGGTAGCTAATCCTCTACCGGGGGGTTCAGAAATGCTGTGACCCCTTATGACCAGCGTCTCTTTGTAAACGGAGCCAATATCACTCACTATGTCTAATGGACTCTTCTGATCTTATAAATTGGCAAACCCATTCATAGATTTAGGGGTGTCTGATTTATTTATTAAAGCATGTTATTGAAATTGCTGTGATGTTTTACGGAAACAGTGTAGATCCTGATCAGACGCCGCGTTTTGCGGCGTCTGATCTGAGTCAGCATTGTTTGCCTATGTCATTTAAATGGGATGTTAGGCTTTAATGGTTAGCTTTCCTTTGGATGATTAACCATGGACTTTGAGATGGACCAGAGTGTTTTTATGTTTTTGACGTATTTACGTTTGGACTTGTCTTCAGTTCGGATAGTCGACTGTGATGCACGTGTTGATTTGTCTGTGAAGCTTAGCGGCGGTGGACTCCCTACGTGGATTGCCAGACTAATCGAAGAGAGTGCTTTTATCGACGACTTCGAGGATGACTTAGCAGATATGGTGAGTTAATTCACATCTCGATATCTCAAAATAATCTCAAACTATTGATCTGTCAAAGTAGATTTTCAGATCCCAGAAAATATACTTCGAAATACAAGTAGTTTGAGATAATAAGAGATAAAGTATGAAGAGAATCAGGAATTTGGTAAAAATATATTCCTTAATATAAAATGGAAATTTAAAATATCAGTGTTTGAGCTAACGAGAGTAAACTGTAGTTCCTAATAAACGGTGCCTTTAAACAAAACTATATTTATCGAACAGAATGGGATAGGTTAAATACGTTGCAGATTATGTTGAAAGAACTTTTAATAACCAAACCAAATTGTTTAAACATTGAATAAAAGGTCGTAATCAGGGCCAACGGGCCTTTAAGTCGTCTACGGTGCAATCCTTGCGTCGTCTTAGAGCTTCAAGCCTGTGTTCATCACATTTCTTTGATATTTTTCAGTGAAATTCTGTTAAATCGAAACTGATAATCTTACTGTTTCAAACAATGAAATTATCACTTTAGCTTTCACTGTTTCGAAAACAGGATTTTCGTTAAATCATAAATGAATAATTGGCTAAATTTTATCCATCCTGGCATAAATTACGTCACGTATGTTTGCACGTCATCATAACGTGGCTAAAACACCAACATACCAGTGTTAACGTACGCGACCTCAAGCCGCCTAAGTCTTCTGTTGGCCGTCTTTCTTAGCAAATTTGTCAAAACGAAATTACAAGCTATTTGTTTACAATTGCAAACTTTGTTGACAGCCAATTTAATACCCAGTTAATCATGCTGGAAGCATCAAATTTGTCAAAATGAAATTTCAAGCTATTGGAAAAAAAAAGAAAATTTAATATTCATTGTTATATACCTAATGAGACTTTACTATAGAAAACAGTTATGTTGTAATCGACAGCATTTTACGTTGGTTTCCTTCTATTTTTAATTATCGCAATGCGACAGAATCGCTGACACAGGGCTTCAACACTGTTAAAACACGGATGCCCCAGGGCTTAAACACCATGAAAGACCGCTTTCGTGTCGTCTGCAGAGCTCTTGAATCAAGATGGCGTCCGTAAGAAGGTATATAACAATGGCGATAAAACACTATTTTCCTGTGTTTTAATGTTTGCCCAAGCCATCGTGTATTAACATGTTGCAGCCCTCACCGCTGCGCGGTTCGGGCTGCAACTTGTTAATACACTCGGGCTTGTAAAACGTTAAAACACGGAAAAGAATGTTTTATCCTCTTATTGACCTATGGTATTATTAGCTAAATTTTGACATACGTGTTATTTGACCAATGGAATCTTGTGAAATGTGGAACAAAAGTGAAACTATACTCGGCTGCGCCATAAAAAAGTGATGGTGATTTTCAATCGTGTTCGTATGGTCCAAAAATCATGTTGTCCTTAATTCATAGGTTCTTCGTTTCACTAACATTTTCAAAATCCTAAGTAATGTAGGAAGCGGTCTTCCTTTAGCATAAAACCGACCCTGTTAAACTATATTACAAATTATATGAGCAACTTTCATTTCATGATAGCCAGTATGTATTAAACATATTTTTGTAGATATGCGATGCTGTATACAAGATTTAAAAGAAGTTTCAGACACAACAGAAATGCTTTCGGTGAGTTTATTATCATTATTATGATAAATATTACTATAGTTCTACATTTAGTCCTTCGAGATATACTGCTCACAAAAAAGGAAAGGGATATTAAGACAGTTAAGACAACAGAATTAAAAAAATAAATAGATGAGCATTAAACTGTTATAAGTCATTAAAAAGCATTCATAGAGAGTTTCAGTATGAATGTTGATAGTTTAAACTTGTCACGTGACCTAGAGCACCCAGGCCCCGAGGTTATAAAACTTTTTTCGTGCTCAACTCAGCTGAGCATGAAATTTTCTCTGCTGATAAATATGAAAATGCCAACTAATGTTGGCATTTTCATATTCATAAGCAGAGAAATTTTTAGACTCAGCTCAACTGAGCAAGAAAACAACTGTACTTATCGGTAATATGCTATTTATTAGCAGGTAAAATTTCATGCTCGGCTGAGTTGAGCATGAAAAAAGTTTTATAACCTCGGGGCCTGATTTCGCATGACTGTAGCAGAGCAATGATTTTTTATGCAAATTTTATCAAAACAGACGCCTAACGATTCAGTTAATAAGATACAGATTTTTTTTCAAGCTGCTTCAGAGCTCTAGATAAGAGGGGTATTTGATGATAACTGGGGGATGATTTTCTTTATCTCTCATTGAAACCATATGTTGTGACCCCTCATCTGAACCGTCTCGTCGAGACGGTTCAGATGAGGGGTCACAACATACGTTTTTATCCAGAATTAACAAAAATTATCCCTAATTATCACTAAATACTCCCTCTTATCTAGGACTTTTTGCTTTATAAAAAGACTTGAAAGTCAGACATGCTGCTTTATCAAAAGACTGAAAGTCAGAGGTAAACGATACCATTGCTTAGTGTATTGTCTCATCGATGGTGACATTTGCGTGGATCCTAAGCCTTTAATAATGCAATAAAGCCTTCTAAAGTGGGTGTTCTCAGTTTGGAAAATTATGATGGATTTAAATATTCACAATATTTTTTTTTCTTTTCGCCGAGAATGTGTTCACGTGACCTGGTGTGACTGATTTTGTTTTAACTGAGTATTGTCAATTGAATGGTGCTCAGTCAAAATATAATGAGAATCTTACCCAGGCATCACATTCAATTCTGGTACTCACTTCTATGTAAAAATATCCCCTACTGTTTGTAAGCAGTATAATAGAGGGGCACCGTGGTAAAGTGGTTACAGAGCCTGACTGGCGAAAAATGTCACAGGGTCAAATTTCAACCGAGCAAATGACCGGAAAACTGTGTCTGCCCACCATGCCCACCAAGCTGTAAATGGGTAGCTGTGTCGAACCAGGGAAGGTCTGCAGCGACTCAGTAGACACATTAGTTGCATTCCGCGAGACACAGTTTGACTGTGTCTCGCGGAATGCAACTATTGTGTCTCTCGGAGTACGTCAGTAAGTGTGGCTCGGAGAGGGATGCTCGTTGCCTGCCGAGACCTGCCCATCACTTTTTATTCTTTCAAACTTTTGGGGTAAAGCGACACTGAAGAATTAAATACAGAAACGCGCATCTGTCGCACTAAATTTGGTTGAGGTACATCTATATACAAGGCAGCAAAAAGAAGGGATGGACTCCATATTTCATTAGCTGTGCCCAAGATATGGGATATGGTAACCTCTGCCACTAAGGCCACACGGCTACTATTTAGCTTTATACTTTTAACCACATACTTATGATACTACAAGTTCAGATTCTCAAGAACTTTTCAGATTGAATTTTTTGATTACCATCGATAGCTGATCAGCTGTTGTAATTGTTATCTAAGAAGCATCCCACTGCAATATTGCGGTCAAACTGTTTGAACTAGAACATTTAGCATTATAAGAGCTTTCTGTTTTCTTGTGCTATTGGTAGCTAGTTAACAAGTAACCATGGCAAAATTAGACTCTTCATTCCAGGGACCTAAGCAAGACTGCAACCTATAGTGCTTACGTTTTGATGCAATACTTCCAATGATATATGACTGCAGGTCACAATACCAAAACTCTTAAATAAAACATTTGAAGCTATTTCTAACAGGCTTACCCAGTCAGCTTTCTGACCACCTATCTGAGAAAAAGACTGTTCAGTTAACTTTCAGCATGTGTGGTCTTAGATTTAATGCTGACCCAGCTTTCTTTCGCAATGTACGTTCTGTCCTATAGTAATTTGTTCCTAAATATCTCGTTTACAGGAAAATACTGAACGACGTGATTCTCACTAAAATGTTTTGGAGGAGACCAAATCATCTAATACAGTATATCCATTCCTACAGTGACAGTATTTTCTTCTTGTTGTGCTTTTCAGTGTTAACCAAGAGAAACTTCCTCAATTGATACAAAGTTGTGTCAACGTCGGAACATTAAATTATTTATTTGTAATGTATATACTATTTCAGAGACAGACAGACAGACAGACAAAATTGTTTATTTCTTTCAAGTCAAAATACATTTCAGCGGCGTATCTAGGAGCAATTTCATGATACGCACAATCATGTGTCATACTCTACCCCTTGAAGGAAAAGGTAGTATTTCAGCCACTTTGGCAGTTGGTATAGAAATCTTGTCAAAATTGTAAATTTTCAGCATGCAAATATGCAGGTGCGTTTTGAAATTTTGACAATTTTGACAAAATTTCAATACGCACCTGCGTATTTGCCGTACATGTAGCTACGCCCTTGCATTTCATATATGAAGAGATCTAAAAAATCTACTAGTAAATAAGAGTGTAAACGTGATCGAAAGCAGTGACACAAGCCTTTTTTTACGAGAAATACGAAGGGAAGGAGGCTAGCCAGTGAGAAGCAGTGAATGATGATAGAAAAATACATGAACTTTTGTTGTAGAAATTTTATAATTTACAGAGTCGCCTTTCATTTTTCCATCGGTGTATTTAATGTACCAAAAATTTTCGGACAGTAGTCTGCATGGGTCGTCATGTAAACCTTATTACTGTATACCCTACTGCTGAGCACGATAAGAAAATTGCCTAATTAGTTCGACTGTTTATTTCTATTTTATCATTGGCTATGTCTAATAAAATGCTTGACATTTGGTATGCTATTTCTTTATGGTTTTCGCTTATTCACTGATATGTAATTATTGCCGTCAACAATTATGATGCTTGCATAAGCAGGGTCAATGCAAGGGTGATAAAATGACGTCAATATTTTATGCAAGTTCCAATTTGGATGATGTCTGCACCAGTTTTCAGGGTGTTTACAATTGTTCGCCACACAAAAACCGTATGAGAGATAAAGAGTAAACTGTGGTAGGCTTTGTAAGCTTAAAAGTATATGAGCCGCGACACGACAAAACCAACAATGTGGTTGTGCGCCCAGCGCAGACTCAGATCAGCCTGGACATCCACCGGGTCTGATCAGAATCTTCCCTTAGCACTTTATGGGTAGCTAAGGGTCTAAGCTAGCTCCATGCGGACAGTGAAGGGTCTGATCAGACTGGGCGGATGCCCAGGCTGATCTGAGTCTGCGCTGGGCGCACAACCACTTTGTTGGTTTTCTCGTGTCGCGGCTCATATGTTAAGTTACATGCAACTTACATTTCATGTCTAGACATCTCCATGTTTACAGACTTGATCCGACCCAAACAAATGCTGGGCTGAATCTGCAACCAGAGGCTTCTCTCAGTGTTCGGGGGTATGTTAAATAAACCAACTACAAATTGCAGACCTTAATAATATAAACTGCTTCCATGAGACCTGCAATTTTTTATGTTGTAGAAATGATCTAAACGCTGCGTCATAATCATCGGCTCTTTCCATAAACTTTGCAGTGTTTTCAATATGGCTGCTTCCACGGTCGCCAAAGACTATGTCATGGATTACGTCAATACTAACATGATCTCGCGCGTCAAACAACGAATGCTAAAACAAGTTGATATACCTTTCTGTTTGTGAAAGAAATCATCTTACGACATTCCTGACGAGAACAGTAGTATAATCTATTAGAATATTCTGGAGCACCCCGAAAACAGGTACATCGAACATATATTATAATTGTAAAAACAAAATAAGGCAAAGTCAAATGATCAAATTTAAATGTTATGTGATCCTAGTATGATAATTCTATCTGACGCTGGCACTGATTAAAGGATTTCAGACCTGCTTTTTAGGCATACACCGAAAATGTAATGTACGTTGACACGATATTGAAAGCAAAGGTTCGGCTTAAATTTATAAACTTATACATATGAAAAAAAACCTATGCTATGAAATTCTTTAAAACAATTATATTGCATGCAGCTGAGTCTTAGATTTAATCAAAATCATGTTAACCCTGCAAAGATGGTTTAAATATGAGAAGACGGAGAAATAGTGGCACCACTGCAATGTTAACACTGGACGTCTAATGTCAATCTGCATTAATATGGTGCTCCGCTGTAGCTGTACCTACCCATAAAATGAAAGAAAATTCTTATTTCTCATTGAAATTTGTTCAAAATTTCACACTAGATTGAACTTTCCTGAGGTATGAAAAAAATACTATAGCTACATTACCTTTACCGCGACAGCAAAAATCCACGTATTTTTTTATCACCCCTCGTACATGCTGTGCAGAACTATTATCATTGGTTCATTTTATGTCAGTGGAAGAGATTTGTGTTCTGTTTCTTTTTCAAAAAGCACCCAGTCTTTCAATCCTCATTGCTTCAAGAGTTACTCCCTTGATAGTCATAACAACAAATGATTTAATGAAACATTTCATGCAATACCTCCGACACGGTCTAACTATACATTTGAAATACAGTTTAGATGATAATATTTGATAAAAGTGACTTAAAATAAAAATAAGATAAATTTTTTAACTATCACGGACCGCGCTCGAAATCGCATTATTGGACAAAAATAATTTATTCATACGTCACAATCACGTGCACGAATAAGAAAAATACCTGTTTATGATCACATGACACAGTGGTCAAAATCGATATTCTTGCAGGCCATGAGGAAATAGGTAATTTGCATTTTAATTCGAAGATTATTTTTCATTCCACATTTATCGTGAAAAAAAACATGCATTTTCTCAAAACTTGTACTTTTAATTATGAGACTATTGTATATTGTCTAACGAAATTTTGTTAAAATATTTGTTTCTGAAAACATGAAATAAATGAGGGAGACAATCTTTAACAGACTGTATTACAATTGCCAATGTAATTTTCATTGTTTTAAGCGGATTCAAATCCAATTTGTGTTTTTGAGTACAGAAAATAGAACAGTAGCTTGCAACAAAACAGACTCCGTATTGCTTGAGCTAAAGAAACTTGATTATACCTTGCTATGGATTATAAAAATCACACTGTTCTGTCTACTGTAGCATGGACTAAAGTGCCTAAACCCAGCAGGCATATGACGTAGAAATCACGTCGTACTGACGTCGCAGCGACGATATCACGTCGCAGCGACGTCATTGCGCAAGACGTCAAAGTGAAGTTGCATTGACGTCACTGCACCGTCATCAGGTCGCATCGACGTCAGTGTGATGTCATGACGACGCCATGTGCCTGCTGAGAAGTTTTTTTTATTTTTGTTCAGTATACTATTTGATTACAAACGATCCATTCTAATCATAATCTACTTTAAATTTTAAGAGTCATTCTCTGTAAGCATCAAAGTGCCTCCCATATAGGCTGGAAATGACATCTCTCAGATTCTGATGAAACTTGGTGTACATCAAGACATCCACCCAGGACCATCAAATCAGTATTTATTTTTTTTCATTCACTGCCCCGTTACCATGGCAACAGCAATAAAGTGAAATAGGCCAGAATTGCCTGATCTGTGTATGAAATTTTCGTGAATTTAAAGCCTTTTTGCACTTGTACATATGATTTGATCAGGCAGATATAATTAAACCAGCAATAGATTATAAATATTTGTTATTTTCTCAGTATGGCTGATTGCTGACATTGCCGATATGTATTTCCATTCTGACGGTAGGTCACGTGGAAACTAGGCATGATTTTAAGTTTTTGATTTTTTTGAAAAATGACAAAATTATCAAATTTTGAATTGAATTTACACAAAATCGCAGCAATAACTTTTTTTTAATTTCTTATATTGTTTAGATCAGTTTTCATACTAAATAATATCAAAAATTTGGAATGGGTATATTTGTTGTTCAAAAAATAAATTGCTTCAAAGTTGTCTACCGTCACTGGTTTGCAGGAAATATAAAAATTACAAATACCAAAGCAAATACATTTCTTTTACTCATATATCTGTTTGAAAGATCCAAAATCAACAAATTAACAAGAAATATAACCACAGTAAGGTAACTTTGCTAAACTTTGCATACAGAAGCTGTCTCACATCAAAATTTATGGGGTCTACTTACCCCACCCACTTCTTACAACAGATAACTTAAAGTTTGTTTTCTTTCTACAATTTGCTAAGTATTGGAACCTTTTTGACCAACTTTGGGAAGAAAAAACATGCAATTTTTGCTAAAGAGCTATGAAATATAAAACAAAAGGAATTTTGTCTAGGGAAGGAACCAAAATAACATCATTTGAATTGTATAATATAAAAGATATTACAATGAAAACACTACAAAAATGTTTGAAAAGATGTATTCTTATTCATTTATGTCTACTTGATATTTGGTCGATGATGACTGACATAATTGTTAAAGAAAGGTGTGCTAAAAGCTCTAACTAACTGATCTAATGGGGGTCTAATTACCCCACCCACATTGGCCAGCAATAATAAGAGAGTTGCCATCAAAAATTTTCTCGAAAAGAAAACATCAAATATGAAGTGGAAAGAATGAATATATCTTTTTCATTTGAAAATTATAATGTCAAATTAGCCATAATTGTGTTTATCATATGACATGGCTTTTATTCAGAGGCTAACATCATTAAAAAAGAGCTTTTCAAGCGGCCCATTATACACCCGATCTAGTGTCATGAAGGAGTTACAGAATGAACAAGATTGTTAACAGAAAGATAAACAGGCGGATCTGATAAACTTGAGTTACCATTCTTGGTCCTAAAACATTCCCTTACCTTATCACACAGGTCAGGCATTCAACACAGGCAACGAAGGCCATGTACTATAGAACTCGATTGTTTTCGCATACCTCTTAGATAAATTTCAAATTGTCATTCTTACGGACCCCGCAGTTTGTTAGACCTCATAGTCAGACCAGTTTTTTTCAAAGAAATTTCGTCCGGTATCAATGCAGTGCTTGAATAAGGTTGTCATGGTCGTTGTTGTCCAAAAAATGTTTCAAGCATTTCTTGAATACGTATATCAATTTAGTAAAACTTTTTATTCCGATCTCAAGAGTCGGGGGTTGGATGTTCCGGGAGACTATACTTCTGAAACAAACTTATCCTGATGAGCAGAGCAAGCAAGTTTCCTGTACGTCGTCCTCGTTGCCTGTGTTGAATGCCAGACCAGTGTGTATATACACATAACTGTAGAGTTTCGTGAAAATATTTTCAACTATTAAGGAGTTACAGAGTAAACGGGAAATTTATGCAAGGGCAGATTATTCAGGAAGTCAGCCAGAGTTGTGGTTTTTACTCAAGATGCATTGCCCTATTATTATACATGTTCCTACAAATTCCAGCAAAATATTTCAATGGGTTAAGGAGTGAATGGGAGTAGCCTTAAGCAACAAATCAAACGGAAGGTACTCCAAAATTAAGTAAGGGGGAGCAACTATACTTGAATGCAACACATTATCTTGTAATAATGCGTATTGCTGTAAAGTTTCATCAAGACATTTTAAACGATTACCAAGTTATGGTATGCACAAAATTAGTGTACACAAAAAAGCCTAAAAACTATCAAAAGGATGTAACTCTGAAACTAAGTAAGAGAGAGCAACTATTGTTAAATGCCACATATTGTTGGGACTTCATACGCATTGCTATGAAGTTTCAAGAAGATGTCCTAAATGGTTATCTAGTTACCGCACGCACAAGACTAGTCGTGAAAAAAAATAATCAAAAATTGCATAACTTGGAAACTAAGAAAGGGAGAGCAACTATTATTGTACGCGTCACTTTGCCCTATCCTAATTCATATTCTTCCTACGAAATTAGGAGCGGCTGTAGCGTAGTGGATAACACTCCGGACTACCAATCCAGGGGTCGCAAGTTCCATCCCCCGCTTCTCCGGTCTTTCGGACGAGATTTTAAACCGAGGTCCCGTCTCCATATGACCTCGTTGTTGGTGGGACGTTAAACCCGAGTTCACTCACTCACTCACTCCTACGAAATTGCAAGAATATATCCCAAAGGGTTACTGAGTTATGGTGCGCACAAGAATTGTGACAGACAGACACACGGACGGACAGACACACAGATAGACAGCGCCATGACATTTTTTTTTTCAAAATGGACGTTTAAAATTTGATATGCGTTACACTAGATACTGGCGCAAAACGCCGTGATGCCTTATGTGACAAAAATGTTCAAATAAAGTCATTTTTCAGAGAGAAAAAAAACAGGCTTAATAAAAGCACACTAAAAGACTGTATAATACCCCACCACTGCATACCAGATACAGCTTTTTTATGATTTCATACTTGTTTACAGCTCAAGGTCAGGGGGCAGATAACTATACTGAGATAAAAAAAAAAGTGGAAGCTATTATTGCTTTGATTATTTAATACATATTTCAGGAAAATCCCTTTCAGTTCTGATGATTTTGTACAGATTTTTTTTCATGATTACATACCTGTATATAGCCCTGGGTCAGGGGCATATAAACCCTTGAGACAAAATTTTGATCACAACAAGAAGCTTGTATTAATTTGATAATTTGCTGCAAGTTTCCAGAAAGTCTCTTGCAATTCTGATTTTATATTAAATTTTTTTTTCATGATTTTATACATGTATATATCCCCATGGCAGGGGTAGATAAACCTGTTGGACTAGATTCTGGTTGTAAACAAGAGGGCCATGGTGGCCCTGAATCGCTCACCTGAGCATTAATCAGTTCACTGGCTCTGGTGAAGATTTATGAGAGTTTTTACCATACATGGGAATGGCGGCCACCTTGGTCATGTGACCAAGATCATTTGAAGAACTTTCAATCCTTTGACCCATGTGCAGGCTCCATATGAAATTTGATCTGCCCAGTGGTTTCAGAGATGTTTGAAAATGTTTATGGATGGATGAAAGAGGCAGCTAACACCAATACTGTAAGGCTCAGGTGAGCTGAAAATGGCAGAGTCACTTCTCCGAAAAGTTCCCGTTCATGTTGAGTTCCTTTGATGGATTTGAACTAGACTTAACTAGGCAAACACAGATGACAGAATGGTAGCATCATTATCTCACTGTGGTGAAACTAATGTATTCCAAGGAGTTTGTGGCTGGCATCATTGCAATGTTAGTTCTGATCCTTGCAACATAACTTAATTTAGATTTGACCTAGTGACCTAGCTTTTGACCCGACATGACCCAGTTTCAAACCGGATATTGTAAGAATAAACATTCTGACAAAGTTTCATTGCGATTGGATCAAAACTGTGCCCTCTGGAGTGTATACAAGGTTGTTCTTATATTTGACCTAGTGACCTAGTTTTTGATCCGACACAAACCAGTTTCAAACTTTACCTAGATTTTATAAAGGTAAACATTCTGACAGAGTTTCATGAAGATTGGATCAAAACTGTGCCCTCTAGGGTGTACACAAAGTTTTTCTTAGATTTGACCTATTGCCCTAGTTTCTGATCTGACGTGACTCAGTTTCATAAGGGACATATATATATGGACAATAAATATTTTGATATAGTTTCACGAAGATTGGATCAAAACTATTTCTTCTAGTGCGTACACGAGGTTTTTCTAAGATTTGACCTAGTGACCTAGTTTTTGATCTGACATGACCTACTTTCAAACTTGGCCGCGAGTTTATGGAGATAAACATTCTGACAAAGTTTCATAAAGATTGGATCAAAACTGTGTCCTCTAGAGCGTACACACGTTTTTTTCTATGATTTGACCAAGTGACCTAGTTTTTGACCCTGCATGACCCAGTTTCAAATTTGTCCTTCATATTATGAGAATAAACATTCTGATAAAGTTTCATGAACTTTGGATCAAAACTGTGCCTTCTAGAGCGTACACAAGGTTTTTCTAAGATCTGACCTAGTGACCTAGTTTTTGACCCGACATGACCCAATTTCCAAATTGGCCTAGAGTTTATGGAGATAAACATTCTGACAATGTCTTATAAAGATTGGATCAAAACTGTGTCCTCTAGAACATACAAAATGTTTTTCTATGATTTGACCTAGTGACCTAGTTTTTGACCCAACATGACCCAGTTTCATACTTTTCCTAGATATTAAAATGATAAACATTCTGACAAAGTTTCATGAACTTTGGATGAACACTGTGCCTTCTAGAGTGTACACAAGGTTTTTCTAAGATTTGACCTAGTTACCTAGTTTTTGACCCAACATGACCCAGTTTCAAACTTGGCCTAGAGTTTATGGAGATATATATTCTGACAAAGTTTCATATAGATTGGATCAAAACTGGGTCCTCTAGAGCGTACACAAGGTTTTTCTATGATTTGACCTAGTGACCTAGTTTTTGACCTGACATGACCCAGTTTCAAATTTGTTCTAGATATTACGAGGATAAACATTCTGACTAAGTTTCATGAACTTTGGATGAAAACTGTGCCATCTAGAGCGTACACAAGGTTTTTCTAAGATTTGACCTAGTGACCTAGTTTTTGACCCGACGTGACCCAGTTTCAAACTTGTCCTAGATATTAGAAAGATAAACATTCTGACAAAGTTTCATGAACTTTGGATGAAAACTGTGCCTTCTAGAGTGTACACAAGGTTTGTCTAAGATTTGACCTAGTGACCTAGTTTTTGACCCAACATGACCCAGTTTCGAACTTGGCCTAGAGTTTATAAAGATATATATTCTGACAACATTTCATATAGATTGGATCAAAACTGTGTCCTCTAGAGAGTGCACAAGGTTTTTCTATGATTTGACCTAGTGACCTAGTTTTTGACCCGACATGACCCACTTTCAAACTTGTTCTAGATATTATGAGGATAAACATTCTGACTAAGTTTCATGAACTTTGGATGAAAACTGTGCCTTCTAGAGTGTAAACAAGGTTTTTCTAAGATTTGACCTAGTGACCTAGTTTTTGACCCAACATGACCCAGTTTCAAACTTGGCCTAGAGTTTATGGAGATATATATTCTGACAACGTTTCATATAGATTGGATCAAAACTGTGTCCTCTAGATCGTACACAAGGTTTTTCTATGATTTGACCTAGTGACCTAGTCTTTGACCCGACATGACCCAGTTTCGAATTTGTCCTAGATATTATGAGGATAAACATTCTGACAAAGTTTCATGAACTTTGGATGAAAACTGTGCCTTCTAGAGCGTACACAAGGTTTTTCTAAGATTTGACCTAGTGACCTAGTTTTTGACCCGACGTGACCCAGTTTCGAACTTGTCCTAGATATTATAAAGATAAACATTCTGACAAAGTTTCATGAACTTTGGATGAAAACTGTGCCTTCTAGAGTGTACACAAGGTTTTTCTAAGATTTGACCTAGTGACCTAGTTTTTGACCCAACATGACCCAGTTTCGAATTTGGCCTAGATTTTATGGAGATAAACATTCTGACAAAGTTTCAGAAAGATTGGATCAAAACTGTGCCCGCTAGAGTGTACACAAGCAAAAGTTGACGGACGTCCATCCGGACGTCCGGACGTCCGTCCGGACGTACGACGGACGACGGACATCAGGGTATCCCAAAAGCTCACCCTGAGCACTTCGTGCTCAGGCGAGCTAAAAACAGCTGTAAATAATATTTATATCATTTCTGTGAAATCTCATAAAGATATACCAAAACTCTGATTTTTTTTTCATGATTTTATACATGTATATAGGGCTGTGCCAGGGGAAGATAACCCTTGGAGAGAAAATTTTGATCATGCAGGAAGCTTTTATCGTTTCAATAAGTTGTTGCAAGTTTCAGGAGAATCACTTTCAACCCTGATTTTATGTAGATTTTTTCATGATTTTATGCATGTATATAGCCCTGGGGCAGGGGCAGATAATCCTTGTGGACAAAATTCTGCTTGCAACAGAAATGATATATTGTTTCAATCTTCTCTGTGAATTTTCATGACGATATCTCAATGAGTAAAGGAACTACAGACCAAAAGCAATTTTTGAAACATTGACAAGGGCAATAACTCTGTCCGAAGAATTCGAAATTCGCTCATTAACAATCCCAACCAAGATATTTCCGAGACTAATGCACATGCCAAGTTTGAAGAAAACTACTCAAGTTATCGAACGGACAGACAGACGCGCGTACGTACGTACGAGAAATGGATGGAGAGACACACAGACAGCCAGTTTGAAAGCATAATATCCCGCCACTAACGTGTGGCATGGTCTAATAACTTCATATGATAAACAAATGTTATACACTTGGTCATTTCATAAAACAAGAGGGCCATGAGGCCCTGAATCGCTCACCTGACCAACTGGCAAAGTGCCTTTTTCTTATGTCTGAAATTCTTCACAGTCTTGGTAGTACTCTAGTACTCCATGCTACTTACCAAGTTTCAAGGTCACGGGTATATTGGCTCTGGAGAATAAAAATATTAAAGGTTTATACCATAAATGGGTATGGCGGCCATGTTGGTCATGTGACCTGGACCATTTGAACAAATTTTGGTCAATCAACCCCTGAAGGCTCTATATGAAATTTGGTTACAATTGGCCCAGTGCTTTTTGAGGAGACTGATATTGTCAAAATGAGAGTGTTCTGGGTCAAAAGTTAAAGGAAGACCTTGACCTATTGTACTCATAAATCTTCATGCACTCATTAAGATGACTGTATATACCAATATTTAGGCCTAAATCTTCAAAACTTCCCATGAAATCTTATATTCTCGCATTTTCTCAAAATTGACCCAGCCGTACAATGGTCAAGGTCATTCCAAGGTCATCATTTTGAATAATCTCTATAGTACTGGAGTACCTAATGCTACACATCAAGTTTCAAGGCCATTGGTCAATAGGTTCTGGAGAAGAAGATTTTTAAAGATTTTTACCATATATGGGCGTGGCGTCCATGTTGATCATGTGACCTGGACCGTAATAAAACGTTTTCATTCCCTCAACCCCTGAAGGCTCTATATGAAATTTGGTTTCAATTGGCCTAGTGGTTTTCGAGGTGATTGTTTGAAACTGTCAAAATGTGGGAATTCTGGGTCAAAGGTCAAAGAATGACCTTGACCTCTTGTACTCACAAATCTTCATGTACTTATTAAGGAGACTGAATATACCAATTTTTAGGCCAATATCTTCAAAACTTTCCATGAAATAATATGTTCTAGCATTTTCCTATATTTTACCTTGCTGTAAAAAAGGTCAAGGTCAACCCACGGTCATAATTTGAATAATCTTAGTAGTACTTGAGTACCCAATGCTACATACTAAGTTTCAAGGCCATCGGTCAATTGGTTCTGGAGAAGAAGATTTTTAAAGGTTTTTACCATATATGGGCGTGGTGGCCATGTTGGTCATGTGACCTGGACTGTATGAATAAATTTTCGTTCCCTCAACCCCTGAAGGCTCTATATGAAATTTGGTTTCAATTAGCCCAGTAGCTTTTGAGGAGATTGTTTGAAACTGTCAAAATATGAAAGTTCTGGGTCAAAGGTCAAAGAATGACCTTGACCTCTTGTACTCATAAATTTTCATTTACTTATTAAGATGACTGTAGATACCAATTTTTAGGCCAAAATCTTCAACAGTTTCCAAGATATCTTATGTTCTAGCATTTTACCACATGAAAGCACAAGGAAGCAAATTTGACCGTACGGTAAAAAAGGTCAAGGTCAATCCAAGGTCATAATTTGAACAATCTTGGTAGTATTTACATACCCGATGCTACATACCAAGTTTCAAGGCCATCAGCCTATTGGTTCTGGAGAAGAAGATTTTTTAGGTTTTTACCATATATGGGCATGGCGGCCATGCTGGTCATGTGACCAGGACAGTTTGAACAACTTTTAGTTCCTAAGACCCCAGGAGGCTACATATGAAATTTGATTTCAATCGGCCCAGCGGTTTCAGAGGAGAAGTCGTTTGAAATTGTTGACGGACGGACGACGGATGATTGAATAGAATAGAACGGAGCCTGTCCATACTAAAAGCTCCCCCGGAGCCTTCGGCTCAGGTGAGCTAAAAATTATGAAACTCACCGAAAGTTTATTTTATAAATTCCATATCAAACGACGACAACAATTTTCAAAGAGGGAGACACACACAAAAAATAGACCTGATTAACTTTCAAAAAAGTTGAATGCTCATATGCATTTGAAAAGAGTATTTTCTCTTATCATAATTTCGAAGATTTTGTACAGAAAGTTTTTATTGCAGTTTTCATTGCTGCTTATGAGTGGTAATGATAGGTCTAGGCATCAAATATTTCAGAGTATCACCTCATACTTCAGAGTATCACCTTCCATGCCTACGTCAATATAATAGAAGGTTTAGAAGTCCTGAGGATACCACTAAACACACCAAAGTCAAAAGTGTGATGCTGGTGTTGAACTCTTGTTGCCTTTTATGAGCAGTAAACTATGAAGACAATTGTTGATAATATATGAAGCAAGGCAGCTGACTTACTTTTCAATCCAGTTGATATATTTGCACTTAGCTATCATTTTGAGCCCTTAGCAACCAACTTTTAACATATTTGGAAGCTTTGACTGATCTGCATATAAGGAATATCTTTTACCAGAAAGAAACTATGACGAGAACTTTGAGTAATGTTTAGCCCTGGTAGCTCAGTGGGTTAAGCGCTGGCCTACTGATTTAGCGAACCGGATTCGAATCCTGCTTGAGGCGAGAATTTTTCCTACCATAAATGGGGTTCCATTGCATACAAGACTTTCATTATCCTATTTTCATCATCCTGATATGACTGATATACTGCTGAAAAGGACAAGTCATCCATCAATCGAGTAATGTTCAAAGCACGCTTGACTGACTTATAATATCAGTTGAAAAACATATGTATATTTATTTGACTCAGGGTTTGGGCCCTCAGCAACCAACAATTAACAGATTTGAAAAAAATGGGTGAATTTCAAAAAGAATATCTATTATATGCAACAAACTATGACAATAGCTATCAGTAAAGCACGTCAGATTGACTTTTAAATTTTGTTTCAAAAAAATTATTTATGCATCCTTAGCAACCAATTTGTGCTCTTAGCAACCAACTCTAACAGATTTGACACTTTAGAGGGTTGGTTGGTTGATTTGATGCTTAACGTCCACAGTAAACAACTAAGGTCATGTCGGGACGGTCAGTTAACCTAACCACACTATTCCTGGGCAGGCTTAGACCTCCTAAGCGGTTAACCAGTACTAAGTGCACATACTTTCGCCAGTAATTGAATCCCCACCCAAATATTTTCTCTTTTATGTTTACTTTGTCAGCATGTGTAAGTTAACTTGAAGCACAAGGACTCTTGCTCTTGCAGTCTGTTGAAACACATACGGGTATGTATTATTGTCCATAGCAACCAGTATGAGCCCCTAGCAATGGCCCTTTAAATGGTGTGAGACTAAGGATCAAGAAATGTTGTTTGTGAACTCTGAAGACATTTCTGAATGATATTTCAAGCCCAGCAGTCCAGTGAATTTTAGAATCAGTTAAGAAAATCTATATATTTGTCCTCCCGTCCTTGGCAACCATTTTGAGCCCCAAGCAAACCAACTGTTAACAGATTTGTTACTTTGCAGTGTTCAGAGTAAATAATTATGAGCTAAGTTTTGGCCCCTAGCAATGACCTTCTATCGGATGTGAAAGTTTTGATGGAATTCCATGTTGAATATCTTTATTCACCATCAAACTTTGAAATCTCTGAAGCACAGCTAAAACCTGTCAATGGACAAATCCTTTGAAGCTAGATGAAGCCTAGAGCAACCATTTCTTTGCAGATTTAGAACCTTTTATTGGATTCACGAATAATATTGTTGATATCCAACAAGGAATTCAGACCTTACTAAATAAAGTTTAAAGCACGGTTGTTTGATTTTCAAGATCTGTTGAAAACCATGTGGATATATAGCCCTAAGCAACCACCTACTAACAGACTTAAAATGGTAACTGCATTTAAAAAATAATACCTTCTGTGTAACAAGTTAAGCCAAAACGTCGCAGTAAACATAATAGTTAATGACCATCTATTTTTACCTATTTTCTATATTTTAATAATTATAAAACAAGACAGAAAAAAAACCCAAAGCTTGCAGCAAATCAGGAGCCCTTAATGCTAGAATTACAACAAATATGCATATGTTAATGTGGGCAATGTTTGATCCTTATCTGAGCTGTTGATTAAACAGTTACATAGTTTTATTTTAATTTTAACTTACAGTTGTCCCCTTAATTCATATATTCTGTTGCACACGGATATTTTTTGAAATACATTTACTATTTTCAAATATGAAGATGGTTGCAAAGGGCTAACACGGGTTGCTAAAGTCTAAAAGTCAAACAACTGTGCTTTAAACCTTATTTATGAAGGTCCAAATATCTTGTTAAGCTTAAGTAGTGTTCTTTGTGAATCCAGTAAAAGGTTTAAAATCTGCAAATATATTGTTGCTAAGGGCCCCAATTTGTTGCTAAGGATAATTAAATACACATATCATTCAACAAGTTTTACAGGTCAAGCAGCTGTGCTTCAGATATTTCTGAGTCTGTGCTCAATAAAGATATTTCTCATCGAATTCCGTCAAAAACTTCACATCTGATAGAAGGTGGTTGCTAAGGGCAAATAGTGGTTGCTATGGACGAGTCTAAACAGAGTTTCTAAGCATTATTTATAAAAATATGATGTGTGCTTAAAACTATAAAGTGGAATTGTCTACATTAAACATTGCAAAGGAAGACATTGTTGTGTTAATTTTATTCAAAGTTCCAAATCTGTTAAAAGTTGTTGGTTGCTAAGGGCTCAAAATGGTTGCCAAGGACAAATATGTGCACATACTTTTCAACTGATTCGAAAAAAATCAACAGCCTACTGGACATCAAATATCATTTACGTGCCTTCAGAGTTTATTGCTCACAATGGTCATTCCATGCATAGCTCAGTCCTAAGTCTTACATTGTTTAAAGGGTTGTTGCTAAGGGCTCAGAGTGGTTGCTATGGACAATAATACATGTGTGTTTCAACTGATTGCATAAAAGAGTCCTTGTAGTTCAATATAAGTGCATGTATAGCTCAAAGCTGACCAAATCAACTGCTTATCTCACTCAATTTTTCATTGTGTTCAAAGTGGGTGGGGTAATTTACCCCCTGTATTATACGTTATTTTCATGCCTATCATATTTTTTTTACAAATTTAGGTATTTCAACTGAAGTCTATGTGTATTTTCAGTCAGTCTACAGAACTGTTATTGAAAAAATAAAGAAATCTGCTGTTGTTTACAAGTTTGAGAAAAATCCATATTTTGGATTTTTGAAATGGTAGTCATCTTTTGACTTTCTTTATTCTAGTTTTTTAAATATACCCATTCCAATTTTTACATATATGAATCAGTGATAGTGGAGCTACAATATATTGAAAAATTATAAAAATCTATTGCTGAGTTTTTTACATATTTTGTTTCAAATTATCCCATTTTTGAGCATTTTTTTGTTTTGGTGTTTTTGTACATACAGCTTAACTTCAGCACCTAAAAGCTAAACATATCTTCAGAACTGTGCGTCTAAGACTATAGTTATTTTCAAAATCAAGGTTTATGCTTTGGTCTAGTATGAAGATGTTTGGTAAAATCATGTTCTATGTTCATGTTATGATTGTCTGAATTTCATGCTTTTTGTACATTTACAAGAAGGAAAATAGTCATTTTTGAGAAAAAAGTGAACTTTGCGTTGCCATGGCAACCAAAGCACCGCAGATCGGAAATGATGCCATTTTTACCGGTTATATGACACAACAAGTTTATATGGTAAGTTTTATCAAAATCTGAGAGATGCCATTTCCCGGCCACTTTGATGCTTACAGAGAATGACTCTTAAGTGTTTTGACAAATAAGTCAGAGCAATTTGCAAACCCTGACTGCTCCAAAAGAAGCAGTCATTTCAGTAGACTTGCCCAAGACTGTAAATTAATATTCCATTTTATATATTTTTTAACATTTTGATGGAAAAAAAGGAAAGAAAGAAAATGTTCCTGCTTAAAACTGCGTAAAATTCAGAGATAACTTCTAAAGGGACTTTCGCATATTATTTCCTTAAAGGGACTGTTCTGTTTGAAAGGTAAATTTTATAGGGTCTTGAGAAAGTCTGTCAATTCGGTGTCTGTACTATTCACCATTCCATCTTCATCATTTGGATGCATCATCACCTTGTAAACCAGGAGCCGTATTTATAAAACGACTTAAGTCGTTGCTATGCTGTTGCTAAGGCGAAATTTCTATGAAGGAGATTTCCTACAAGTATGAAATTTGCTCTGGAGGAACAGTCTGAAAAAGACTGTTCCTCCAGAGTAAATTTCATAGTTGTAGGGAATCTTCTTCAAAGAAATTTAGCCTTAGCAACAGCATAGCAACGACTTAAGTCGTTTTATAAATACGACCCCAGTTTGTCCAATTTTAAGGACTGTTTGAGCCGCGCGACACGGCAAAATCAACAAAGTGGCATGTGCTTCCTGCGAAGACTCAAATCAGTCTTGGCATCCGCCCTGTCTGTTCAACGTCGTAACGTTGACTCAAGGTTGATTGAATCAGCCTTGACTCAACGTCGTGACGTTGAATCAATGTTGATTCAACCTTGTGTGCCCAGTGGGTTAAGCCTCTTTATGCGTGACTTGGCACGGATCGATGCAGACTTAGTTTCAAGACTTGAGAAAAGCTGAACCATCCTCTTCAATTATTGGCGCTAGTAAAGGCAGCTTTGCTGCAAAGATATCAAGACGGACTTGCTTGTTTCCGATATTCCACTCCTAGTTGTGAAACATGAAAAGTGGTAGTGTATCGTGGATAGCTGATATGTGTTTCCTCTTTGTTGGACTTGAACTTGTGTCCACACAGGAAACTGGAACAAAGCAGCTACATCTCCAAGGACTTCAGCCGATGTCTGGAAAGGCCTGGGTGGGCGGGGCGGCGTGCGTCCCTGCTGCCCTGTTGGCCCTGCGGCATGTGAATGAGAAAGCCGGTTTACTGGATGGTTACACCTTAACATACTCCTGGGTAGATACACAGGTATATGTAGTAGATTGAAAGTTGTATAGTCATATTCATGTATTTATTTTCTTTTTCAGTAAAAAGTGAGTTTGACCAAGTAAACAGGAAACGAACTAAAATATTATTTTGAACCCATCTAATCAGTATATGGCGCGACTGCATTATTAAAATTAAGAACTTACACCATGTTTGCTCTGCCTTACGTCACCAGATCATGCCAGGGCCACTATTCGGCTTGAGTAGCCGAAAATTCGGAGTATAGCCCATGTTCTTTCTTTTGAACGTGATCTCCACTCCCAAAGTAACTCTTTAAGATTTTAATTTGACTACGAGTATTCGAGTTATAAACATTTTATTGCATCTTAGGTAAATGGGTATACCTTCAGGAGAAGTAACTTTAATAGATGTCAACACTTAGCCCAAATTCATTCGGGATACCCCTTCAGGGTATCTGGGCTAACAGTTTGGATCCAGATCAGGCCACACAAACGTGTGGCCTGATTTGAGATCCGAACTGTTTACTGCTTAGACAACATTTCTACAAGAGGTAGTTGGACCAATATTGTCAAAATATTCTTGATTTTTGATGCAGACGACAATTTCAGCAGACGACAAAAATACCAAGAATGCAATGGGTTAAAGGGAAGCCTTTTTGCTCCTCTGGGATCAATGGGGTAAACCTTTGACAGAAAGCATAATATGCTCCTGTCGGAGAAAATATTTCCTTCAAGAATATCCCCTTTTGAAAGGAAGCTTCTAAACTGTCCCTTAAAAAAGGAAAAAACCATGTAATTCTGGCTATTATCGCGACAGTTTAATTTTCACCTAACTTGACAGTGCAAAGTTTCACGAAACTTAAACTACAGGAATCACGAAAATCGTGAATTCCAAACTTCGAATATATGTGCTCCTAAGTTTTCGGGCAGATAGGTCTGTACAAACAGTGGAAACCGATATCAGACTGCTCCTTAGGAACCGGCCTGATCAAGGCCTACACAGTTGGCATTCAATCTGTGCATTTTCATAGGCATTACTCATTGGTAGAACCGGAATAATAGGGCAAAAAATAGTAGGCAAGGACCGGCTGTGATTGCAGCAGGTGCAGAATGGGAATTGTCTGTTTTTGTGTGTGTGTGTGTGTGTGTGTTTTATTTTTGAACTTTAACATTGTTTTGCTTGGAAAAGAAACGGTGAATTGTTTGGTTTTTGTCTTATTCTGTAACTTACATTAAAAGTTTCACTGTAATAATATGCATAAGCATTCCCCATCGATTACATTTATTTTTCATGATTTTTTTCATGAAATTCAATTTTCTTGTTTTTTTTTTTTTTTTGTTTTTTTTTTTTTTAATGTAAAAAATATATCAAACAAAAAAAGATTCGCACACAGTAATATTTTGGCATTTTTGCATTTTCTTGGATGTTCTATGTTTTTTTTTAATGTAAAAAATATATCAAACACAAAAAGATTCGCACACAGTAATATTTTGGCATTTTGGCATTTTCTTGGAAATTAAAATTAAAATAGAACAATAAATTATACAGTGTTAGAGGCCGACAATCGGACAGTTCAACCCGAAAATTTCATTTAATTATGTCTATTCAGTACTTTGTGACGCATCTCTGAACAAGGCAGGGGTCAGTTTTCAATGTCAGTTTTCAATAAGGGGCCATTGTCAACGATTCTATTAATGCATATTTTTCATGCATATGGAAGGTAAAGATACACGATTACGCCATGATAAAGTCTGAGCAAGATTTGATCAGCAATATGGATTTTTAGACATTTTCTAATCATGTTATAAAAGGTAAATTAAACGGGAAAATCTTACTGTGTGCGTTTCTTTTTTTGTTTGGTATATTTATCATCAAGATAACTTTAATTTGTTTACCAGTTTATATCAAAATATCCTATATTATAGATTATATGATTTGCAGAAATGAAAGGGCGTCATAGTGCTTGAGATACTGATTTTAATGAAAAATGTGTAAAAAAAAAAAAGGTGTGTAGAAATACATTTTTTAGAATGGATGAAAAAAAAATCTTGTCCAAATTTTTTATAGCTCTTTGGGATATTTAGGTGGTTTAGTGGTTTGAATGCCTCGCCAATATTTCTATTCAGTATCTTTCTACCTTAAGAAACGACTAATTGTGTTTTAAACCAGTTCAAGCAATACAAGAATCGAATAAACGCTGTCTTTTCAGTAAGTCAATGCAAATTTAAAGTGGCCAGTAAGCCGGGTTTCATTGCGGTCTTTCCATTATCCAGCCTATTTCAGTTGTTTGTATGCAGATAGCATATCCTTGTTTTATGCAGTTATGTTGCAGAAGAAGAGAAACTGAAAAATGGGTCCGTAAAATGGGCTTTAGTGGCGAGTCTACAAAAAATGGGATCTGATTCAATTTATTGCCTTTATGTTAATTCCAAACCAAACCAACTTTAATAACGAGAAAAAATTAATTGATAAGATATCTGTGTGAAAAAAAATAATAAAGGCATCAAATATGAGTATATTTTTATGCAAAGCGGTATACATGTTCGGATTCAGAGCCTATTCAAGCGATGTAACTCAATTTCTAAGCCAAAACACGTTCTCATATGTATAACAATCTATTTAACAAAAATTATCTAAACGCACATTATCTATTTGTATTATTTACAAAATGGGGATGAAAAGCGATGAAAATTTAAAGTATTATGCGGATGTACGTCGGTTTTGAATTTTGAAGCGCAGCGAAAATTAAAATCGTAAAACGTTGTATATTTACAACGTTACATTCGTACTTGCATTAGAATGTGGTTTACATTTACGTCGGTTCTGATGGAAAGGTTACTGTATAACAAACTGACTTCAGGGAATTTGCCCTGTCGTGTTCCGATTAAGCAAGTTTTGGTTCAAACATATCAAACCAATTTTTTTTTCTTTCCATGGCGTGTTTGGGTTGGTATTGCTCATTTCGGAATAAGACAGTTAAAAATCCTGCAAGTATTGTTCTCGTTATTAGCAGAAACGTTAGACGTTGCGCTTTATTCTCCGAAAACTTGCGCGACATCTATACTGTACGAAATTAGTGTTGATTAGCCGCAAAGGCAGTTTAACGTTCATACTAAAATTCGTGCGAACTTGAACCATACACCACTTTTGCGGAAAAAAAACCATTCGGAACACCGCTCGGCCAATTCCGTGAATCAACCTCGGATGTATATAGCGGGACTACTTAAAACAATAAAAAAACAGAAGCAATAAAAAAATATCTGAACATAAATGAGCCGCGACGTGAGAAAACCAACAGTGTGGTTGTGCGCCTAGAGCAGACTCAGATCAGCCTGGGCATCAGCCCAGTCTCCTCAGACTCTTTGCTAAGCGCTTAAAGGGTAGCTAAGAGTTTAAGCTACCTTCATGCAGACAGCGAAGACTCTGATCAGCCTGGGCGGATGCCCATGCTGATCTGAATCTGCGCTTGGCGCACAACCACTTTGTTGGTTTTCCCACGTCGCGGCTCAAATTAAGATAAGCTCCTAAAAACAATTCCCCTTATCGGAGACCATGCAGGTTATGCACTTGTCTTGCATACACACAAGGCAATTGCATAACATTTGCAAGACAATTGCAAAACATTTTCTTAATAGATATATTATTATATCATTTACATGCATATTATATATATCTTTGAGAGACAGAGAGAGATAGAGACGGAGAGAGAGAGAGAGAAAGAGAGAGAGAGAGAGAGAGAGAGAGAGTCGGAGACGGACAGAGAGAGCGGGGACATAGAGATTTTTTGTCTTTTATCAGTATCTGTAGAAGATGCATTGTCATTTTTTGTTTCTAAATTGCGCTTTGTATATGTTGTATGTTTATGTGGCTTATCAGAGGGCCTCAAGGATGATTGGTTCGCCAACTGAGTTACCTTCTTTGAATAAAGACCTTACTTACTTTCTTACTAGTAAACACAACGCTACAACAATCAGAGTATAAAACACAGATATATACAAACCTTGAGTCAAGTATCGCTGTGTTACAGCTTGTGGAACCGCGAAACTTCATTATAACGGAAGTAATGCATGGTGGGTTGTTTGTTGTATTGGATTCGATGGTCCCCAGATACGGCGAATTTGTCCCTACCGGGGAGATTAACATTGTATGGGAATAGAAACGAAAAAAGGAACGTCGCACCTGCTGCAAGCGCAGCAGGCTTTCCACTATCGTATCGGTTTAGCAATGTTCACGGCACCTACGTCCGCAGAACAAAGACAAAAAGGAGACAAAAGAGACGTCCCGTACCTACTGCACGCACAGCAGGCACTTGTCAATCTGTAAATCAAAACCGGTGGCAGCTCAGCGGCACCAATTTTGGTTTAATATTTCCTTTCAGTTTTACAGTGTACAATGTCAAAACCAGATGCAGATTTCGTTTTTGTTAACATCAATCGCCCGTGCCCCTAAGTTAGCCAGCCGTCTCATCTGGATTTTCACTGTTTGCAATGGTATGTCCGAATTTACCCGCCTGTCCGAAGTTACCCGACTCTCCCCTAAGTATCTGTTACAAGTGCATAATAATCAAACGCTCAGACAACAGTGATGCAATTTGCATATTAACCTTTGCATACCTGACTTCAAAAACGCTTTTGTGACAGTTTGATTATAAGCCATCGACACATTCGAACATATGAGTTGAAAATAATGCTCATTTCGTGATTACTTTTCAAACCGCAAGAGGCTCATCATAGTTTTATAACCTGTCCTCTGTGATTAGCGAATACGCATACCAGCCTACGCATCCGTGCTGTCAATCCATCGTCTTCACTGTCCCTTTTGCAATGTACATGGATTATTCATACAAACTAGGAAGACTTTGGTTAGACTGAGCGTATGCGCAGGCTGACCAAATTCTTCGCTGTTTACATATGCCGCAACATCCATTTTGTCACATCAAAGCATATTTCATCATTTTTTTCTTTTCTTTTTTTTTTCCAGACATTAAGCGGATAAGGGCTTTCCTGCACTGCAAATTGTGCAACTAATCTGTCAACATTAACAAGGTCTTTGCAACGGTTAATGGAATAATGATACAAATGCACTCCACTCCTATGTTGATAACCATTCTCCATCTATAGCATGTCTAGTGTGATCTAGCAGTTGGCGATAATTATAAGCCACAGCCTCACTGTCACGCATTGGGGGCTATATTTTACTGCGTATTTAAAACGTGACAAAACGGCAGTATACGTTGTAAAACGTAGTGAATACGTATATAGAAATAGCTAAATACGTGGCCTAGATATGTTTGATTTAGACTGTTTAACTAAATAATGGCATTTGGATATACGTGGCATATCCGTAGTAAAACGTACGAACACGTAGTAAAACGTGGTCAAAACGTACCGGAACGTAGCCAAAACGCATTTAATACGAGGGTTGTTCATTAAATAATGGAAACACGCATATATCTCATTAGCTATATATTACAACAGTATTCTGGATATATAATACCTAAGAGGCAAGCATTTGTCATATACTTAAGTTCCAATTTACTCTTTAAGATTATTGTTGCCATGGCAACGATGCCTTAAACTTCGAGTGGTCAAGTCTCTGAATTTTCGCAAATTGCATGTATAAATGCTGCCGATAAGCAACAAAGAATGGATAAAAGTTTGTGATGGCGTAGTGGCTTGATGTACCATTTAGATACTAAAAAATAAATGTAGCTATTGACGACTTGTTCTGAAATCTGGCAGAAATACAGACCGCGAAAGACTTTCTATCGAGCAAAACGTGTAGTTTATCGCTGATTTTAAGCCCGAGGGAGGAAAATTGTGACGCCATTGCTTATTAACAGGGAAAGTATTGAGATAATTGTATGGCAGAAAGAACCAAAATTACCCTGTACTTGACAACCGATCAATTAATTTTAGCATAACACTGACCATTACGGAATAAAATCTAAAAAGCCCCCAAACTCATATATTTTAACCACTGTTCTTGCCTTAGTTCATACCGCATTTCAGAATATTTTCATAAACAATCATTATATGTGTGTTTATAAAGCCAATGCTTAACCTAAACAGAAGTTGTTTCTAAATTTTCTATTTCTCTTCAAATGTCCTACATAATAAGCATAATATGAACATCTCTTTACCAAAATGACGTCAAAAATATTCACACGCCATACCCCGCATGAACGTGACGTCATATGTTGCTATGGCAACACGTTGAAATTTCAATTTCAAACATGAAGAAAGCTTATAAGAGACTCTTTTGTATGACATGAAGTATACTTGTCTGTGTATAAAGTTTAGTAATCTACAAAGGTGTTTCCATTATTTAATGAACACCCCTCGTACGCACAAAAACGTAACAAGAATAACCTAGAGTTCCTCTAAGCCTCTGTCTCACTGTTACGTAATGAGGACTTGGGTTTTTCTACGTATTTAAAACGTACCAAAACGGGAACTTGCGTATTGAAATGTAATGAATACGTATTATATACGGATATAAACAGCTACATACGTGGCCTAGCTACGTCTGATTTGAAAAATCAGCTTAAACGTGGCATTTCGAAATACTGTATGCGAAGTAAAAGCATATTGAAGCGTAGTCTAAACGTACTAGAACGTAGATGAACTTCTAAGTACTACATGTACTACGCATTAGGCCTAAAAAATAGCTGTGTTTCCAATAACATGCTGAAAAAAAATCTGGTCGGTAGGTAGGAAAAACATTTTTTTTATTGTTTAATTTTTTTTCTCGAAAAAAAAATAGGATCGGGCCTGTGTTTTTTATGTTTTTTTTTTTTTTTTTTTTTTTTTGTACATGTATTTTGTTGATTAAATTGTATTTTTGAGACTTGCACTGTATATGATAATTCATCTTAGATGCTCGAAAAAGACATCTGTATTTTGGAAGGTACTAAATGAAAAAAAACTACAAAAAGGTAGTGAAAAACCGAAATTACCATGGGAAAATGCAAAGACGAATCTGGGTAGGGTCGGAAATTGTTACGATTTAGTATGTTTTGCGATATCTACACAAACGTCACTTTGACTAGGTAGTTATCCCTGACACTACCTATATAGTAATCCCTAGTATATGAAAGTAAACTTTTCTCATCCCTTAGCACTAAGCCATTTGATAACCGGGTAACACGAAGTAAATCGTACTTTAACGTATTGGATACGTAAGTTAGTGTAGAAACGTAGTAACACCTAAATACATACAAAACGGGATACATTTCTTTGCCAAACGTAGGGCGGGAAACCTAGTACAACCTGGCCCTCAAAACGTGACGGTGAGACTGGGCCCAAACTAATCATTTCCTACGCTTGATAATATATGGCTACTGCAACCGCTATGTTAAGATTACAGGGCATCTGCAGATGCCTTCCATGTATTTTTTTGTTGTTGTAATTATTCATATGAGCCGCGACACGAGAAAACCAACAATGTGGTTATGCGACCAGCGCAGACTCAGATCAGCCTGGGCATCCGCCCAGTCTGATCGGAGTCTTCGCTTTCCGCATGAAAGTAGCTTAGTCCCTTAGCTACCCTTTAAGCACTTAGCGAAGAGTCTGAGCAGACTGGGTGGATGCCCAGGCTGATCTGAGTCTGCGCAGGGCGCACAACCACATTGTTGGTTTTCTCGTGTCGCGGCTCATATGCTATATCTACGACCTGAACTTCAATAATGGTATGTTCTGTGTCAAGGGCGTAGCTACCTATACGGCAAATACGCAAGTGCGTATTGAAATTTTGTCAAAATTGACAAAATTTCAAAACGCACCTGCATATTTGCATGCTGAATATTTATAAATTTGACAAGATTTCAATACCAATTACCAAAGTGGCTGAAATACTAGCTTTCCCTTCAAGAAGTAGAGAATAAAACATGGTTGTGCGTATTATGAAATTGCCCCTAGTTACGCCCCTGTTTTCTGTTCTCCCACTGGGCACACAACGTTGACTCAACATTGAATCAACGTTGATTCAACATAATGACGTTGGAGCAACTTTAATTCATTGTTGTTTCAGCGTTGTGTGCACAGTGGGCTGCTTACTTGCGCATCGTGATAAGAGGACCGATCCTCATGAAAATCACATATAAAAGCTAGGCTTATTCCTTTGGATGCAATCGCCTGTCAAGTAAAAGTAAGTAAGAAAATTCTCTGGGACTGACACGATTCAATCACAGATCCCGCCCAAGACACCAAGTGGGAAAAAGACAACACACGATTAGTGACCGAATCATCAGCGACAGCTATGTTAACAGCCATTTCCCATGTAGGTGGTCATCTGTCTAGCCTTATAACACCACAAACAATATACAAATAATGGCAATAAGGGCGCGTTTACACGACCAAAGTTTCTATGACAAAGTAGGTTTGTCACAGAAAAATTTGCTCGTGTAAATGCCAAAATATGACAATGTTTCTTTGACAAATATATATGGTAAAGTTACTTCGATAAATTAAATTTGTCCGTGTAAACGGAGAACTTTGCTAAAGATTATGTAACAAAGAACGTTGCTACAAGCGTGGAAAATGTGACAAAGATTTTGTCACTTTGACGAATAATATTTGGTCGTGTTAACTCTGCAGCAAATATTTCATTGCCAAAGTTTATGTGACAAAGATTCTATGGCACATTTTCTTTAACAAATAATTTGCTCCGTGTAAACGCAAAATGTTTGTCATACTTTCTTTGTTAAACTTTCTGTGACATAGAAACTTTGCTCGTGTAAACGCGCCCTAACAGACATAGCAACAAACAACACGTAAAACAACCGAGAAGAACCAAAACAGAATTGTCGCATTTTCCTCGCCTCTCAGGAGAACTCGGGTCCATGCTGGTTTATCAGCATTTTTGTCTTCCTGTAAAGATTGCCTTTAATATAATTGATTGCTGATGAGAGGAGGCATTTAAGACAGGGTTGACTTTACGCATTGTACGTATTTATGTTCTGTCTGTGTTGCAGTGTAATGCCGGACTAGCTACCTATAAAATGTTCGAAACCCTGCAAGAGCCACCCAGCAAGATAATGATCCTTGGTTGCGGATGTTCCACGGAATCAGAGGCCACAGCCCAAGTGTCTCATTTGTTCAACATCACACAAGTAAGATTCGCATAACTGAGCCGCGACACGAGAAAACCAACAGTGGTTGTGCACCCAGCGCTAACTCAGATCAGCCTGGGCATCCGCCCAGTCTGATCAGAGTTTTCGCTGTCCGCATGGAGCAAGCTTATGCCATCGGCTACTCTTTAAGCGCAAAGCAAAGGCTCTGATCAGATTAGGCGGATGTCTAGGCAGAGCTGAGTCTGCGCTAGTCGCAAAACCACTGGTTGTTTTCTCGTGTTGCGGCTCAACTGTGTTTCCCAGGAGGTTACAGGAAACGAATTCATAATTCGCACATTCTAGCACCGAGTCTGTCCATGTCCGTCCTCATCAATTCGAAGAAGGCAGTTTTCTCTTAACTTTAAATGTGTGTGTGTGTGGGGGGGGGGGGGGGGGGGTACGTGTGGGTTGGTGGGTGCAGCGTGCGTGGAACATCTCTATAGGTTGGCGTCATTTTTACAAGATACGTGTACAACTTTATGCTTCAATAATTTGTACAAGAGTTATAGCCCTTTGCCAAATGACTCTTCCCGTTGTGATAACGCTATAATTGAGCCGCGACACGAGAAAACCAACAATGTGGTTGTGCGTCCATCGCAGACTCAGATCAGCCTGGGCATCTGCCCAGTCTGATCGGAGTCTTCGCTGTCCGCATGGAGGTAGCTTAGACCCTTAGCTACCCTTTAAGTGCTTAGCCAAGGGTCTGATCAGACTGGGTTGATGCCCAGGCTGATCTGAGTCTCCGCTGGGTGCACAACCACATTGTTGGTTTTGTCGTGTCGCGGCTCATATAAAAATCAATTTCGTTGTGAACTTGTATCCCCTGTCGAAGTGGCTCTCATTTATTTATGATTTATTTTAAGTTTCATAAAACTTCGTCCACTGGTTACTTAGTTACGACTGAACTTGGGAATTTTAGATCAACTCAGGGGTAATAACTCCTTCGTTAGTGAGGCCATTCTAAAAACATGCCTCAGCATCTCAGCACTATAAAACATCCATGTATAATATCCAGAAGTAATTTCGTTCAATGGTGCCTTATTCATGGCAAACGTGGATTTAAATCAATTGAAGGGCAATAACTCAGTCACTTCTGAGGTCATTATGACAAAACTTGATATGTACTGTCGTGGCATGACGATACATGATTGCTTTAAGTTTCATGAAATTCCAGTCATTGGCTACTAGTTATGACTCAATCTGTAGATTTTGAAGCAATTCAAGGGCAATAACCCATTACAAAAAGGAAGTAAGTAGTACCTGTTTTCTTATTCTTAGTTTTATATGTTTCTTTGTAATTGTGGTAGTGCCGGTTATTTGAAATCTGCAGAAATTTAAGTCGCAAAATATTTTTTGTATACTTTTTATCCCCAGGTTCGGGGTTCGGGGAAATAGCGATGAGTCTGGTGTCCGTCCGTCCGTAAACATTTCCTTGTCCGCTCTGTATCTAGAATACTCTTTGGAATATTTGAATGATACTTCACAGTTATGTAGAACAGGTCATGATGATGTGTCGCGTACAAGAATGGTTACTCTTGCCATTGCATTTTTAGTTATCATCCCTTTGTTGCTTTCTTATCTTTTGAGCTATTCCCCCCTTGAGTATTTTAGATATAATTTCGTTTCCGCTCCATAATGGATATATTCATGATACGTTACAGATATGTAAAACAGGTCATAACGATGTGACGCTAACAAAAATAACAACTCTTGCTTTCTTTCTTTCGAGTTACCTCCCCTTATCCCTTGATGGTTGAATGTGTGATTTTGTGCCCGTTCTATAACTTGAATACCCTTTGGAATATTTTTATGATACTTTACAGATATGTAGAACAAGTCATGACGATGAGTCGCGAACAAGAATGACAACTCTTGTTTTCTTACTTTCAACTTATCTCCCCTTGGTGGTTTTGGGAGTGATTTCATGTCCGCTTTATAACTTGAATACCCTTTTGAATATTTTCATGATACTTTACAGATATGCAACACTGGTCATGACGATGTGTCGCGAATAGAATGACAACTCTTGCTTTTTTACTTTTAAGTTTTTTCCCCTTGATGGTTTATGGAGTGATTTTTTGTCCTCTGTATAACTTGAATACCCTTTGAAATATGTTCATGATACGGTCATGACAATGCGTCACGAACAAGAGTGACAACTCTTGCTTGCTCATTTTTAGTTATTTCCCCTTGATGGTTTTAGGTGTGGTTTCGTTACCGCTCCATAACTTGAATACCCTTTGAAATATATTCATGATACTTCACAGATATGCAGAAAACGTCATGACAATTGGTCTCATACATGAATGACAACTCTCGCATTCATACTTTTTGAGTTATTTTCCGTTAGAATATTGAGCTGCAATTTTGTGTCTGCTCCATGTCTTTATAACTCTGAACTGCTCTACAATTTTTGTAACCTTATACCTTTTCAGAATATTGATGATCATGTTATGATATCGTATTATCCTGTCAGTGTTTCGAACTTGCTGTGACCCCTCTGCTGCCCCCACCCCCAACAACCACAAAAACAAAAAGGTTTTATTTCTTTCAGATTTGGAGTCTTTTGTCCAAATTCACTTACTAGAGAGCTCAAAATCAGAGTTGTATGGCTTGTATTTTTGAAGTTATTCACACATTTCGAAATGTTGCTTGTAACATATGCTATATATTATGTACACTGAACGCCAAAAGAAACGCATACAAGTTTAGGTTCAGTTTGCTTCTGTCAACTGATTTATGGTTTTAAATCATATATAGCAGAAAACACTACTGACGTCTGCCAACAATATAAACTTATTTTCTTGCAAAATTAAACTTGGATTAAAGAGTTATCTCAATTTATCATGAAACATTCAAAGTTGTTGTAAGAGTTGTCTTTCCTTTGGCGGCATAACAAATTGTTTCCAAAACACGACTCTGATGTGTGGTTATGAAAAAAACATAGGTTTTATTACCATGGTATTCTCCTTAGGAACATGGCAGCAGTTTGAAGTTGAACACTTGTCAAATTATCTCCCTTGCAATTAAACAAATAGCAAAATGGGAAGTCCAATAACACCAAAAGTTCTGCAGTGCTGCGAAAAATTTCTCTGCAAACCTCTTCAGTTTACTCTTGTTAATTCATTGAACCTCTTCGTATAAACGGTTTCTGTTCTTTTCAAGAAATACAGGGTGTTAAAAGGTCTATGGGAATCCAATGGTAGGCCAGTGTTTCTGTTTCTACTGCCAACTTTCACCTGATTGTTTCTCTAAACACAAGACTCGACTGCTTTGATTTTTTCGCCGTTTCTTACCCTTGCCGCGGACATTATGTCTGGAGAAAATAATCAGCTGAGCATTATAAGGAAATTAAAATTCAGCTTCTGAAAGCATGGTGACTTTAAGTTTAACCCCATCACAAAAACAAGCGTTCTGGTCTCTAAAGTTTATGGAATATCGATGCGTTAAGGTGCTCATTCTGTCGGAATATCATAAACAAAGAAACTCAAAATGTCTTAGTATGAGTATATACCTATACCTTCAAATAAATTGGGCGTATACATTGTATGCGTTTCTTTTGACGTTCAGTATACATGGTTCCTGTTTGGGATTTTACCGCTTTTTTAGCAGTCTGCCATACTTTTTGGGTCTGAACATTAGAGAATCATGCACCTTTTAAACAGATAATGTCAATAAGAAGCATAAAAGAAAGTCATTATATTTCTGATATGTGTTTTGAAGTGACCGTGTTTACTAAGGCGCATGCGGCCTTTGGTCGGGGGATTTGCCATCTCCTCTGATGGCTATTTTTTTCAGATAAACTCCGCAAAAAATCACCCACAGAAGTAACCCGCAATACGGTATGTAGTATAATAGTATATACATATCAAAAAACGTGATGCATCGATTATGTCAAGTTGTTATCGATTAATCACTCGATTAATCGGCGAACCACTAAATAAAAAGTATAATGCACATTGAAGACTATTCAGATTAAGCTGATTGTGTATACTCCTTTTGGTGATCAAATTTGATGTCGAAGAAATTCCTTCCTGTCTAACAGGTTGATCACTGGTCACACAACCTTCAATCAACATTGAATCAACGTTGATTCAATGCTGTTTCAACGGTGTATAACTGCTGGGAAGATTGAATCTTTCTTTCCTGTCGAAGAGTAACCTAGTCGCTCGATCTGTTATAAAAAATAAATAGAGAGTCTGCTTGACTAAGTATAACTTTAAGGAGAGGCAAACTGTTTCTAAACTAGAATGTCCTGGCCTTGATGTGTTTACTGTCTTATTTCAAATTTGAAACGCACGCATATCCTGACACTCGATCAGTGTAAATTGCCTTAGATTTCCATTGACTGGAGTAAAAGTGTTCTCTTACACGTTTTTATTGCACCTTTTTCAGACATAATAACTGACAACTTTGTTTCGCTTACTTCTCAGATTTCGAGCTGTTTGGGTTATTTGGATTTCAATATGTACTGAACTCCTAAATACGTACTGCACTGCAACTTTGTAAGCCAAGGGTTCTTAGTCCATTTTGTTCTTCACGTACGCAAGTAGCAAAGTGGACTCAGTACCCTTGGCTGGCGAAAATGACTGCACTGTAATCCTGCATGTTTTTCGACTTTTGTTTAGTTTTAAGGTTCTGGGGAGAAGGGATAGGGTGGTGTCGAATCACTGACTGGGTGACAGATTATGCCAATCTTTGAGCGCAGTCTAGTCAGGATATAGACTGCTCTCTGTTGCATTCCTATCCCTATATTTTGAATTTCACTGTAATTCCAAAATTAGGGCTAGACACGTAATTGAAATTCGTTGGGAGAAAATGAAGACAAATTTGGTGAGGGAAAATGAAAACATATTCGCTTTAGTGGTGCTTGCTGTTTGCAATAGTGATAGTTATCGGTAGCAAAATACGAAAATGCGTATATACACAATCATTCTGCTTGTACTGCTTGTTTTTGAATAAAATAACAAGAGGGCCATGAGGCCGTGAATTGCTCACCGGAGTATGGTCGCCATGTAGGCCATGTGTCCTAGATCGCTTGAATAAACTTTCGTTCCCTCAGCCCCTGGAGGATATGTATGAAATTTGGTTACAATTAGCCCAGTGGCTTTTGATGAGATGTCTTAAATTTTCAAAATATGAGAGACATGGGTCAGAGGTCAAAGAATAACCTTGACCTCTTGTTCCCGCATATCTTCCATATAATAACTAAGACGACTGTATATACCAATTTTTATACCAAACTCTTCTAAACTTGCCATGAATCTTATGTTCTAGCATTTTCCCATACTTTACCTTGCCTTAAAAAGGTCAAGGTCAGCCCAAGGTCATCATTTGAACAATCTTGATAGTACTCAAGTACCTGATGCTATATACTAAGTTTCAAGGCCATCGATCATTTGGTTCTTGAGAGGAAGATTTGTAAAGGTTTTAGCCATATATGGGCATGGCAGCCATGTTGGTAATGTGACCCAGACCGTTTGAACAAATGTTCGTTCCCTCAGTCCCTAGAGGCTGTATATGAAATTTGGTTACAATTGGCCCAGTAGCGTTTGAGGAGATGTGTGAAATTGCCACAATATGAGAAACCAGGGTCGAAGGTCAAAGAATGACCTGGACCTCTTGTACATATTAATTTTCATGTACTAATTACGGTGACTGTATATACCAATTTTCAGGTCAAAATCTTCAACAGTTTCCAAGAAATCTTATGTTCTAGCATTTTCCCATATAAAAGCTACAGAAAGCAAATTTGACCTTACCGTATAAAAGGTCAAGGTCAATACAAGGTCATAATTTAAAAATCTTGGTAGTACTTAGGTACTCTATGCTACATACCAAGTTTCAAGGCCATCGGCCTAGTAGTTCTGGAGAAGAAGATTTTTACCATATATGGGCGTGGCGGCCATGTTTGTCATGTGACTAGGACTGTTTGAACAAATCTTCGTTCCCCCGCCCCCTAGAGACTCTACATGAAATTTGGTTACAATTTGCCCAGTGGCTTTTGAGGAGATGTGTGCAATTGTCAAAATATGAGACAAAAGGGTTAAAGAATGACCTTGACCTCCTGTACACATAAAATTTCATGTACTCATTAAGATGACTGTGTATACCATTTTTCAGGTCAAAATCGTCAACAGTTTCCAAGAAATCTTATGTTCTAGCATTTTCCCATATTAAAGCTTCACAAAGTAAATTTGGCCTCTCCGTAAATATGGTCAGGGTCAACCCAAGGTCATAATTTGAACATGCTTGGTAGTACACGCGTACTCGATGCTACATACCAATTTACGAGGCCATCGGCTTACTGGTTCTGGAGAAGGAGATTTTTTAAAGGTTTTTACCATATATGTACATGGCGGCCATGTTGGTCATGTGACCAAGACATTTTGAACGAAAAGTTGTTTCCTCTGGATACCACAAATGAAATTTGGTTACAATTTTCACAGCGGTTTCAGGGGAGAAGTCGTTTGAAACTGTGGACGAACGACGGACGGACGGACGACGACGGAGCCTTCCCATCCTGTAAGCTCACCCGGAGCCGCTGGCTCAGGTGAGCTAAAATGTCCGAGAGAAAAAATCATGGTTATTTACAGGGGACTATTTAATGATCAAATGACGATTTTGCCTGAAGCAATATCGGGAACAAAGTGAACAAAATAGCCACAACGCATGTATTTTCTAACTATTTTGAGTGAAAGATAAAACGCAAGTACGGGTTTTATTTATTTTCTGGGGCAAAAAAAGGAAAAAAAGGAAATTTATTCAGTTTTATTAAAGTGTGCGTTTAACAACAACAATAAAAACAACCACAAAAAAAAAAAAAAAAAAAAAAAAAAATAGAAAAAAAAAAAAAAACAGCGTTCAGAATGGATGCAAGTAAGTAAGGTCGCAACATAATTTGAAACCCAAGACTAGCAACTGGACCTTGTCATCATCTGAACAGTCCTCTTTTCTCAAATGCCGATCTTTAGCCCATTATTGCCTAGCGTGCAATAAAGGGGGATTTTTAAACAGCGCAGGCCCAGATAAGACGCCACAAGTTGTCTGAACTGGCTCTATAGTAGTATTTCTTTTGAAGTAAAATAATTATAAACAATACCAGAAACCCTTTAAAAGATGCACGGATACACGTGCAGGGGAGATCATTCTCACTTTGAAGTATTTGTCTCTCTTTGCAGGGAGCTGTCTTAGAAATACAAGGGTTGACCCAGAAGTAATGTCACTGTGTCCATTGCGCGCGCTTATTCGTCGTAGCATTATTATAAAAAATATACCAAGCTACACTGTAATTCAGTTCTGATTAACTGAATAAGTATAAAGTTGGAATCCTTTTCCGTTCCAATTATATAGACGTTCAAAGTATACCACCGACGCCATCGCGCCGCACGTTAAAGTAACGTTAATTACATGAACAGACCGCAAATCAAAACAAGTTGGCTTCTTTAAAAAGAATCCTAGAAAGGTCTGCTGCAGTGTCCTGTACTGTTTAGTAGCCGGTTTTCAATCAGGACCTGCTGTGTGCAATCGAACCTCGTTTACGGATAGAAAGGTTCTCACCTCTAGCGGCCCAGTAGAGGGGCTCGAACCCAGGACGGCTAGATCAGTAGGCCAGCCCTAACCTTACTGAGCTACCTGGGCTCCTAGAAATGGTATGGATGTGAATGACTCATTACCAGGTGCGCGATTGTTAGTTGTCAATGGAGATAATAGTCCACTGGATAATTTAGTGATAGCTATACTATTTTACCCACTTGTTTAAACCAACAGCGTTTAGGTTTCAAAAACTTGCATACGTACTGCTAAGTGGACTCCATCTATTCTGTTCTATTCTGTTTTATCCATTAACCTTGCAAGGTCGTTGGGGCACCATGGATGACTTTGCCTTGTGTTTTCAGTCGTATTTTAGCCGCTCTAGTTGTACTGGCAAAATCCATCCCTGTCCTCTCTTTAATATTGTCTTACCACATCTTGTTCTGTCTACCTCTTTTTCTTTTTCCTTTCACTATGTCCTGTAGAATCGCCTTTGTTAAACCAGACGGCCTTGAGGCGTGGCCAAACCACCCTAGTTTTCGTTTCTTGGCCATGGTCAGGAGTTCATCTTATTATCCAATGTCTGTTTGGATCTTTCTGCGAACCTCCACATTGATTATGTGGTCCTTGTACTAAATGCTCAGTAATCTTCGGTAGTATCTCATCTCAAAGACCTGCCTTCTTTTTTCTAACTCTGCTATCAAGGTCCACGATTCACAGGCATACAGAAATACGGAAATGAAAAGGGAGCGCATCATTTCCACCTCCGATCCAAGAGATGGTTATCTCTTCAAATTGGCTTCAGCTTTGTTAAAGCTGCATTGGCTTGTTCAATCCTTGAGAGAACCTCCGGTTTCAAGCCATCATCTGAAACAATGTTTCAAGGTATTTGAGGCTTATTACGGTACCCAGCTTCTGCCTTTTTGAATTGATCTCCCTCTAGATGCCATTGGCGATGTTTGTCATTAGTTTGGTCTTCTTAGTGCCATCTCTATCTTATACCTTATGCTGAAGAGGATGGGTGATAGGAGATATCCTTGCCTACTCAAACTGTTTTTATGAACCATTCTCCCGTGCTGTCATTCGTCTGGACTGCATTTGTAGCTTTGTCGTTGAGCTGCCCAATGGTTCGAACTAGTTTTGCACTGATATTGTACTTCCACAAGGTGGCCCATCCGCATGTCCGAGTCTCCCAACCCGGTGGGTCAATAATAAAACAACATGTGTTTTGTTACATGTCCCCTCCAAAGGAAGGAAATATAAAGCAAGTATATGTGTGCGCAGGGGTACAAATTTTTACATATTCTTATATGGCTGTTGCATTTCAAAGGCTGAAGAGAAATGATTTCCATTTAGCTTACTCAGGGGTGGATGATCACGTGGTTTTCACGTCACATGAAATACTGGAAAATTCCCGTACAACGACTGCTTTGTAGTTAGTTTTTTTTTCAAATAACTTCTTTGTTGTCAAATGCAGTCTCATCGAATAAAGCGCATTGAATGCGTGCTCGTAAGTACTTTTAACTGGTGTTCTTGTTTTTATTGAGAGTTTACTTGTTTTCACGTTTAAACCTTCCCCAGTTTGGGAGCAACAGCATCATTCACGTGCCATGCACAGCCTACTTTCGGTTTCGGGTGTTGGGGAAAGATTAAAAACAAAAAAAAAACTGAAAAACTCACGATGAAATCGCAAATATCGTCTGAAAGTACTTATGGCTACACAGTCACTGCGCTGCATTTTGAAAGAATGCATACAGAAACAATGAAATTATTGACTAAAACGTGAAGAATTTCCGGGGTTTCCTTCTTCAGAATGACATAAGAACATGGCGCAAGAAAGCACGTGATCATCCAACCTGTTACCTATAAGATCAGAAGAAACAATTCTTATTTACAAAATGATTAATGCATAAAACTTTAGAGAGAGAGAGAGAGAGAGAGAGAGAGAGAGAGAGAGAGAGAGAGAGTGAGTTAAACCCAGTTTCAAATCTTAGTGTTACTAAGGTACGGCACATCATCTTTATCGTTACTGATTGTTTATACCTATTGGGGAATGAAACGCTGTTGTCTAGTTTTAGCTTGCTAATAAGATGGCTCATGTAAGGACAACTCTTATTTACAAAAAAAATGCATTCGTTGCTCCATAAAATGTGCAATGCTCAACAAAAAAATAATACGCTGTACGTTGTTCGAGTCGGTGAAAATTTGCAATACCTATCGTACCTTAATAAGCACTGTGATTTTGGGCTGGACATCGCTTTTTCGATTTTTTCTATGTCGGCGATGACAGTTTTAGGAGTAATAAATGCAGAACCGGATTAAAATGCCCTGCTTGCAAAGTGAACACTGTTTCCAATCACACTAACACGCAAAATCAGATGAAAATTTGATACGATGACGAACCATATTTCAGCCGCCCACTGTTGAAACTTTAATAACGTCATTGCAAGTTAGTGCCAATGCTTGTTACTGCCGAGTGGAAAATATGTTGAGTTCTGACAAAAGCGCCAGCGCATATTTATGCGGTTTTGCCACAAATTAGGAAAATCACCATTAGAGACTCCAGAGCTGATTAATTAGACATACGATAATATAAACAGTGATTTTGAGGCTTGTGTAATGGTGCAGTCATCGCTACAGTGATGCAGATGAGTCGCTAGAGGATCTTCTGAAAACCGGAAGGCCTTTACTCGTATGTTGAATGTCAGACAATAACGTCACTCTTGTTTAGACCCCATATATGAAAATCGATGTTATTGTGCAGGTTCTTGAACATTAGCTGCAGGATGGCTAAAATGATATTGAAAGATGAGATAAACATGGATGAACATACATTATTGCCATTCTTGAACAACGAAGATGCTACTTTGGACTTGACACAATATCGAAACTTCGTCTGGAACGTCAACACCGTCACTGACGTGCGGCGCGTGTCGTTACCATGCCTTCTGTCAATCTCGATATCTTGATTACTGTGCACTACATGTTTATGACATTTCCAGACCATACTGCAAATAGATTATTGTACTTTGATATGAAATTTTGTTACTTTCTTTTCATTCCACACGATTCTATAGCCGCAGTGACATTACTTCTGGATCAACCCTCATAGATGTCTTTAGGATAGGACGTTCTCACTTATAGGGAAAATTGGTTCGTATCCAAAGGAGCAATTTTTTTTCTTTTGCGAGAGATACTATATTGGAAGGGCCACGTTATACAGGGAAACAAATAGCGGAAGTCACAAATATTATTCACCTTTGTAAAAATGGCGCAAAAGCATAGCGTATACATAAACCATGATAGTGCCCCCATTGGATACTGATTTATCTACACGGGAACCAGATACTATTTTCTTGGAATTATCTCCCTCGTGCTCATCATGGCAAAACCATTAAAGATTGTCTCCCTCGTTTATTTCGTGTTTTAAGAAACAAATATTTTAACAAAATTTCGTTAGACAATATGTAATAGTCTCATTATTAACCGTACAAGTTTTGAGAAAATGCATGCTTATTCGATAAATGTTGAATGAAAAATAATCTTCAAATTCAAATGCAAATTACCTATTTCCTCACGGCCTGTAAGAATATCGATTTTGACCACGTGTGTCATGTGATCAGGCAGAGGTATTTTTCTTATTCGTGCACGTGATTGTGACGTATGAATAAATTATTTTTGTCCAATAATGCGATTTCAACCGCGGTCCGCGACTTATAGAAATTTATCTTATTTTTTGTTTAAAGTCATTTTTATCAAATATTATTATCTAAACTCTAATTCAATTCTATAGTTAGACCATGTCGAGGTATTGCATGAAATATTTCATCAAATCATTTTTGTTATCATTATAAAGGGAGTAAATCTTTGAAGCATGCAAATATTCAATGCAGCCTGAGTGTATTTATCGTCTTTGTTTGATCTATAAAGTCCTTTGAGTTCCTTTTTGCACGTTTTTCCCTGCCTCAGTCCCTCGATTATTGTTATGGAATTGGAATGCATATTCTTCCTTTAACTCTCATGCAAATTTACAGTGCCAGGCGATGAATCAACTTTGGTACAATGTTGATTATTCATTGTGTGAAAGTCATGACGTTGAATCGACGTTGATTCATTGTTTGATTCAACATTATAAGAACGCCAATACATTGAATCAACGTTGATTCAAATATTGATTCAACATTGTGTGCTTGCAGGGATGTACGAGTCTTGTATCTTGTACTACAAACTTAAACTCAGTAAAGAATCTCCTACTCTCCTATCCCATTTTTAATGCAATTTTTCATTTGGAATCAGTCACGGTTGATGAATATTAATTACTGTGCCAAATTTAGTGCAACGGATGCACATTTCTGTTTTTAACATTTTAACTGTCGCTAAGCCTCAAAAGTTTGAGAAAAATAGATGACAGGCAAGTCTTATCAGACAATGGACATCCCTCTTCGAGCCACACTTACTGCCCACTGGGCACACAAGGTTGAATCAAGCTTGAACCAACCTTGATTACGACGTTGAATCAATGTTGATTCAATGTTGATTCAACCTTGTGTGCCGGCTGGGTGACGTAATCCGCGAGGTAGAGCACCTGCAGACATCAGGGTTCGAGGTTTTAAAACTTGAGAATAATCTCAAACTCAAAATAAAGCACACTGATTGGCTACTTCCGAGTATGTGCTCGGAAGCAGCCAATCAGTGTGCTTTATTATTAGTTTGAGAGTATACTCAGTCCGCGAGGCAGAGCAGCTGAAAACATCAGGGTTCGAGGTTATAAAACTTGAGAATAATCCCAAACTCAAAAAAGCACACTGGTTGGCTGCTTACGAGCATGTGCTCGGAAGCAGCCAATCAGTGTGCTTTATTATGAGTTTGAAAATGTACTCAAGTTTTATAACCTCTAGGCCAGGTAAGCAACGCCTACGTATTATCTCGCGAGCACAGGTGTGTCCCGCCGGACCACCTCAACCCCAATGGCCCGAGAAAGACAACAGGCAAGAATAACAGGAGTCCTATGCAGCAAAAACCTGCAACAACCAAAAAAAAAAAAAAAGAATGGAAACCAAACTCCGTGAATAAATGTACTTTAGAAGTTTAGATCATAATTGGCAGAACACTTGCACTTTTAACCAAAGTAGATTAATTCTGTTTTTCGAATTGCTTGCCATACAAATAATTGTTCAATTTAAATTTCCAGCATACTTCATAATGGCCACCATTTAACAGACATGCCTTAATTACAGCCAATCTTGTTAAATAAACAACTTCGTGCTGTTTCCATTTCTTGCTTCCAAGGGATTTCAATTAAATTTCTGTCTTGTCAGTGTTTGGGGCGTGACTGGTGTTGCACACGTCATTAACAGTCAATTAAACCAAAAGTAAATAAATAAAATTCTCAGAAACTGGCACAATTAAATCCCAGATCCCACCCAAGACAAAATATGGGAAAGACAAAACAAAATAAGTCACCACCAAAATAAATCATCAGCGGCAGCCATATCCCATGTAGGTGGTCACCGGGCTAGCCTTATCATCACAAACAAAACAACAATAACAGACATAGCAACAAACAACACATAAAACAACCAAGAAGAACCAAAACAGAAATTCCGCCTAGGGACGGCCAGTAGAGTACTAGGGGCTTAGTCTGCCTGCTTTTTTTCTCCGTTTTTATTGTTGTTTTTGTGCATTCTTTGATACCAAAGTAGATCTGTAAAAAGGCAACGATCAGGGATTGACACAATAATTGAGCAAGCCCACATCATGTGATTTCCAATAATGTGGCATTGTGACAAGCAAAGGCTCTTATCAGAGCCTTTGTTTGTCACATCAGCCGTCTATGGAAGTGGCACAAGCCATAAAGCCAACAGCGAGGTCTTTGATTACCCTTTGTAAATAAGACGGATGATCTGAATATCACATGACAAAATTGTCACATTGTTGGGAGTTATATGAAGTTGCAAAATTGCTCACCTCATTCTGCCCTAAGCACCATATGATGTAAGGAAAATATTCAAGACAAATCAAGACAAGCAAAAAGCCAAGAGGTCAGCTATTTTCCAGCAGATGGCCACGGGGCTACTCAAATTTGAGCCGCGACACGAGGAAACCAACAAAGTGGTTGTCCAGTCTGATCAAACTCTTCCCCTAAGCGCTTAAAGGGTAGCTAAGGGTCTAAGCTACCTCCGTGTGGACAGCGAAGACTCTAATCAGACTGGGCAGATGCCCAGGCTGATCTGATTCTGCGCGGGGCGCACAACCGTCACGGCTCAAATTATGTACAAACGGTCAAAGACTAATAGAAACCAGGCGAACACTGACAATTGGAGTAAACTAGCATAAGACCTAAGTTAATGCATTAGCAAACACATCTTGGCAAGCCAGGTTACTAACTTAAAGAGTTCGTTCAGGAGCAAAGAACAGTCAAAAGTAGGAACATGGGCTGTACTAAGTCCACTCTGTTCCTTCACGCACGTGAGGAAAACATTGAACTTAGTACCCTTGGCTAGCGAAAATGTAGCAAACATTGCGTGACCAATCAGCCTGAGCCAGGAAATATAATTTATTTTTAGGATTTACAAACCTTTAAAAGTCATGTGTATTGTTTAGGCAGACTCATAGCATGGGACAAAGGCGTACAGGAATCTAAAGTTCATAATTGTTGTTTTTATTATATAAGTAAATTTTATTATGATCGGCCAAATATTTTAAAATATCGAGAGCTAATGAACAAAACAAACGAGGGTGAACTGAAGAAATTATGTAAATTCGTTGAAATATTGTTAAAATCTGTAGTTTCAGCAGCTTAAGTGTATGTACATATTATAAATAATACTGAAATGAGAAAGTCAACTTATATAATGTATAATATTATAAATACATGGTTACAATACGTTTTATTTTTCGCAAATAGTTTATGTGTATGTAGGTATACACGTATGAGAAAAGGTGTCCTTTCAGCATCACATAAGATTATGAAAATCCTTAGAGTCGTTTTACTTGTCAGATTATGTAGACCTATTCGAGGAAATTAATCTTGTTAACTATTTAGCTAGATAGAATTCTAGACTTAGAGAGTTTATATATATCCAAAATTAAAATTTATCAAATTGATATGGTTTGAAGGAAGGTTTACTGACATGTTCCTCTGTTTCGACCTCAGGCAGCATTACTTTGAGTAACACACTCAAAGTGATGTTGCCTGGGATCGGAACGAGGAAAATGATCGCTGTACCTAAATTGAAACTCACTGTAAAAAAAGGAAAAAACAAATATAAATACAGATGAGTATCAATTGACTGTCCTCCCACAAGTATTCCGTAGATTAAGATCAGAACTACAGCTGGGAAACGCTCGGTGGAGGTTCCGTATTAAGTTGTGAGTCTAAATGGCACCGCTTTAGAGGCGATTCTATTCAGACACAACAACATCTACCGATTGGAACTTTCACCAAAGCGTTTTATCTATTTATTTAAAGATACATATACGTAAATATTTATTATTTGGGTTAATTGTTTGTATTTGATAATTGAATTGAAATGCTTATATCGGTCATTCCGTCACTATGTATATTGTAACTGTGTATTCTATAAATGCTCCTCTTGTAGTTTACATTTGTAAAACAGAGTGTAATAAAGAATTGTTCTGAATTGTATTTGCATGGTCTCATTCCTTATTGTTGTATAGTGTTCATTCCTTTGTGAGGTTGTGGAAAATCGAGTGCATTATCCCAGCATTTCACAGCAAACCTGGAAACAAGGCCTTGAAAATGAATCCGCGGAAATTTGTTATGCAATTTTCTCGAATTTATTGATCACCCCTCGTAAACAGAGACACATTAATGAAAACGCTTGTTAAACTGTCTGTCGTAAAGAAAATGTTCCACTGACGCATTGCTCTGGTAAGACTAAAACACAGTTTTGTTATGTTCGCCGCTGTGTTTGAGGTGCCGTTTTACTATTTACCCCCTTTTTGTGATATCACAAAATCGAAATAGTGAAATCACTATATCGATTTTGTGATATCTCTAATTCGAATAAGTGATATCTCATATTTTGTGACATCACTTATTATTATATGATATCACTAAATCGATTAAGTGACATCACTAAATCGATTAAGTGACATCACTAAATCGATTAAGTGACATCACAAAATCGATTTAATGACATCACAAAAAAGGAATGAATTGGTGATATCACAAAACGAAATTTGTGGTATTACAAAGTCGGTTAAAAGATATCACTAAAAAATTTGTGATATCAAAAAGTGGATATGTTTTTGTGATATCACTAATTCGATTTAGTGATCACAAATGATTTAGTGATATTACTACTTAACTTTGTGAATCACCAAACTGAATTAGTGATATCACAAAATAGCTTTGATATCACAAAATCGATTTTTAGATATCATTTATTCTATTTTGTGATATCACTAATTTGCTTTTGTGATATCATTCCATCTCACATATTTTGTAATATCACTAATTAGATTTTGTGATATCACATTTCAATTATTGATGTCACAAAACAGGGAATTTATAGGAAACCGGCACCTCGTAGCTGTGGGGTTTCGAATCAGAGGTCCACAATAGAGTACACACATTATGACTCGAAGAAATATGACAATGTTTACGGAGCAGTACAGAAGAATTTAAAGGAATCAAAGACAAACGCAGAGGTCAGTGCTCTTGTAAGAATAATTTCTCCTGTGATAAATCAGTTTCTTTTTTGTGATCTCCTGTCAATTAGCTCCACAGCAAAAACATTTGTTACTTTGATAAAGTATATTTTTCCGAAGGGAACAAGAATCACAGAAAATTATAACACAGAGAGCAGCTAAATTGTACATTATGTTCACTTTATCCAACGATCATGTTATCTGTCACCAAAGGGTAAACGGATACATAAACATTAGAAACGCCCTTTGATTTGCAGGTGAATACTTGTTAAGGATTGTGACAGTAGTGTTTGAATGTTACTCGTTCCTAGGGGCAGCTTTGGTAGCTGGATCTGTCTACTCCGCCAGTGGGGATCTCCTCTATCTGCTTTCCAGCAGGCAGACAACCTTGAATCGACATTGATTCAACGTCATAACGTTGAATCAAAGTTGATTCAATGTTGATTCGATATGACGTTGAATCAAGATTGATGAGTTTGAATCAAGGTTGATTTAAGGTTGATTCAATATGACGTTGAATCAAGGTTGATTCGAGGTTGTGTGCCCAGTGGGGTTTCTTCCTGTCCTTTTTTTTTCTTCTGCCTGTCTTAATATTTTTAGTTTTGCCTTTTTTATACAACTACAAGATACAAAATATCCAACGGTGACCGATGTCTCTCACCCCACTGAAACAGAGACTTGGAACAATGATAAATAAAGACCTTAGTGGTCATTTTTATGTGAATGATATACAAGACTTAATATTTGCGGTATCAAAATTTCGCAGTTTAGTGTAATAAAGCCATGCATTAAAAACGATAATCAACTAGGGGATTGCACAACCCGCAGGTTTGCACTATAATCACTGTGTGAGTCCGTCCGTCCGTTATCAGTTAGAGCAAACGCTTATAACTCTTGAACCGCATGGGATATTTTGATAAAATTTTGCACACTTCTACATGTCAACATTGTCTAACGACTTGCATGCATAACAACCTTATTTGATGGACGAGGCTTTGCCGAGCACAAGTTGAAAATTTACGGCCAACTACTGAAAATGCTCATAACTCTTTAACACCGTGGTAAATATGGTTCAAATTTTGTATGCTTATGTATTTTAACATAGTCCAGCCACCGGCATGCAAAACAGTGACGAGGTTTCACCGAGCATCAATTTGGCCGGTCGAGCTCTTTTATTGAAAATGCTCATAACTCTTGCACTGGGTGGGAGCGTACAGTACAAGTGACCGGTTGTCCCGATCTGTATAGTGGACGCATCTTTGTCCCAATATGTCGGGTAAGTTTCAAAATTGTTTATTTTTGTGTTTTAAAATCATTGAGTGTAGGTAGAACAGCTTGCTCGACAAGCCTTAATACAGATCTTTTCGACATGTCACCTTAATTTTCTGTAAATTGTTATGATATGCTTTATTTTCACATTTAATTTGAGAAAATCACTACTCTACTTTCGATTTCGAAATCTGCGCCGGTACCATTTCTTCAAATTTTGCCATCAATTCTATATGAAACAACCGTGTTTTCTTTAGAAATATTCATGGTGTATTTAGGTTCAGGATTAATTAATCTTGTTAGATATCATGCTAGGTAAGGGCAATTATTTTCAAAGAAAACAAAAGAGGGGTCAAACACTATTCTGTATCGTGGGTCGTAAAACCGATTGTCAGTGAGACATCCCATACAGTCAGAAAAATTTGGGGATGCTCAGCTTTGGTTGTCTTGTGGATTCGTCCCGTACTTAAAGGATACTTATCATGGGTAAAGCTCTTAATAGATCATTAATCTATCTTAAAAAGGAACTAACTAACTTTTTTTTCGAATTAAAACGCTATCTCGGCCGATTTTCTGGTTACACTGACGTGATCTGATTACAAACACCAGTGATTTGTAGATGAAAATATGAATTTAGAGCAAAGAAAGCAACATCTAGCCATCTCCAAAGATGACCATAATGGAAAACATAAATAGAGAAAACACTCTTACCAAGTGGTTTACATCCAAACAATAAAAGAAAACACATTTCACACAAACACACCCTGAAGGTCATAACAACGGACAAAGATTTGCCCACTATACACATCGGACAACGGTGCACATGTACTGTACGCTCCCAACCAGTGCTTGGGCCGCTTGGTATATTTGCTTCAAATTTTGTATACTTATGTAATTTAACATTGCCCAGCCACTGGTATGCAAAACTTCTTATTGCACAACCCGCAGGTTTGACCTATAACCACTGTGTGAGTCCGTCCGTCCGTTACTGATCGGTTAGCGAAAACGCTTATAACTCTTGAACCGCATTCTATATTTTGATAAAATTTTGCGTACTTATACATGTCAACATTATCTAACGACTCGCATGCATAACCATCTTTTTTGATGGACGAGGCTTTGCTGAACACAAGTTGAAAATTTACGGTCAAGTAGTGAAAATGCTCATAACTCTTGAACCCCGTGGTATATATGGTTCATATTTTGTATACTTATGTATTTTAAAATTGTCCAGCCACCGGCATGCAAAACGATGACGAAAGTCTAAACAGTATTGCACGACCCACTGGTGTGCACTTTAATCGCTGTGCAAGTCCATCAGTCTGTTTGTCCTTCCGCTGTAGTCAGTGAGTGAAATTGCTCATAACTCTTAACCACATGGTGTAGTTTGATAAAATTATGCATCATTCTACAAGAAATGACCAATTTCATTTCCATACTTTCCTTCTGGCACTAAAAACTGATTATTCTACATTCACCACGGTTTGTGCACATTACCATCAGTTGATTATGTCGTAACAGTATGCGTTGACGTCCATAAAAAAGTCGCGTTTTCTAATGGCGAAATAGTGACGTTTGAAATAGTGCAGAATTTGCTATTCTAACACAGTGCGCCTATAGTTTTAAGGTGGGACGAGACGGTGACACATGCTGCATGACGACGAGACACGTTGTATGCAACAGATTTGTGTCATGTATGTTTTTGGGATGTTTAGACGGCGACATGTGTGTCGTGCCAAACATGTTGCCTTGTAAACCCAGCTTTAAAGATCCCTCTGAGAGAAATAATATTTCTTCAATTACAGAACAGAACAGAACAGAAACTTTATTAACAGACTTAAGCATATACAGCTTATCGTCATACAACATATATACAAGGCATGAAATAATGACGAGTGCAAAACTAGTGAGAGTGATATACATAATAAACTGGTACATGTATACTTATACTGTATCTAGTGGAACTGAAGCATCTGTATTTGCATTTAATATATTTTATCTTAATTTAAAGGCTTTCAAAATATAAACTGCAAGATTATTTAAGATTTTCGGTTGTGTTGAATTCAATAGCTCTAAAAATTTCATAACGTTTGGTCTTCTATAGAAATATTTTTGAATATATGCAATTCTTATATCTTTATAAACCGGGCATATTAAAATAAAATGATATTCATCCTCTAAATCATTTAGGTTGCACAAATTACATTCTCTATTAAGTCGTTCAATATTTGTATGTCTTCCTGTTTCAATATTTAACTGATGCGAAGAAAGGCGTAGTTTCGCTATTGCGTTTCTATGTTTCTTATTTTTAATTATTAAAAGATATGGCGACATTTCAAAAGATTGTTTCATTTCCTTGTACAATATTGAAGATGTAGAAAGACTTAAGGTGTGCCATAATTTCATACTTAGATTATTCCCTCATTATTTTTTTCCGTTACATTTCCGTCTCCTGTTAGCATGGTTAATAGCTAACATTGCTATTAATTTAATACGGCAATCCTTATTAAAAGAGTACTACTAGAAATGAGCCGCGACACGAGAAAACCAACAAAGCGGTCATGCGCCCAGCGCAGACTCTGATCAGTCTGGGCATCCGCCAAGTATGATCAGACTCTTCGCTAAGCGCATAAAGGGTAGCTAAGGGTCTAAGCTACCTCCATGCGGACAGAGAAGACTCTGATCAGACTGGGCAGATGCCCAGATTAAATTGAGTCTGCGCTGGGCACACAACCACTTTTTTGGTTTTCTCGTGTCGCGGCTCTATTGTGCTTGTGCAAAAGACCAGTTTAACGGTTTAAAATGCGCCACTTTTGTAGCAGAAAAATAATTGAGGATTTAAGCCAGATGCGCACAATGTTATTTAGAGCTTGTCTTACATTTAGTTTCTTGAACTGCAATTTTGTCTATTAATTATGTTTTTTTGCCCTGATTTCTTTTCAGTGGCATTTTGTCTGTAAGTGACGTAAGGTTTTTCAAATTCAAATTCAAATTCTTTATTACACTTAGGTTTACAATGTGTAAACAACAAAAGGAGCAGTATATAAAGCATATACAAGACATGGCATAGTGGTGAACAAGACATTTTCATCACGTGTTCGGGTGAAAGTAACTTATGTGGAGAGTGGATGAAAGTGCTTCAAGTTTTAATCGGCAAATTATATAGCTAACTGACTTTTGGCTTACGACTTATGGGAGGACGATGTACTGGAATATACAAACTTTAATTTTTTTACTACCACCTGAATATAATATATGTCCAGAGTGGAAAGGTCGTCCCATAACTCCTTCCAAATTTAAGCAGATTTGATATACATCATATCTATAACCCCGGAAGTAAAGTAATTGCACTTAGGGAATCTTTAGAAGTCTTGTAAATGCATGCGTAGGACGAACAGCTGATGGGGTCATATCCCTTACCTAGACTGCTGTCAACGCTTACATCTACAAGTCTTATGGATTTATTTTATTATTATTATTATTTATTTTTTTTTGCGTATAACTTGAAGGACTTTTCATAACATATGTATATTTCTTAGAAAAGGAACCGATCATTAAACATGTAGACACGTGTTGAAGACGTCCATCTGATCGGGCCATATCGCTACACATGTACTATATGTGATTATTTACAATACTCTAAACCATCTTTTGAACTGTGAAATGCTGGTGGCATAGGCAATGTATATATCATATTGTAAAAAAGAAAAAAGAAAATTAGCTGTTATTATTCGGCATTTTCAGAATTATATCGACAAATTGGTCTAACCTTTTTAAGTGGGGTTCGTGTTTCGTATTCATTAACTTATTATATTTAAGAACATTTGGGCGGACATAGTAGTACGGGTCTAGGTGCGCTTTTCGTTCTTATTTAAATTTTTCACAAGCAAGTAAATAATGATATTCGTCTCCTATATCGCGAGTACAAAAGACACATTTTCGATCCGTCACTTGCTGTCCACTCCATCGACCTGTCTCAATAGGAAATTTATGATTTCGGGTTCTGAACGCGAGTAATCGTCTACCTAAGTACTGTGGTAATAAATCTAAGTAAGGACTCTTTTCGAATTTATCTTTAAACAATTTATAATTGTTACTTCCGGAGGAGATACTTACTGTGGAGTACCAAGTTTGCAAATATATATCTTTTATCTTTTGTTTTGCTGCCTTAATGAGCCATTTAGAGTTAAGAAAACTTTGCGAGTACCATATACCAGAGAAACCAAGTGAACACATTAGCTGCTTTACGTTATCCATCCATGCTGACGTAAGATGGTTATTTTCGTGCATCGCGTGTAAAACCATATAAATAATAGATGATAATTTAGGTTTTTCGACGTTTTCTATTAATTTACTCCAATATGTTATTACCCGGGACTGTATTTCAGTTGTAATTGGCAGTATGCCTAATTCTCCATATATCATATGAGACGGTGTCGATTTTTTTAACTTAAATATATATTTAAGAAATTTTAAATGAACGCGTTCTATTACATCACAATTTCCAAAGCCCCAGATTTCAGAACCGTAAAGCAAGATTGGTTTTATTGTTTTGTTAAAAATATCTATCTGAAGATCATTAGGTAAGTCAAAGTTTTTAATTTTCTTTAGCAGTGAGAAGAGCGCCTTATTTGCTTGTTCAGCAACCTGTTTCTTTGCAAGTGTAAATGAACCGTTTTTGGCAAAATAGATACCTAAATATTTGTAATCTGTAACAACCTCAAGTTTTTTTGACTGAAATGTGAAAGTTGATTGTTGGATACATCTCTTATTTGTAAAAATTATAACTTTTGTTTTGGCTATATTTACTGTCAATTTCATTTGTTCACAATACTTTTCAAAATGGTTAAGCGCGTCCTGTAGTTCTAACTGAGAGCTGCCGAACAGAACGGTATCATCGGCAAATAAAAGAACGAGCAATTTGATGTATACGGATATTTCGTCGTAGTTTATGTCACAAGTTACACCTTGAACATTGCGAGAGAGTAAGAACATTTCAAGATCATTCAAGAAGATGGAAAATAGAAAAGGTGAGAGGTTTTCTCCTTGTCTGACACCCGTTTGGCAAGGGAAGAACGCGGACGAATTGTTATTTACGGTTATATTTGATTTAATATTTTTGTACATATTTTGCAAAAGTGTCAGACATTTTCCATTTATACGGTGTTTTGCAAGTTTCTGCCAAAGCTGGTCTCTCCAGACTGTGTCGAACGCTTGTTTAAAATCGATAAAGCAACAATGTAAACTACTTTTAGTGGATTTGGCGATGTCAATAAGACTTTTAATAATAAATATATTATCCGTAGTTGAATGGTTCTTACGGAATCCGGCTTGGCAACCCTCAATTAGTTCAACTTCTTCAGCATATTTATTGAGCCGTTTGTTAATTACTGAGGTAAACAACTTACCAAAACAGCTTAGGATCGTTATCGGCCTGTAATTTTCGGGAAGCTTAGGATCGCCTTTATTTTTGAATATTGGTTTTATCGTACCGACTGACTAACTTTCCGGAATAATTCCAGACTCAAAAATTATATTAAATAACTTGCAGTAGATGGGCAACATTATCTGGCTAGAAAATTTAATGTGCTCATTCTTAATGTTATCTATACCACTTGACTTGTCATTTCGCAAAGCTTTAATAGCTTCAAGTATTTCAGTTTCCGTAATAGGTTCGTTTATTTGTTCGTTAACTGGGTGTATCGTTTCGTTATTTGTAAAATAGGTCGGAATTGTTCCGTTTTGACTCTCATCTAGCTGATTTATATTTTTGAAATGATTATACAGCTCTTCAAGCCCTGCTTCGATATTCTTTTTTGGTTGGTTAGAATTTAAAATCTTCCAGTATTCCTTAGGATCTGAGTTTTTCAACTTTCGCAGCTTTTTTATATTGATGTCTTTGAAATGTTTTACACTTTTTGAGATGGTATTTTTATAGTTCTTACTAACTTGTTTAAGTAACAGTTTATTGTATTCTGATTTATTTGTATTGTATTGTCTACGTGTTCGATGGTATAAATCGCGCGCTGCGCGGCAGTCGGTATTAAACCACGGTTTACCGTTCTCTCTTAATTTGTCACCACAAGGCCTTACGAGACCAAACGTGGACTTGGCACTGGTTTCAAACAGACTTTCTATATCTTTAACTATTGTATCAATATCGTTTTGTTTTTTCACATTACTTTCAGACAGTACCGTAAGTTTCGAAATAATGTTAGACAGACAACCTTTGTCAAGGTTATCAACAAAATATTCGGCTTTCGTGGGATCCCATAACTTCGTTTTTTTCCTTTGGGAGTTTGACTCATGTGTGCTTTTACAACGTTCATTTTTATCCAGCGCAGTTATGCTCATTGAAAGTGCGCAATGGGCGTCCGAATACAGACTATCGAAGTCGTGTACCTTTAAATCAGAAAAAATATTAAACATGTCTGATGTGCTTAAAAAATAGTCTACCGTACTTCTGTCTTTGCATGTGTAACGTTTATTGTTTCCCGTTGTGCCTAACCTGCCGTTCAGGATAAATAAATTAGTGTTTTTGCAGAAATTTATCATTTGGTTTCCATAGCAGTTTGTTACTAAATCGTCGTTTTGCCTCGCCAAAGAAATGTGGCTGATATCAAAATTATTTATTATTTCTGTGCCTTCATCGGCTATTTCTTCGAATCCGAAATGTTGGCTTAAGAACCTGTCGGTTTGGACATAGTCATTTTTTGTACCAGTCCTCGCGTTAAAATCGCCCATCAACATGATATGCTTTGAATCACCGCAATATCTTAAAATTTCACGTTCAAGTTCAACATACGGCTCGTCATGAGCATATTTGGAGCTAATTGGCGGTATGTAAACAATACCGCAATGTATATCTTCGTTAAAGCAAGTTATTTTGCCTGAAATTGTGAACCAGAGAATGAGTTTCGAGGGTGATACTTTCTCTGTGTTGATATATTTTGAAATATTTTCTTTTACTAAAAGCACTATGCCACCTGACCTATACCTTGATAATTTAGATCGATTATTTGACACATAAACATAACCTGGTAATATAATACTATCAGTATCATCTGTTTTGCTTTCCTGTAGTGCAATAATATCGTAGCTTTGCAACAAATCATTAAACTCTGGACAACGTAACCTAGCCGTCAGTCCACAAACATTTAGTGACAATAATTTGAGCTGGGGTTTTCCAGCACGTGAACAGTCATCTTTACTCGAAATATACAATTGACCATTTGAACAGTCATCTTTACTCGAAATATACAATTGACCATTTGATCTACCTGTACAACTGTCACAGTTTAACTGTCCTCCCACGCACCGTTAATCATGATTTCCCGAGATTGTATCGACAGTATTTACCGCCTGCGGGCATATCTCGTGCGTGGCCGAATTTGTTTGTGTATCACTAACAACGGAGTTAGTGGACACTGAAGGGCCATAATATAGCAAGGAACTGTCAGTAACACTCTGTGGCATTTGGATAGAGCAATTTTGTGCAGCAGGAGATATGCCAGCAGTCGCGGCAACTTCGCACTGTTTGTCTGCTGTACTCGATACAATCGGTCGGTCGGACTGATTATTTGCGCTATTTTCTATTTCGATACAGTAGCTGTCCATAGGTTCGTGCGCACTCTGGTTTTCATTGGCTAATGTTATATCTGTTCGTTCGTGCACATGACCTTGCGAGTTTTCGGTAGCATTGTCCTCCCTATGTTTTTTCAAGTTGACATCCGCATCCAGTGGCGATGAGGCTTGATGCTTGCCCGATACTCGGACAGGCGTCTCTTCGGTATTTAGACGGCTGAGTGTATCGAAACGATTACTAACAGAAACTTTCGATGTTTCCCAAGCTGACTGGCGAGTTTGTATATTGTCCCTATGCCAGCTATCCCAGTTTGAATCCCAATTTGACCTCTGCTGTGTAGACCACTGGTTAGACAACTGACCCCGACCACCTTGGCGGCGTCCTCGATTTTGACCCCTTCCTCTGTTTGACCTTGACTGGTATAATGCATCTTCATTTCGATTTTCGTTTGTTCTCTGAGATTGCAATGGCTGATATCTGTTTGTTTCAACTTCTTCTGGAATTACCTCATGATCATTCACAAAGAGTTTGTCTCTAATAAACCTGACTTTGTTGTTTTTGTTTCTCCTTGCCTTTTTTGCTTCTGGATACAGTAACTTTCTTTTGTTTTCGATTTCGGCGGGGAATTGTTCGTTAACCCCATATGGTTTGCCGACCAGTGTTTTTGGTGCTGCTGACCTCACGAACTCCTTATCTTTATACCGTTCAAATTTGGCAACTATAGGTCGCGGAAAAAATTGATCTGATTTAAATCGTCCCATTCTGTGGACGCGGTCAAATGGTATATCTTTTGTTATATTCATTTCACTTCTAAGGAAGTTCTTGAGTGTTTGTTCGACATTTTCAAATTCGCCTTGCATTAATTTAGGTTCTTGAATACCCTTGAAGATAAGATTTTCTCTCATCCCACGCCATTGTAAATCTACAACTTTTTCCTCAGTTTTGTATTGTTTTGTTTCCATTTCAGTATGCTTTATTTCCAAAGTAACTAGCTTGTCCATTACATAATCTATTCTGGATTCGAACTCTGTATTGGAACTTATGATATTGTCACATATACTACTGTATGATTGGATGCTGTTATCATAGTCTTCTATCTTTGATTTCAAGTTTTTAACATTGCCACTTAAGCTCGTGACGTCATTTTGTGTTTTAGCAAGAGACTGCTTCCAACTATTCATATGGGCCATTTGTTGCTCTATGCTATTCATTCTTTGATTTTGATTTGCTAATTGGCATTCAATGTTTTGCCATTTCCGGTTTTGGTTTTCCAGTTGGCCTTCTATGTTTTGAAGCTTTCTGTCCATTTTGTTCAGCATATTTATCAGGACAGGAGTACCAGAATCTGAACCCAACTGGCCCGTGAATCCATGTTGTTGAGGCATATGCACCACATTTAGTGAACCGACTTGAACGTCAGAGCTATTATAACTGTGTAAAACATTGCGCTCAGGATTACTGTTACTATTGTTATTGCACAATACACTCTGCTGTTGCGGTATTGATGAATTATCTAATACCTCACGCGCTTGACTTAAGATATCAACCGTGCTTTGTCCAGTATTTTGTTCAGTGGGTGGGGGGTGAGTTGTGATGGATGACATTTTGTCCCTTTATATTCTTGTTTCCGAAAACTTGAATCACCCAGCTATACCAGCTATACCAGCATCACATTGATACACACTTGAATTCCTAATATATATCCCCACAAAATTTTCACAACCACAGAATATTGTAAAAATCCAAATTATTATGCAGTGAGAAAAATCTCCGTTCCACCACAATGCCCAGTCACGTGACCCTCTATGCTACCTACCATAATTATCTAAATCTTGAACTCGGTCTTCCATCCTTATATTTTGGGTCAGTCCATTCATCATTCTAGGTCTATTTCTTCTTTTGCGGTAAATTTTGTGCAAACACTGCACACAGCGTTCTGCGGCGTCTGATCAGGGTTTGCACTGTCTGTCTAAGCCCTTTTCATTAATGGGTTGGACTTTTTTTTTCTAGCGAAATATTTTAAACTCTTTTGTGATCATACGCTTATCCTTATCCGAGTCCTTTGTAGTTCACAGATGCATAACAACCATTTTCTCGTAACGATACAATGCCCCTGAAAAGAAAAAAAAACAACAACAAAATAACAGTGAAAGGGCCAAAACCAAAAATAAACCGCTGAACTTGCAAAAAGCGTAGATGCAGATGAGGCGACTTAAAATGAGTCCCTCATCTGCATCTACACTGTTTGCCCTCTAGTCTTTAAATTCCAAACATGATATAGCCTGGACGAAACATTTTTTTTTAAATTTGCAGACGTTAATGCTGTCGTCTGTTTTTTTATTTTTTATTTTTTTTGAGCTTTCATACTTAATAATTCTCTTGTTACAGCTTTCCTATGGATCATCATCGCCAGTTCTGTCTGACAGAAAGAGGTTTCCAAACTTTTTCCGACTTGCTGGCCCCGACCAGAAACTAAATCCTGCAAAGCTGGCCCTGATGACAGAGTTTAATTGGCGGAAGGTAGCCACAATTAACCAGGCTCTGGAGTTCTTCTCAGTGGTAGGTAACATTCACTTTTTCGAATGACACCCAAACGTCACCTGATAATGAAACCTAGCCGATGCAGTGACAACTAAGCACGTGACATAATTCCACTCAAACTAAATCGCACGTGTTCCATGTCTCACAATAGGTCCGTAAACTTACCTTACAGTCAATAGAGGGCTATATACCTGTTAAAAGTAGGCGTGATTTCGGGAAGGTGAATTATAATAATAGCAAATGCAGCAACGCAGGGTTCGATTTTTGTCGCACCTGCTTTAGCAAGGTGCGATATAGGCGTCCGGTTTTCCGTCCGTCCGTCCGTCAACCCGTTCGTCCGTCCGTCCGGTTACATTTACGCCGACCCTAAATTTTAAGTCCATTCAAATGACTTTTTCTATGAAACCACTGCACCCATGGTTGTCAAATTTCACAAGCTGCATGACCAGACTGCAGGGTTTCTGAATGACGAAATTTAGCTTGGTCCAGAATCCAAGATGGCCGCTGTTACTAAAATAGCAAAAACAATAAAATCACTGTTTTCTCCAGAACCGCTTGGTATATTTGGCTGAAATTTTATGTGGAGCATTAATGGGACCTTGGTTTTAAATATTATCAAAATGAAAAAAAAATCTGTGGCGGAATTAGGTCACAGTGACCTACTTTCTGTTTACGAGTCTGAGTTTGCAAAAACGCCAATATCTCAAAAAGACTTGAACAGATTTATGTCAAATTTAGTCAGAATGGTCCTTAAATGGAGTTCTTTGAAACTTAAGCAAATGGAGACCATCCAAGATTGCCGCCAACCGCTGTTACTAAAAATAGAATAACATGAAAATGACAATAACTCAAGAGCCCCGGAATGGAATTAGACTAAATGTGTATCAAAATGATCCTTGCATGAAGCTGTTTCATGATTTTTTTCAAATTGACCATCTAAGATGGCAACCATCCACTGTTACTAAAAATATGCGAAAAACATGAAAACGATAATATCTCATTAACTACTGAATGGATTTTGACCAAATAGGTTTCAAAATGACATTTTTATCAAGTTCTTAAAGTGAAGGTGCATCACAGGTGCGACATAGCGTTCCGCGGAATACTTGTCTAGTGGTGCTATTTCTAGCGGTAAAACTAGCGCTATCATTTCTGGCGGTACCATTACGAGCATGCAGTAGCATTTCAAGTGGTACCATTATAATGGTGTCTTTCCTTACGGTACAATTCTTAGCAGTACCATTTCCACCTGTGCCACCTGTGCCATTGCTAGCAGCACTTTTTCTGTAAAGGTATCATTCCTAGCAGTATCATTCCTAGCAGTATCATTCCTAGCGGTGCCATTCCAATGGTGCCATACCCAGCTGTACCATTCCTGGTAGTACCATTTAGAGCAGTACCATTTCTAATAGTGACATTCCTAGCAGTGGCATTCCAAGCAGTGCTGTTTTAGCGGATCCATTTTCTAGCAGACCAACATTTAGTGTTACAATTTCTATAGGTACCATTTTTACTGGTACCATTTCTAGCAGTGCCATTCCTAGCGGTGCCATTTCTACCGGTACTATTTTCTGCTGGTACCATTTCTAGTGCACTGCGGAAGTCTACCAGCTTTCCATTACTATTAAATTATCTCGTTAATGTCAATGGCTATAAAATGACCCATGGAAAAGGATAAGTCTCGATCCGGTCCTTTAAAAAGCTCACTTACTTGGTTTCCATCTGCGTGTTTGGTCGAAATCCACCCATTGGTTTAGGGTGTATTGAAACAAAACCGTGGACTGCTGGTATTTTGGGTGCCACATGAAGGCTGTGCTGTCCTTGAGAAGTGGAGTCAATAAAGTTTAATTAACTGTGCATAAGAGGAGAAGCATGAGGACTGATCACACATTTCTCGCATACTGACTCAATATTTAATCTATCGCGGTCGTCAAAACCTAATTGCGTGTTCAAAAAGTTTAGAAATTGAAGGGTCACTATGTACAAGGACCATATAACCAATGAGGAGGTCCGCAGAAAGATCCAAGCAGTCATTGGAGAATGTGATGAACTCCTGACTTTGGTCAAGAAACGGAAACTAAGGTGGTTTGGCCACGTCTCAATGTCTTCTGGTTTAGCAAAGACGATTCTACAGGGCACAGTGAAAGGAAATAAAGAAGAGGTAGACAGAAGAAGAGCTGGGAAGACAATATTAAAGAGTACTGGACAGGGATGGATTTTGCCAGCTCAACTAGGGCAGCTGAAAACAGGACAAGGTGGAAAGGGATTGTTTCGAAGTCATCTGTAGTGCCCCAACGACCCAGTAAGGTTATGGGATAGAATAGAAAATAGAATAGAATATGTTTGTTTATCGACAAGGCATGTGATTATGGTTATGTTTTTTTTTAAATTACAGGTGATAGATGATTTTGTGAAGAGTGTGAAAGGAACCGAAATAACCATTATATCACAGGAGATATTTGAACACGATCCTCTGACCAGAGTGGAGAATCTAAAGGTGAGAACCTTTAATTGAACTGGCTTGAGGCCAGTGGGGGCGCGTATCAGTGGCGGCCATTTTCATTTTTTACGCCAAGTTTCTTTTTGCGCCATAGAAGTCGAAATTTTGTGAACGAATTCCAAAAAAAAGAAGCTCACAAATAGGATCCATATAGCTTGCAACGTAGGAGACAAAAAGTAAAAAAAATCCCCTACCTATCCTCACACCGACATAATTTTTCTACATTGAATAACGTTGAGTCAATGTCATGACGGGCAGTCAAAAGCTGTTTCAGCTTTTGTGTGCCATTGGGTTGAGAAAACTTCAAGATGATCAATTGGAAAATGGTAAAGGGTTTTCTCCGTTTTGTAATAACAAATATTTTATGTGATAAACCTGTAAAATGCAAGTAAGCTTTTATTTTTATTATTATTATTATTATCAAATTATAATTATCATTATTATTATTAGTAGTAGTATTATGATTTTTTCATTTTTATTATTCTGTTCTATCCCACGACTTTGCAAGGTTGTTGAAATATCACAGCCTTCACAATAATCTGTCTCCACCAAATCTTGTTTTCAGCTCCCCTAGTTGTGCTGGCAAAGTCCGTCCATGTTCACTCTTTAATATTGTCTTCCGATTTCATTTTCTGTCTACCTCTTATTCCTTTCACTTTACCATGTAGATTCGCTATGCCGATGGACATCGAGATGTCGCCAAACCACCTTAAGGAGACCACAGTTTCCGTTTTCTGACCATTGTCAGGAATAACTCATAACTCAATAATTCTCCAATGGCTCTTTGGATCTTTCTGCGAACACCCTCATTTGTAGCATGGTCCTTCTACGAGATGTTCAATGACCTTCGGTGAGCATCTCATCTCAAAGGCCTGCGTTCTTTTCTCTAACTCTGCCGCTAAGGCCCATGATTCACAGGCATGCAGAAAAATACAGATATGACAAGGTAGCGCATCAGTTTCACCTCTTATCCAAGAGATACATTGTTATCTTTCTATATTTGCTTCAGCTTTGTTAGAGCTGCCGTGGCTAATGTAATTTTTGAGAGAAACTCAGGTCTCATCTTTCAGTTCTCATCTTTCAGTTCTGCTTTTGCAATATAAACTTCCTGCCGAACTATTTGTTGAAGATCTGATTGCAACTTTCAAGATTGACTAGCCCTGAGCGACCTTCTTTTAACCAGAAGAGAATCTCTTATTCTTCTGTTTGACATTTTGCTGACTTTTCCTGAATAGTTGTGGATATACATGTACCCTGTTTCTCTGATGTTAGCTGCTTCATCCCAGCTAACAAGAAACGTTTCCGCAACGTTTGTGTTTGATTGTATGAAGGTTTGTTTGAGACCAACGTTTAGTAAACGTTGTTTCAACGTTTGTACATGTTCCACGCTCCAGGGTATAGTTGGAGTCAACGTTTTATGAACGTTGCCCCAGCGTTATATTTTTCCGCCCTAATAATCGTATCCCATTGGCAATATCATGAATATGTGATGTAATGTGTGGGCCACATTTCATGCAATTCTGATGACTATTGCATAATCAATGCCCCTTTTTATTCTGAAATGTATATTTCCTTGATTTCGATGGGTACCAACTTATTCCAAATAAGCTGCACGAGCCTTCTTAATTATGTAAATATAGGTAATCTAAAGGTGTCTGGTTGAGTTAACAAAAGTCTTGAAAGAGACAGAGAGGGGAAAGGACAGCTCTTATCTGTGATTTTATTTGAATAAGATCTCTCTGGACACAACGTTTTTCATATCGTTTTTTAAACGTTAGCTTAATCCTTTAGAGCACGTGGCTAAATCCTTTGGAGCACGTGGTAGATCATTTCATCACAGTTTCGTATTTCAAAACTTTCTCAATTCCAAATTGAATTTTGATTAATCGAATGTAATTACTAAGATAAAACAAGTGCGTTTAATAATGCTTATTTTAACGCAAGCGTACCAAGAAAATCTACTTTTGAAGCCGAAATTAATAATACAAAACTACCGACTTCCTTTTTTCCAAATTTCAAATTTTGAAATTGGAATTTAAATCAGGTACACAATTAGCTATTTTATGCCAGTATTCTTTCCAGTAGCATGTACTCTAATAGATTGTAGGTAATTTTGAATAAGCATATTTCCCGATCGACCTGTTTGCTTGTAAGGTAATTTTAGCTGCAATGCCGATTCTAACGTTTTCATCTTATATCATTTAATATTGTCACACATTTCCGCGACCCTTTATTGCGTGCATGCCAGCATTCCAAATACACGGGGTACCGAGGAGCCCATCATCGGAAGTTCCACTCATTTTCTTTTCTTGATTTTCGAAAAAGATCTGAAAATTAAAATTGTTTATTGCCAGCTATGTTTTTAATTAAAGTTTATGATTAAGATTTAGACTGCAGAAACGTTTCCTAAACCTTTCTGCAACAGTACTGCAAAACTTATTTCTAATGGAGAAACGTTTATCATATACTTTTACTAGTATTGCCCTTGATACTAGATATTTGGCTAAACCAATATAGCTCTGTCAGAAAGCGCTGTCCAGCCCTGTTGTCCAAAGACGACGTGTAGGGCCGAGATCACATCACGTGTATGGCGGGACAGAAATTTCTTGCACAGTGGATAAGGAAATCCGCGTGTTTCCCCTGTAGGCCTACCTACCCATGTTATCTCACCCAGGACCGGATAAAATCACAAGCATTCAATGCATAGGTTGTAATGGAAGTCACGTATATGCGTCGTCAAGTGGGCTTTTTACATGATGACGTAACGAAGACGACAGAAATGACGTAAGGTTATGCACGCCAGACGTTAACATAAAGAACCGAATGGCGATCGTTGAAAGCGGCGCCTTCTTTCAAAATCAAATAGAAACCTCTCAAGCACTAAACTTAGGCATTTTAACAAGTTCTAAAGTTAAAACAAAATGTGGTGTGCAAGAAAAAGTATCTTTCATGGGTGTGAGGTGCGGATACAAAATATCTGTCACTCGGGATTACTGTTCGGCATCACTCGGCAAGCCTCGTGATGCCGATCAGTGACCCTCGTGACATATTTTTCTAGCTACACCTCACACCCATGAAAGATACTTATAATCTCAGCCGTTGTATCAGCCCTCAAATTTGGCCCTAACTTCAAGTGCTGTGGCTGACGTCATCAAAACAACTCAGCTGGCAAAAGGACGTCTGCCGCCCTGTTTTATTGCCGCACGTCGACTGGTTGGAAGTGGACACACAGAGGCTGTGTAGCTTGTTCTAATACCAGAAAATCATTCTCGGTAAGTTTTATTTTGTAATTTGAGCCATTTACGATTAAAATACCTAACGATTGTGTTGTGTTTTCTTGATTTTATACTCAGGTGTATTTCCAGCTGAAAGAAAAATGGCGCTCACCGACCATGACATTCCGACTCGATCATCTCCATGTTATTTCATCCAATAAAAAGAGAAAACAGACATATTTCATTGGAACAAAAAATGCACGTTTTCTTACAAAAGTTTAATTCTATAAAAAAAAGTATATGATAAAAAGATCAATAACGGTTGTTTTGATCCCGGCCCTGATCTCAGCCCGAATTGACGGTATCAGCCCTCGCCCTTCGGCCTCGGGCCGACTACTGTCAACTCGGGCTGAGATTCGGGGTCGGGCCGATACCGCCAACTCGGTCTGAGATCAGGGCTGGGATCAAAACAACCGTGTAATAATCTCTATTTCTTACCTACGAGACAAAGTTTTTTTCTATTTTTAGCGGTGCTGGAAAATTCTATCTTGCCCATGGGCTGGGACTGCTCACACGCGCTTGAATTCCGTGTATCACTACTCGCTCAATGAAATGCGATAAGCCCGGCTCGGCGATTCTATATTTTTTAAGGCAATGAATTTCCTCAATAAAATCCCAAGAAAGAAATTCATTCTTTATAATTCCATCATTATCTGTTTCTATGATGAACTCCTGACGCTGGTCAAGAAACGGAAACTAAGGTGGTTTGGCCACGTCTCAAGGTCTTCTGGTTTAGCAAAGACAATTCTTCAGGGCACAGTGAAAGGAAAAAGAAGAAGAGGTAGACAGAAGAAGAGGTGGGAAGACAATATCAAGGAGTGGACTGGAATGGATTTTGCCAGCTCACAGGACAAGGTGGAAAGGGATTGTTTTGAAGTCAGCTGTGGCGCCCCAACGACCTAGTAAGGTTATGGGATAGAATAGAATAGAATAGAATGTCTTAACGTCGACAAAAAATCCGAAATAGGCAATGTTTCACACAAACGATGTCGAGGGTGTCGTCATTTTGAAGACGTTACCAACTGACGTTTGAAATAACGTTGACGTTACGTCACAATTAGCGTTATACATGTGCTTGCTGTAGTCGTCACAATACAAATTTCAATTAGAAATTCCAAAAATGCAGATTTGTCAAAGATGAAGTCGGAAGAGAAAATTACTTGTTTGTTCACACCAGGAGCCATGTGGCTGACACGGTTGTACTAATTACAGTTGTACACGTTCGCATGAAATAATAATAGTTCTCCGTTCAATTTGAAATTATCGCGGGTAAGAAAAAAGTAATAAAATGATGCCAGGATGCGAAGACATCTTTTCGTTTTAAAGCTGGCACTGCAAACCTTCGACAAACTATCGGCGCACGCTGAAACCAGTCGGCGACCAGTCGCCCATCGTTCGGCGATCTATCGGCGCACGCTGCAAACCTGTCGGCGACCAGTCGCCGATCTGTTGCCGACCAGTCGCCGTCTCACCAGTGGTCAATCGCCGATAAGTTGAAACATTTCAGTGCCAAAGTGTTGCTGAAACCGATCGGCGACTGGTTGATGACTGAAATAAGATCGGCAGAAATATGATCCAGAAAACCATGGCAACCAGTCGGCGATCAAAATCAGTCGCGGCTTGTCTTTTGTGCTTGCTCAAAAGACTAGATGCGACTGAATTTGATCGGCGACTGCTCGGCGACCTTGTTGCGACCATTATAAAACCTCTCCGCGGTCGCAAGCTCTGTGGGACCGGGGCTTAACCGCTTAGGAGGTCTAAGCCTGCTCAGGAACAGTGTGGTTAGGTTAAATGACCGTCCCGGCATGACCATAGCTGATACCGTGGACGTTAAACAGTATATTTATCACACCAACTATTCTTATTTGCTTACCTGAGCCATAGGCTCATAGAAAAGCTTATAGTTTAGGCACGTATCCGTCGTCCATCCGTCGTCCGACGTCTCCTCTGAGAGGTTGTCAAAACCTGAGAGGTTGTCAAAATGTTGTGGCAAGGTTCCTGAGAGGTTGGAAAAGGTTGTGGTAAGGTACGTGTACCTGAGAGGTTGTCAAAAGATTGTGGTAAGGTACCTGAGAGGTTGTTAAACGGTTGTGGCAAGGTAAATGTAGCTGAGAGGTTGTCAAAGGGTACCGTTGCAGGAAAGTTCTTTGCAACGTTACATGAGAACGTAGAAATCCTAAAAGAAACCATCCAAATAACTCTACATCAAACCTCAAATCAAAATGTTTTTATAACCAAAACACAACGTTTAACCAACGTTGCAACAACGTCTTTTTGCAACGTTTTATGAAAACGTTTAGAAATCCCAAATAAAACCATCCAAAAAACCCTACACAAAACCAAAAATCAAAACGTTTTCATAACCAAAATATAACGTTGCACCAACGTTGCAACAACGTTATTTTGTTAGCTGGGATCCACCGGTATGCCTTCTGGTTGTTTATAGTCCTCATTTGCTTTATTCCGGGCCTACTGAGTCCTCATATGCTGGTGTTACATATTTCATAACCGGTCATGAACATACTCAATGAAACCGAGTCTTGTAGTTTCATTTCTCTGTTTCAATAATCTTACTATTCAAAATATATTCCTTTGTTCTTTCGCTTACTCTGCTTCTTTTTATTTCAAATCCCTCCTCTCATTCACTGAGGTCGAGAACATCCCTGGTGACCCAAATCTTTTTTTTTTTTTTTTTTTTTTTTTTGCAACGTTCCTTCCGCATTATCCCACTGTCTATGCCAGTCACTGCTGTATTTCCGGTGGTAATTATAGTATACCTGTATTATGCCTGTGTTATCATCCCCAAGACTGATTCAAACTTCCCGCCTATTTTTTCTTAAAGTGTACATGCCACATCTAGATTACTTTACTTCTCAAAGTCAAACCTGGTTGGCTTTCTGGCCTTCTTCTGACAACCCCAGACATCATCATCATAAGGTCATGGTTACTATGCCTGCTCCAGGAAAAATTGGATTCCTATGGATGTTAACTCCTTATCGCACAGGTATCATACCTTTTTCTAGGATCGGTTGATTTCATGCTAATCCTGGCTCGGCGCAGCTAATAATGGTGAAACTGTTGAGGGGTGCCGTTGATAAATGGTAAATTATAGATAACCAGGCTGTTTTTTGAAAATAAAAGATTCGTGCAAACAGAACAGTTTTAAACCACCTTTGCACTCAAATGATCGCTATCTTAGCAAAACGCTCTGTTCATTTGCAAAACGAAAAAATAAGAAGGAAGCGGATCAAAACGGCAAACAATTGCGATCAGTCGACTCAAGCGTTGTTAATAGTTTGTCAGCATTATGGAATCTGCTGTAGCTTTGAAGTTAAACTAGTGGTAGATATTTGTCTAAATGTCAGATTAATCTGACCAAGCATTTTGTAGTAATCGCCACTAAAACAGGATGCCTATAACTCCAAATGTTGGTGTGTTCCGCGGATGTGTGTTTTTCAGACCGCGGTGCATGTATTGTTTAGGCTAATCCTGACCGTGGCTAAAATGCTAATAATGACATCGTTAAATGTTAAATGCTAATACTGTTCCTCGGAGCGGCTGTTTAGAGTTGATGCCATCCAAAAAATCAGATTTTAGTTTACAAGCTTGCATTGAAAATGGTGAACGTTTTCTATATACAATGAATGCAGTCAACTTCTATACACAAAAAAAAAATGCAATCATTAACATAACTTCCCTAACTGAGTCATGTCCAAGGCAAGTACATGCTTGGGAGCACTTCGATGGCATTTTAGTAGACTGTAGGTAATTTTAAATAAACTGTAAGTCGTTTTTATAATTTGTACGGGGTAGGGTCGTGGAATGTTTGTGTATTGAGTGAATCAGCTTTAGAATTGTTTACTGGTGATGCGTCCAAGGACAATCATTATCCAGGACCTGTGATCAGAGAAGCTAGTCCCTAGCCCTGTCAAGAGAAGTAAACTTAGTAACTGAATCCTCTGCACACTCAGCAGCAGAAATAAGGGAATCTTCCAGGGAATTCCAATTTCTTATAGTCTGGGGGAAGAAACTGGACTTGTAAGTGTCAGTCCCAGCCAATGGGGTTTGAAATGCCAGGTAATGATGATTCCTGGTACGCCTACTTGGGGGAACAAACAAGGTCATTTATGGGTATACTGGCTACACCCTTCAGACCTTTGTAAAGCATTATAAGTCTACTATCTTTCCTTCTCTTTTTCAGGGATTCCCACTTTTGTCTCTCCAGAAAGCCAGTCATACTCCCAGTTTCATATGTGTAATTTCTCGTAATAAATCTAGCTGCCCCTTTCTGCACCTTCTCAAGTTCATCTTTGGGGGTCTCAAACTGAACTACCATACTCCAGGACTGGACGCACCAGTCCCTTGTATGCTGACTCTTAAACGTCTTGTGGACATGCTGCCAAGTTTCGTCTGAGGAAGCCAAGGGTCCTATTAACATTGGTGCAAGTATTGCTGACATATGTGTTTCATTTTTTTTAAATCATTGGTAATGGTTATGCCAAGATACTTGATAGTTTCTACGTTATTGAGGACCTCCATCTAAGATATAGGTAGCATTGATTTTCTTGATCGGTTCCCTTGTAATTTGCATTATATTGTATTTGACCGGTTGAAATGTCATGCCCCAACTCCTTGCCCAACACCCTTAACGATCTTTATCCTCCTGAAGTTTCACCGTGTCTTCACTATCTCTGATTTCATGATAGCAAACACAGTCGTCAGCAAAAAGTCTTAATTCTGAGGCAATGTTTTCTGTTATCTCGTTAATGTACAATGAGAACAACAGTGGTCCATGCACGGTGCCATGGGGTACACATCTGACAACACTGGGACCCAATCTGATTTAACTCCATTAACTACTACACGTTGCTGCCTGCAACAGAGAAAAGTATCTATCAATTTCAGAGTCTTCCTCCAAATGCAATAGCCGTATAGCTTACATTTAAGTAATTCATGAGGGGGAGCGTCAAAATCTTTTTTCGAAGTCCAAGATGAAAGTGTCAACCTGACCGCCCTTTTCCAAGATTTTAGCCCAGTCGTTTACAACTATGTTTACAAGCATGTTGTCTGACTGACAAAAGTTTATGTGGGGTCGCATGGGGATGGGGGGGGGGGCGGGGCGGGGTACTGTTGTGCAAGACTGTTCATTTTACAAAAAGGACTTCAATAAGAAATTCTAGCAGACTTGCCGTTGTGTTTGTGTGTGCATGTGTTTGTGTGTGTGTCCCCCCTCTCTCTCTCTCTCCCTCTATCTCTCTCTCTGTGATAAAAAGTCCTTTCAAAGAGCGGACTTCCTTTTTGTCGCACCTGCTTTGCCAAGGTGCAATGAAGGAGTTCACTTTTCCGTCCGTCAGTCATTCCACAATAACAGCGACCCTAGCGTTTAAGTCTATTTCTGAGCAATCTGATCAGAGGTTTTGCCTGCCCTCTTCGTGCAATTACTGCATTTTGGAAACGCTTTAAGAAAATGCAAACTTTCAAGCCAGTTCTATCATGCCGCCACTCTTGTGTGATTTTACATGTATACCCGTCAAGGACCGGCTAAGGGCTTACTAGTATTTTTGCATGAAGTCAATATCAGGGGTTAGTGTAAAGGCATTATTTAGACATACAAATGCATAAAATATATAAATTCAGCTGTTCGTTCAATAACTTGCAGCACGCAACCAGCGGCCCACAGCCCGCAGAATAGTTAGTTTGCCTACACTAAAATTAGAAACAAACTTTTCATACCGGGACGAAGCTAGCACCCAGACGTAAGTTAACCCCAATTTCCAAACGAGCTAATATTCAATTGGTTTGACAACGGGGAATAGGTCACTCAATAGGCAATCAAAAGAGTGGAGCAAACATTGGAGCACTGAAATTTGAAATCCAATCCTTTTCCAAGCCGAGGACAAGAAAACAGCTTGAACTGCGCCGCGGACTGTAAAACATAAACAGCTTTCTCAACCGATACTGTATTAGCATCACGGTTTTGCGCCGTGGTACAGATTAGCATCTAAATCTGTACAGAAGCAGTTTTAATAGTGTTAGAAGGTGTAAATATGTGGAAGATCATAAAACAATTTCCTTCTAAGACAAAAAATAGACTCACTCACCTTCTTTTCTGAGTAAATCGATTCCTAAACAAAGCACTGCGCCGCGGGCAGGAACGCAAATCTCCGCGCCCATGAAAACATTACAAAAGAATGCTCCGTGGTCATTATTCGCACTAAGTGAAGTGGTTGTGCCTGAAAACGACATTTTCCACTATTTGTAATATATTTCTGACAAAAAGCTCCCATATGGAAAGTTAAAATTGATTTTTTTCCCAAATGCCCAAAGGCAAACCACCATCATCAACGAAAATGGGAGTTATGGCTGGCCAAACCCAAATTATTGTCATTTTTATGTTTCGATTCAGATATTTTGTCCCGATGCACAATTGTTTCTTTTTGCAACACATTTTAATCATTTTAACCTGACGGAGAAATCATTTAAAATTACTTGTATGAGGGTCTCAATGGGGTACCTCTGAAAACAGTAATCAGTAAAACTTCAGCCCAAAAATCAGTAATCAGTAAATTATAAGGGCAAAAATCAGTAATCAGTAAATTTTTGGCTATATCAGTAAAACTACATACCGCAACCGTCCTCTATACCTTAAGCCAGTGATGCATATTTTGAAGACTACTGTCTTAGTATCGTAATACTCCTTTTATCCCAAGTTGTTGCTAGAACGCATAGAAGGACAATTTTTCTATGTATATATGATACAGAGGCAGTATATATCCTAGAAATGCTTGCTATATAACATGACAAACATAAGACAGAGACTGCGCATCAGTTTGACAATAATGCTAATGGCATGCAATGTAGCAATCTATTAACTCTTGTAGGATAAGCAGGACATGATCTTAATCTTTTGTCACACAGTGTCATTTTTATCTGCTGTAAAGAGAAGTCAGTCTAAAATGAGTCCAAAAGTTACCAATACTGGTGACAGACCTTATAAAAGCACTGACATTTTAGTCTTGAGGTCAATCATTACGATCTTATTAAACTGAGTATCATGACTACATTACTGGTGTATCATGACATATTGCTAATACATCTTCCATGTACCCCTAGAATCACATCAGATTAATATGCCTATATAATTTAGACCCCATCGCACCCCACTTTTATAAAGTAAAGCTGGAGTTTTCAGGGGGATACATTATTTCTTCATCTTATGCATATTTGGAGTCCTTTAATTTGAAGTCTTGTGTTGAATGTGAATTCATGTAGTCTTTTGACAACATCAAATATATTTTAATGAAAAAAAAATCATCATTTATACCATGAAATATAGTGGAAATACCAAGGAACAGAATTAAACATTTTTTAATAGGGGTTGTTAACCTAATGCGACCAGGTAGCATTTAAGTAAGACAGGCAGCATGCAGCATGACAAAAGTCATACATCATGTTTACTAGCTTATGTAATTGGGGAAAATATTTATTACTAAAGTTATCGGAATGAAATTTGAAATCTGGTGGGTTACATTTCAAGAACTTTTTTCACAGGCGGAATGGCTTGCGAAGTTCAGAATTTATGGTTAAAGATTTTCTTTTCGGTATTTCAGTGAGTACTGATGCCATTCTGATGAAACTTTATTCGCACACCGTAATATTTGAGTGGACTAATAACGATTTTTCGCCGATTCCGGTAACCGCTAACCGCATGTGACGCCGCTAACCGGTAATTTTTTTCAGTCAAATTTCGCTATTCAGTATATTTTTCGGCCGATTCCGTTAATCACTTAGCATAGCCGACGCCGCTAACCGGTAAAATTTCCTCTAAAATTCCGCTAATCATTATTTTTGGGGCCAAAATTCGCTAATCAGTAAACTCCATTGAGACCTTCATGTATGTCTACATTTAGTGTTGATGGTCGTTTGTTCTGTTTTTATTAATACTTAAACTGACCGCCTTTACTTACTCCGTGCTAGAAAAAACTCACGCCGATCCAAGATTAGCGTGAAATCAACCGATCCCAGAAAACGGTATGATACCTGTGTATCGGAACTGCTTTCTCACTGAGGTGTAGTAAACCTGGTTTTGATGCTTCCTGTTTGGGCTTTGACATGCCCATCTTCGGGATGGTTTGTCCTCACAGGTATCATACCGTTTTCTGGGATCGGTTGATTTCATGCTAATCCAGTTTTGCCAACCTCTGCTTGACGATCTGCGACGCGCTTTGAGTGAAATATTCTTGAAAACAGATATATAAAAAAGAAAGAAAGAGAAAACCAAAACATATGCTTGGTATAAACATATTTTATTCGTTTATAAATTTTACATACATACATATATATATAGTACACAATACAATCTTGGGATTAGAACGAAAGCTGAGAGCTTATAGAGTTCTTCTCCCTGATATAATACAACTGTATATTGTATGAAGGATATCTGTTTACAATTTCAAACACTAAACCAAATTTAACTCTACATTCAGACTTGATATGCTTGAAAGGACCGCAAAATACATAAAACTTTATTGTCGCTAGCTCAGTGTTTCTTGGAGTCGCTTGTAGAAGTTGTCGACCTCGTTGTCCTTATATCCAGACATTGGTGCAATAACCTGAAAGGAGCTCCTCGCAAGCGGACTGATATTAGTCTGTCAGAGACTCATCATGTCTTTATGCACTAGAATCCATCTCAGTAGTCGTGTAACTTATTATTTTTGTTATTATTAGGAAAACCGCGTCACTAAAAAAAACATTCATTAGTAGGAGCTTTACTTTGAAAAATTTACGCTGTGGCTGTCTGTGTCTCTCTTAGACGTAATAGTTATTCCATGGTTTGTCCGCCTGTGCGAGGAGATAATCCACGAGCTTTAGCAAGAGGATTATCTCCCGTACAGGCGGACAGACCATGGAAGCTCGTGGATTATCTCCTCGTACAGGCGGACAAACCGTGGTATTACTATTTTATACCACCCTTACCGGTGTAGACCTTTCTCATTGCAAACTATTTCGTACTAATAGACTATAAAGGTGGCATTTTCTGGTAAGGGTGGTATAAAAGATGAAACGAGAGAATGAAGTTTTATACTAATTTTGTTACGTCAGCTCAGCATGTATTGCACGCAGTGGATAAATACTGCAAAATTAGCGACAGCGGTTCTCTAGGTTACAAGAGTAATACACATGCAAAGCTGGGCTTTCTTTTGCTAAATTACGGGATTTGGTTTCTAAATAATTATATAATTGCCTGCCACTCTACAGACTTCCATGGGCTTTGTGTTGAATTGGTGTCATGATACAAGTTCCTTTCTCAAAGAAGACAAATACAGATGTATTATTACATCAGATTTATTGAGCCAGATAATGCTATAATTTGGATGTTTCGACTTAAATAATGTCCTATATTGAAAACCAACCCTTTTTCTGATACATAGGCAATGACATAGGCAATAATTATCGAACTATTGTCTTTTATCTAAAACAAGTTAAAGGTTTTAAATAGGTGGACACAGTAGCAAAGTAGCTATCTTGTATCTTAGGAAAATTCACTTGTCACACAGCGAATGGTTTTTAAAATATTGACAAACAGTGCAGATCCTGACGATACTGCTCATGAGAGAGAAAAAATAGACCTAAATTTTTGTGTGTGCGCCTGTATTTTATAAAACGGGCGCGTGTACATTTTGCAGGTACATTGAAGCCTATTTTGCACGTACATTTGGAAATGTCACAGATACACCGCCCACTGGGCACACAACCTTGAATTAACATTGAATTAACCTTGTTTCAACGTCATTATGTAGAACCTTTAGTGGACAGGGAAACGAAAATTTGTTCAAACGATCCTAGTCACATGACCAACATGGCCGCAATGCCCATATATGTTAAAAACCTCTAAAGATCTTCTTCTCCATAACCAATAGGCCGATGATCTTGAAACTTGGTATGTAGAACTGGGTACACGAGTACTACCAAGATCGTTCAAATTATGATCTTGGGTTGATCTTGACCTTTCTACGGTAAGGTAAAATTTGCTTTCTGTAGCTTTTATATGGGAAATGCTATTACATAAGATTTCTTGGAAACTGTTGAAGATTTTGACCTGAAAATTGGTTTATACAGTCATCTTAATGAGTACATGAAAATTTATGCGTACAAGAAGTCAAGGTCATTCTTTGACCTTTGACCCTGGTCTCTCATATTTTGACAATTTCACAAATCTCCTCAAAAGCCATCGGGCCAATAGTAGCCAAATTGTATGTAGAGCCTTTAGTGGGCAGGGAAACGAAAATTTGTTCAAACGGTCCTAGTCACATGACCAACATGGCCGCCATGCCCATATATGGCAAAAGCCTTTGCAAATCTTCTTCTCCAGAATCAAATGATCGATGGCCTTGACACTTAGAATATAGCAACAGTACTTGAGTACTATCAAGATTGTTCAAATTATGACCTTGGGCTGTATGGGAAAATACTAGAACATAAGATTTCATGGCAAGTTTAGAAGACTTTAGCCCTAAAAATTGGTATATCCAGTAGTCTTCATTAGTAGATGGAAGATTTGCGGGTACAAGAGGTCAAGGTCATTCTTTGACCTCTGACCCATGTCTCTCATATTTTGACAATTTCAGACATCTCCTCAAAAGCCACTGGCATCATTATAGCCAAATTTTATACACAGCCTCCAGGGGCTGAGGGAACGAAAATTTCTTCAAGATGGCCTACATGGCTACCATACTCAGGTGAGGGATTCAGAACTTCATGGCCCTCTTGTTTTATAAACCCGAGAAGTCTTTGCTCAATGGTATGTTGGTATGGACAAGCGTGGCGAGGCAGATGCTCGAGCAAATCTCATCAAGCAGAATAAGTTTTCATGCCAGAATGGCTGGATGGATGACTTACGGTTTTATGTCCTTTTTACCGGTATTTCAGTTATATCAGGACAAAAGGAGTGGGGTGATAGCAATGGAACCTATACTGTTCACAAAAAGTAGGGGATATTAAGTTATTAAAAATCGTATAAATTAGAAAAAAATACCAAATCCATCTGAAACGGCAAGTATCCATCAGACAAATATTCGATAAGACATTTTGCATTACAATTTGGATGGTATATCCTGTCACGTGACCTGCGTGTCATTCGTTTTAGACAGGGGGTCGACACCCAAATTTCACACAAATCTGGTGTGGAAACAGATTGTTTGCAGATTACAAAATTTATACAGAAACACTCGTCATGCTTCATTCAACAAACTGAAAATTGTGTTTACACACTCTTTCAACAAAATAATGAGTGCAAGCCATAAAAGTCTAAATTTTTCGGTAACTCGATGCACCTGTACGAATTTTATTTTCTGGTTTTCTTCCCAAAATGAGAGTTTTGAAGAAGAAAAAAAATCTTTTAGCATACAAAACTTAAAAGTGCATAAAATGATTAGCTTAGTTGAAGAATTTGAATAAATTTTTGTTCGAAATCCTGACCCCCTGTATGAAACAAAATGTATGCAGATCACGTGACAGGATATATCGTCTAAACTTTCATGAAAAGTGTCTTAACAGATATATATCTTATCAATATTTAGCGTTTCATATTGATATCACATTTGTTGTAGATGCTACAATTTTTCATACCTGAATATCCCCTACTTTTTGTGAACCGTATATTTTTGGGGAACAAAAGACTTCCGGCTCCAGCTAGTCTAAAATATTAGACCGTTCGATCAGCAGGCCAGCGCTTAACCTACTGAGCTACCGTGGCCTTTCATGCCAGAAACAGTGCACATCTACATCTACATCTACCAATTAAGTGCATGGTCAATATTGGCATAGTCGCACTGTGAACAACCTTAAAACATTTGTGCTGGGAGGTTCTTATGTACAGTTAAAATCAGATAAAAACATGTTGTTCACAATCACGGTCTTAGGACATGTGCACTGACAAGGAGCTTGAAGTCATCCAGAGTCGGTGCAGATATGACCTTGGCAGGCAGACCATTCCAGAGACGGACTGTTGGTGGAAAGAAGGATCACTTGTAGGCGTTGATGGAACAAAATATTGGCAGGAATCGTTGATGGTGCCCTCTAGTTGCTACTCCTGTGGCTGTCAGGTACTGGCCTGAAGGCATTTCAACGAGGTTATTGACGATCCTGTACATCATTGTGACTTTGCTCTGGTCTCGCCTTGATTGAAGGTCCTCCCATCTCAGTTCTTGCAACATTGAAGTGACACTGCTGGTTCGGCGGTAGTCATTGCAGGAAAACCTGGCGGCTCGCCTCTGTACAGACTCCAATTTGGCTATGTGGGATTTTGTCACTGGGTCCCATTCCGTCGAAGCATACTCAAGCTGTGGACGAACTATGGACTTGTAGCAATTGGCCTTAACATCCTTTGGGCAGCTTGAAAGATTTCTGCGAAGGAAAGCTGTAGTCTGATTGGCCCTTTTCGTCACTGCATCAATATGGCTATTCCAGGACAGTTTACTGTCTATGGTGACTCCAAGGTACTTTGCTTTTGACGTTTCTTTCAAGGTCTGTCCATGAATGCTGTAAGAGGTTGGTATGACGTTTCGCCTGTTGGTGATCTGGATGTGTTCACACTTGTCTGGGTTAAATACCATCTGCCAATCTCTTTCCCATTCCTGTAGATGATTAAGGTCTCTCTGTAGTGACTCTGCATCTTACTGGTCTCGTATAACTGTACAGCAGACAGTCATATGCGTAGAGTCGTACTGAAGAGGAAACTCTTGAGGGCAGGTCATTGATGTATACCAGGAACAGGAGAGGTCCAAGTACTGTACCCTGTGGAACTCCAGATGTGACAGCGGCAGGAGAAGATGTCTTCCCATCAAGGACTACTTGCTGGTTCCTATCTGCGAAGAAACTTTGGGTCCAGGATAGGTTCTTGTCTCTGATGCCGTAGTGATGGAGCTTGACTGCCAGGCGATAATGTGGAACTTTATCGAAGGCCTTGCTGAAATCCAGCAAAATTGCCGTCTGTCTACTCCAACTGCGAGGTCATGTATGGTGGTGATGAGCTGTGTCTCACATGATCTTTTCTTCCTGAAGCCGGGCTGGTAGTCACTCAGAATATTGTTACTTTCCAGAAATTTCATGAGATGACTATGTACTATGTGTTCCATGACTTTGCAACAACAGGATGTCAGTGAAACTGGCCGATAGTTAGCAGCCTTGCTCTTTTCTCCTTTCTTGAATAGAGGTGTCACAAAGGCTCTTTTCCAGTCATCAGGATTCTGACCTTGTTCGTAGGAAGCTTGATATATGAGAGTCAGGTCTGGTACAATGGAAGAGGCCATCTCTTTCAGGAATCTTGGTGAGATCTGGTCTGGGCCACTAGGTTTGTGTGGGTTCTGGCCATCAAGCAGTTTTTTCACTCCATTTACCTGAATATTAAATGGGTGGCGCAGTATTAGCTGTGCTTGTTCCCATGGTAGGCACTGAAGTGTTGTCTTCTTTGGTGAAGGCACTGACAAACTGCTCATTCAGGATCTCAACCTGGTCTGTGGGTTCTGAATAGTTGATGCCATCTTTCTTCAATGGGGCTACACCAGAGCTGTCGCACTTCATATCCTTGATGTAGGCGAAGAGCTTTTTGTTGTTGGAGCCTGGTTCACTTACCATACTGCTAATGTAGTCATCATGGGCACTTCGACATGCTTGCTGGGTTTCTTTCTGGATCTTCCTGTAATGATGCCAGTCAGCCTGTGTCTTGGTAGCACGTGCTTTCTTGAAGGCCCTTTTCTTCCTTCTTGAGAGTCGACGGATGTCACGGTTACACCATGCTTGGCTGAATCGAGTCGACGTCAATTTTAAAGGAACAAATGTATCAATGCTCTCAATACACTTCTGTCTAAAGCCATTCCAAAGCACATTCACCGGTGTGGAGGTGAAAGTCCTTGGTGAATTTCTCGGTGAACTTGGCCAAGTCCTCTTCCATGGCTTGCTTGTTTGCCCTCTTCCAAAGGTAGACTTTCCTCTTCACTGGCTTCTTGTGTGCAGGTGAAACATTGGAGTCAACAAGCACAGCGTCTTGGTCACTTAAGCCAGGCAGGGAAACACACCTTTCTACAAGTGATGGCCTGTTGGTGCCAAAGATGTCCAGGGTGTTGTCTATCCTTGGGGGAAAGTCCACTATCTGCTCACATCCGATGCCGTTGAAGGTGTCCAAGAAAAGCTGGTTGATTGATACTGGATAGCTGTGCCCAGAGATAGTGTCTGTTTTCCAGTCTAAGTCTGGTAGGTTCGCATCTCCACCAATCAAGAGGATATGGTCCCTGAATCTAGAGTGCAGATCATTTAAGGCTATGTAGAGTTCTTGGGAGTAGTCCAGGTTGTTATCAGTGGGCCTGTATAAGCTACCAACAATAATGGGCTTCTTTAAGTCCTTGCAGTGGAAGGAAACTGCCACAAATTCTGTGTTGGTATGCAGGTCAATCTCTGAGGCCTCTAGGTCATACTTGGCGATAATGGCTACACCTCCATGGCTGTTGTTTGGTCGGTCTCTTCGTGCAACAAACCGGTAACTTTCAGGTAGTACTTCTCTCTCAGCTATGACAGGGTTCAGCCACGTCTGACTTGCCAGTACAATGTCGGGCTCCGAGTACTCTAGCAGGGCCCTGAGGCTCACTTTCTTTGACCGCAGACTCTGAAAATTGATAACTAGTATCCGGATCTTCCTCTTGGAGATGTGAGTTTGAGTACGTCGGCTGGGTGAAGAGGCAAATCTAGGTGATCCAAATTTAAAGAGTAACTACACTACAGGAACTGACTGAATCAGATCCCAAACCCTATCCCCAACATCAAAGGGAAAGATTGACAAAGACATCCCCACTAACAATAAATTACAAGTGATAAGCCGAGTCAGCAGCTCTTTCCCAAATAGATGGCAGCTCAGCTATCTTTATTGAACTAAATAGTTTAGACCAACAGACGGGTTACAACGGACTAAGCAAATTATATGAAAAACATTTAACAATTATTTTTACCTATTTTCTATTTTTATGATAGAAGGATTAAACTGAGAACACAATAAATTAAACAGCACCGAACATAAAACAAATGCAACCGCAACAAAAGTACCGCCTTGGGACGGTCAGTAATAACTACTGGGGGGTTTAAACCAATACTACCACTGGAATCAACAGACATGTTCATGGAAGAATGTAATGGTGTGCTGCAGGTGGTGCTTGATAATTCGAAATCCTCGAATAAACTTGTGTTGAAGTTTGGCAGTCCACATCCGCAACAATACCAACTGACTTCCGTTTGCTCTAGAGGCTCATATAGCACTGTAGGCATATTCCGACAATCCTTGTGGAACCACTTTTCACAGGATGAACACGCGACTGATCGGATAGTTCTAGACCATACGCAGGCCTTACCGCAGATACCGCATGGATATTTGGGTTGCCTTGGTCCTGGGTTTGGATGACAGCCAGATGCATTGAGAATCATGAGTGAAAACACATACAACAGTGGCCAGACATGCATTTCTTGGGTGCTCTTAATAATTGGAAGCGATGTATATTCTGGAGACTACAATTGAAGATGACTGGGGATACAGAGACCTCCTGTGAGGGTCTCGGTGGAAAAACATTCAGACGATCGGACAGTGTTGAAACAAAGACAAACAGCAAGTGGATCACCAGATGAAAATTCATGTTGACACCGTTTGGATGTAAACAAAGCAGCATCCGGTAGTGACGCACAGAAGGACTTTACTTATAAAACCGATTAATTTCAACATTTCTTCGACAATTTTGTACGTGTATTTCCAGTTAATCATTTTAACCGATTTTCATGTTATTCTGTCTATCTTTTTAGCTAGCTAGCTGTACTGCAGCAACCCGTAGGAGAATTAATAAAAACTGTCTTTAAAGTATAATTTGCAAGGCTGTCTCACTATTTCTAGAGCTTGCCATAATTGACTCTGATACAGAAACAGAAATAGCTGGAAAAAAGGGAAGAACCGGCAGTATTTATTATTTCGCCAGTATTGGTTAACCCAGGGCAGGACATAAAACTCATGTTGTCGAAATTTTATACTAATTACTGTAATCGGCGACGCTGTCTAAATGTCCAGGGGCGTGAGATAATAATAGTTTATACGTTTTTATTAATTGTTTACTGACAAAAAGTGACTTTTCTTGTAATTTCAAAACCACTCGAGGGATGAGCTAAAATTACCGGGAAAAAGTGTTTTCTTTTTATTATGTTTCTGTCGGAAATAAAATATCATCCTATAAAACTTTGATACATGAGCTGCGACATGAGAAAACCAACACTGTGGTTGTGCACCCAGCGCAGACTCAAATAAGCCTGGGCATCTGCCCAGTCTGATCAAAATCTTCGCTGTCCGCATGGAAGTAGCTTAGACCCTTATCTACCCTTTAAGCGCTTAGTGAGGGGTCTGATCTGACTGGGCGGATGTTGGTTTTCTCGTGTCGCTGCTCAGTCATGATTTAGAAGATATTGACAAGTCTTACCGTTAAAAAATTCTAACATCAACCCCAGGAAATAATACACCAAACACTAAGGAAGAACGTTCAGCTTGGCAAGGGGAATGGATTGCCAAAGTTGAAAAGGGGTGAACAGGCAGATTGGGCGAGACAAATGAGAGAGATCTCAGACTTCTTGTGTTAACCTAGCACTGACAAATACCCTTGGTTAACAAACCATCCAGCAGATGGACATGTCACACAGCTGAGAAAGGATTTATCACCACCAGATTAACTAAATCTTGGTGAAGAAGCGGTTCCAATCAGGAGTTAACATCAATAGGACATTAAGCTTTCCTGGAGTAGACATTGGAAGTGACCATGGCCTGATGATTATGATCTTTCGGATTCGTTTGAACAAGCCAGCCAGTGTGCTTATGGGTCCCTTAACTTCTTATAGTGTGAGGTTTGAGCATAAGAATTTAAGGCACTCAGATGTGGTATACAAATTTCAAGTAAACATAGGTAGGATATTTGCACCAATCATCGGTCTGAGGGATGACGACATGGACATAGATGCCATGATTACAACGTGACTGACACTTGAGAAGGAGCACCCCATGAAAAAGCCCGGTGTCACACGAGATGTTCTTGACCCCTGTGATGATGAAAGGAGAGATTCAAAGAAGAGACGGTCAGATGCAGAGACAGCACAAAAATATTATTTAGAACCCTAGTATAGCATATAAGACAGGATTTTTTCACCCATTGGACAAGAACATCCCTTTCTAGAGGTGCCTGAGATTTTTCTGTCTCGGCCTGCTATCTCAGCCTAGGCTCAGAAAGCTGTCTCAAAATGCCAATCATTGCTATATAGAACAGCCCAATTAATTACACTCTGAAATTCAACAAATCAACTTGCTGCTACATGTCATGTAATTTGCATGCAAAATGAAATTGACAGCCAATGATGTGCATGTGGTGTCACAGTAGATTTCTCGTGATAAATACATGCACAAGATGAAATTAACACACATGTCAGAACAATTAATAGAAAATTAGCTTAAAGTTTATAGGAGATAAAAGCATGACGTCACTGATAAGATACCTGGGGGATTCCCCGAGTCTGGTTGGCAGAAAGGTTGATACAGCATTATAGAATATAGTTAATCATGATAATACGCGTGATTGTTTGTGTAAATTATGAATTTAAAACAGCAAAATGTTAATGTTTTAAACAGATAATATGTAAGGCTTACATTTTCTTTTATGAAATTGAATTTCATGATTTATTTGCGTGCTAAGATGCTTCAAAAAATATATTTTGTTTTTCCTTTCTATCACAAATGTTCATAGCGCAAATTTATAAAAGTCTAGATGATGTAGCGTGTAAAAGGGGAAACGGAAAATGCAACGAATGAACGAACGGACAAACAAACCATTAAATGAATGAACGACTGAATAAATGGCAGTGAATCGTTGATGAATGACTAGATGCATATCTTTTTCTTTTATATTTCTTAGTTCAAGCTTTTGAACTTCATGTAACTTCCAAAAAGTACTGTTGGCTTAGCTCTATTATAGAATTTTATAAACTGTTATATTTAGGTGGCATTTACTTGTTTTAGGATACACTGAAACGAGATGAAATGCGAAATTCAATTTTGTCATTGAATTACTGTTAGCATTAAACTGTTCTTAACTTGTTAGATCTCGTATTCACAAAATACATATATACTTTTTATCATAGATACTCTAATAAAAAGTATCTGAGTCTGTATCCTATGTTAATTTTCTGAATTGAAAATGTTTGTTTCCTATTGTATAATAGTATATTCGCGGTCTTTAGTGGATCTTTTGATCAAGGACGTCTTATTATAGTTCAAAACACGCCGCGGGTGCCCTGTGGTGACAATTTGAAATAAACCTGTATCTAAAATTAACTGTGCGCCGAGTGCGGCTAATTATCCGTTAGCACAAACGTATGGCTTCCTCTATTTTATTTATTTTTTCTTTCTTTCTTTCTTTATTGTTCACAGAATGTTAAGAAATCGCAACCATCGGTATATATTATTATGTCTATTATTTTTAATTTTAATTTTCTTGTCCCTAAATCCGATCGACATTTTACAGTAATTCCGCTTAAGTTCTCTTAGATATAATATTCTATTTTTTTCTTTACTTTATCCTATTTATACTAATAAAAACAATTTATTGTAGAAAAGATTAAAATACTGATCTGCAGTATTTTCATTTTATTCTGTTAATATTTTTTCAGTCGTAATTATTGAGAAAACAGTCCGGTTCTTTTTTTCTTTTCTTTTGGTAGGAAATCCACCCTATAAAGGGTCACCGCCGAGGCGTATGTTGTTTTTCCTGAGCGCAGGGCATTAAATTAAGTTCCTATAAACTGTGCTTATTATTATTATTACAATTGTAATCGGTTATGTTAATGGGTTTAACCAAATACGCGTTTTACCAGATGAATTCAATTAATTAAATGATTTCTTTTTCGTATGACAGGTGACGAAGACCTTATTTCCAATTGTTTTAAATCAGTAGCTATTTATTCGCACTTATTTTAATTATCTTTTACGCATTTTAGTGATTACACTTCAAACTATCCTATAGAAAAACACTGTCCGCTGGCTAATCTTTTGCCAACCAAGCTACCCACGTGATCATCCGATGACGTCACTGCGGGGATTCCCGTTATCTCCTATAGGACTTGCTTTAACAATAAGTTAAGGTATTCAATTAATTTTCTGTTCTATACAATTAAGTGGGTTAGAAAAATAATCAATGATGGGATTGAGGCCTTGACAAGGAAATCTCCGACTCGTTTTAGGTGATTTAAGTCTAATGCTCGACAAGCCTTGCATAAGACAAAATAATCTGAAAACTAGCCTGAGATTTCCTAGTCTCGGCCTCAACCCCATCATAGATTCCATTATTCTTATTATGGAATGTGAACTTAATTATGGAATCTGAAAATTGCTTGTAAATAAGCAACTTCCTGCAACCCAGTTGCTGGCCAAAGTCTGGAATGGACATGCCTAATGGATAAGGGACAGGTTGTATATGCTGTTTTAATAATTTATTACAAAAATACGTGAGTCGTCTAGGTTTTGTTGAACCTTAAGTAATTATTGTATATTCATTGAATCAGACACGGAAGAACAGCCATTTGTTACCCAAAATGCAGCTTGACTTTTATGCTGCGATCAAAGGTGACCTGGCGAGTCTTTATCATGCGACCTTATTATCCTCATATTATAAGAGAGCTTCACTGACAAACAAGCTGTTTGCATATATGTCATGAGTGCAATTTGCATCATTGTCGTGAGCATTCATATGAACTGCATATGGTATATCAAGGTAGCACAGTGTACCGAACGGTACAGATGAATGGATTGCTTGTAGTTTTACAGCCCTTTCAATAGTATTTCAACCATGGAAGGCTGGTAATGAAAGAAAAGTGGTATAAAACCTACCACCCGCACCTTCACCTGTACTTGAAATCCATGACTGGAGATTTTAGTCTCGGCTTTTGAGATATAAGCAAAAATTTAATTCTAGATTACTGTGGTTCTAATGTTGATAAATATCAACTAATAAAGTGTTGATCGAGCTTTTTATGAAAGGTACACTGGTTACACAGAATAATGACACTAACTAAAAGAATTTCTAAAATGGTTTATTAATACATAATATGCAAATAATCTCTTCTCCATTAGATAAGTAGGCACTGCCATTGGTTTTCACACTTTGTTATTCGTATATTAATCATATAAAGTAAAACATACACAAGAACAAACAATACAATAACCATACAAATGAGATTCAGAAGAAAATCCAGGGACTTAGAAGAAAATTTCTCCACAAACGTTATTGTCATACATGATTTCTATATATAAATTTGATGCAAATATAGGGACTGCCATTCACTACAGCCAGAATGTGAGTTTCAGTAAGTTGTTTTTGTCAAAACAATCCTCAGAGTCCATATTCAAAGAAAGGGGATGTGAAGAAGGAAGTGGCTTGGCGTCTTAATTCTATTTATCAGAGCAATGAATTTATTATTTTCAGAAGCATGACGCCAGGATTATTATCACAGCCTGCTATGAAGACAAAGCTAGACTATTACTATGTCATGTAAGTACAACGCACCACCATTTTTATTTAATTATTTTTTTAGAGTTTAACTTTTCAACCGTATTGTACGCAGAAACTGCCATTTTGACCGAAAAAATCTGAACGCTTCGAAACTCTTTTTCGCACAGGAAAAAAACAACATCGCACTTGAGACTTCAAACTCAGCGAATCCTTGGATAACGACTTCGTGAAGCTAATGATTATCAAAGATGTTTTGAACAACTTTGCCCAGAATGAAATGAAGAAAACACACACACACACACACACAAGGAATATACGAAACAAACTGATTTTTGGATTACAATTATAATAAATAAGCAGACACAGCAAGCAATACCATCGACGTGTTTTTATCATCTTTTAAAAACTCAAATAACAACTTCAAGTTTATAGCAACTTTATTCTAGGCATACAAGGTTGGTCTGTATGGTCCAAAAGTGGTCTGGATGTTTAATGGTTGGTATAGTTCAGAGTTCTGGCGTCAAAACCTTGATGATGTGCCCTGTACTGAAGAAGAAATGGACATATCAGCCGAGGGAGCTTTTGTACTGGGTTTTTATTATAAAAATCCTATACCCGAGAGGGGTGTAGCAAATTTGACTGGTAAGTGGAAGTACAGTTGAAATCAAGTTGATTGGTAAGTGCAAGTACAGTTGAAATCAAGAGCTTTCCAAAGAGTCAACAATTTTTAAAGAATGACATATCAACATTTATGCAACCTCAGAACTAGGCATGGTATAAGAAAGTCGGGTAAATTCGGACAGCGGGTAAATTCGGACAGTGACATTGTTTCCTTCATATGTCAGTTGTTTGGAATTTAAACAAAATTGACTGGGCAAACAGTGGAAATCCTGATGAGACGGCTCATTTTGAGCCGTCTCATCTGGATTTTCACTGTTTGCAATGGTATGTCCGAGTTTACCCGCTATCCGAAGTTACCCGACTCCACTCTACGTGCCTGTACGTTCGTATAAGAATTGAAAAATTCAGAAAAGCGCTTTATTTTCAAATTGCACAATTATCTTTCAGTACCGAGATAAACGCTGAGAGCTGCATTACATGTTGCAAACTGAATACAAAATTACTGCTTCGAGAAAATCTGGAGACATGATCATTATCCGTCTTGTCCACCGTTCACTTCAAATCAAGTTATGGTAAATTATGACATTCTTAAAGATTTACTCCCTTTATAATAACAAAAATGATTTGATGAAATATTTCATGCAATACCTCAGACATGGTCTAACTATATATTTGGGGTAGAGTTTAGATAATGATATTTGATAAAAATGACTTTGAACAAAAATTTAGATCAATTTTTAAACGATCGCGGACCGCCCTCGAAATTGCATTATTGGACAAAAGTAATTTATTCATACGTCACAATCACGTGCACGAATAAGAAAAATGCATGTACATGATCACATGCGACACGTGGTAAAAATCGATTTTCTTACAGGCCGTGAGGAAATAGTTAATTTGCATTTTAATTTGAAGATTATTTTTCATCCTATATTTATCGAAAAAAGCATGCATTTTCTCAAAACTTGTATGGTTCATAATGAGACTATTACATATTGTCAGACGAAATTTTTTTAAAATATTTGTTTCTGAAAACATGAAATAAATGAGGGAGACAATCTTTAAATGTTTACCACGAGCTGAAACCACAAAACCGAAGCATGACGTGTGATGGGAAAAACATAACGTTAATTCCTTCTAGGCTGATGGCGATATGAAACAACAAAACAACCGTGACCCTTCTTTAATCATTTCTTCGAGAAGCCGCTAGACACTGTTCGCTGTCAAATTTGAGTTCCAGTACTTAGGAACAGACATTGCGGTTGTACTTGATTCTTTAAGTATCCATGTACTGTATAGATTTTTCGAATTTTTCTTTGATTAACATTGTTCGGATCATATTTCTTTAACAATAATCCAAATGTAGAACGGTTGTGCTAAAAGCATTTTGCTAAATTAATTACGGACATCTTAATATTAAGCGTAGATTGTACTTAACACCATCAATGGTTTTGTGAGGTGAACTGACTTGTGTATGTGTTTAAACTGACAATCTTAAACGAGCGGATGACATTCCATAAGTTTCTTGACCATTAAAACGAAAAAATAATCTGTTTTATCCGGTGATCAGTTAAATCACACTTGCTCAATTTGTAATTTGATTTACTATTAAATGCAGCCGTTGGTAAATATTGGTTGCACGAAGAGAGCAGAATTCGTCATCAGCAAATGGTTGTTAATGAAAGTGGTGATTTTTCAGTTCTTTTTTATCTTTTCTATTAACAAAAATAAATCTGTTCAATATGAGACCCTTTCACATTTTCTCTGACATTGTGATATTCACAAAGACGTTAAATCCTTAATTCCGTATATAGAATTTTCTGGTTGGATTTACAGCGATCTAAATGATTCTAAATTGTCATCACTTACTCAAAATATGGATGCCACTAATTCCATTAATAAATGTCTGAAAGTAATTTATTTTTAAATCGTCGAGAAGGATATCATGGTTTACAAAAGTTGGTACTTATGCACCAACTTATATACTTATATATTTGTTATTATTATCATCATTATTATTTATTCTTTTTTCTTTCTGTCTCTTTTTATACTTTTTTATCATATGACGTCGCATCTGAGAGTGTAATAAAGCCATGCATTAAAAACGATAATCCACTAGTGGATTAAATATGCAAATTAGGCCGCAACGTTATACGTTGACGTCCATTAAATTGTCGCGTTTTACAATGGCGAAATCGTGACGTTTTAGTGCAAATTTTGCTAAAATGCAATTTTTAGTGTCATATGATAAATAGAATCTTGCATTCGTGCTCCTGTATTATTGAATTTATTAAACTCGTTGGGGAAAACCGATAAGATGCTCGGCAAAGCCTCGCATCTTATCATTTTCCCCAACTTGTTTAATAAATTCAATAATACATGAGCACTCATGTAAGATCCTCTATTTCTTTGCAGTTTCTGAATTTGAGGCCCTCTACCTAGAAGAAGAAACGTATGATCCTTCCATGTCAATGTATGATATTGTCAGTGGTACCTGCTATGACCATATCTGGGTGGCTGCCATCGCACTGAATTGTACTGATGCGTATCTGAAATCAACAGGTCAGCGTTTTGTTTGTATCCAACCTGTGCGAATAGGGAAAGTCTCTGACCAGGCCCCTAGTTTTAAAAAACGTTTTTCATGTTCATTTGAGATTAGGCTTATCAAGTAGGCACTTGACGTCGAAATGACGTTGAACTGACGTCGATGCGACGATGTGCCTATTGGATGCGTTTTGACATTGGATAAAATTCAAAATGCTAAACAATGCCTGCTCCGAGAATTTATGTAAAATGCAAAAGTTTGACCCAACACAAATTCCTGCAGAATGCATTGACTTTATTTAGTAGGAGTTCATATTCTCATGCTCAGCTATGTTGAGTGTGAAAAAAAAACTTTTATAACCTTGGCGCTTGGTCTCTGATCAGTACACTAACTGTTTCTATGAATGTAATTTCATTTCATCGCGCAGTACATGTGAGCCGCGACACGAGAAAACCAACAAAGTGGTTGTGCGCCCAGTGCAGACTCAGATCAGCCTGGGCATCCGTCCAGTTTTACCAGACTCTTCGTTCAGTGCTCAAAGGGTAGCTAAGGGTCTAAGCTACCTCCATGCGGACAGCGAAGACTCTGATCAGACTGGGCGGATGCCCAGGCTGATCTGAGTCTGCGCTGGGCGCACAACCACATTGTCGGTTTTGTCGTGTCGCGGTTCATGTGTATTTGATCGTTTTCCAATTATACATGTCATTGAGACCGTCAGTGCGCCTGCAAAAGAAATCATCTATCATTCCATTTTTAAGCCCATTGATAATTCAGGAGTAATCGATTAAGATCAAATCAAAATTGGGTTGACGAAAAAAAGGATTACCTGTTTATGGTGCTTGGAGACAAAAAGGGACTAAATGAGCCGCGACGTGAGAAAACCAACAATGTGGTTGTGCGCCCAGCGCAGACTCAGATCAGCCTTGGTATCCGCCTATTCTGATCAGACACTTCACTAAGCGTTTAAAGGGTAGCTAAGGGTCTAAGCTACCTCCATGCGGACAGCGAAGACTCTGATCAGACTGGGCGGATGCCCAGGCTGATCTGAGTCTGCGCTGGCCGCACAACCACATTGTTGGTTTTGTCGTGTCGCGGCTCAATTAAGTTCTTCTGCACTGTCATAACCTCATAGTCATTACTGAATTATAGCACTAGGCTATGATTATTAATATTGGGCCTCAAGGACAGATCATTTCAGAATGATTACACTGAACAAAATTTCTAATTGGTCGCATTTTCCATATAAGTAAGCCTTATGCAAATTTAGATCATTCTGACTTCAAATATGGACGAATAAACGCATAAATTTTCTCGTGTTTTACAAACAGCGCAATCACTGATGCATTTGCAAAAGGAATCACTACAGTTTGAGGCGCCTATTTAGATTTACATAACCATTAAAAAGGGAGGTAATTTGAATACAGCAAAATTAAAATTGATACAGATATAAAAACCATGATAAGAGAATAGAGATTTTATGTTTTTCTGATAGAAAGCTGTATTTACTTCTGAAATGTTTAGATCTTGTGGCAGCTTGATGCAGTTTTAATGCATTTTCAAAACATTCTATGGTTTACAAGGAAGGGGTCATAACTCTGATAATACAAAATAGTTTTAATGACAACTTTCTCTTGAAGTAGGTAGATAACAGACTGCCATTTTGATTACAATAATATTCAAAAATATTGTTTAAATTCATATTTCTGCAAAGTAGAAAACTGACCAATTGAGAAATTTTGTTAAGTGCATTGTCAATTCACTGAAACATAGTACAATTTGTGTCATGGAGTATCAGGAACACCAGTTGAAATTACACTGGCCATAAAAAAGAAACGTCAAATATAGTGATTTTTCCTTTGATCGCAAAAGTCACAATTATTACATATGCTAAATTATTTCCTTTTCATTCATAGTGTGATAGAATATAAGATCTTATGTTCTTATTTTTACAAGACCTCATGTAACGTTACTTATCACAGAATGCTTCTGCCCACTGAGGGGCTTTGGTAATTTGTCTTAGCATCACAAAATTAAATGTCATATAACAGACATCATCTTTCAGGTAAGCATCTCCCGGGCATTCTGCTTCGCTGGAGCATTGGCCGAAGAACATTTGTTTTAAGACAATTGGGGTCAGTCATCAAAAGATGCAAAATCAGCACTGAAATCCGATAAATGCGAAAACGGCCCTCACTCAGCTCTGACTGTTTCACAACACAGTGGAACTTTAGTTCACGTTTGAGATGACCGGTTGCGGATTGAGGCTGCAGTAGATTGCCTCGAAGAAAATCGTTACCTAGAAACTGTTGCGTAACAATGGTTGCGACAAAATGCACGTGCTTTTTCTTTATTTGATTTCCGCCAAAAGCATGGCACTCACTACCTCTGATGGGTTGACAATTAATCAGCATCTTTGCATGTGCATTTAATGACTTTTGTAATCATCGTTAAATGAAGATTCATGCAACTGACAATTCAATTAGTCTTTTGTTACCATGGCAAACGCTAGGCCACATCGACGACTCTGAAGAAGATAGGGTTCGAGCATTTGGTCGATTAGAGGCAGGTAATCAACCGAAAGATGTTGCTTATCAGTTCAACCTTCACCGCAGCTCTATCCGACGACTTTGACACCGTCATCGAGTCACTGGTTCAGTTAAAGACCGACCCAGGCCTGGGCGACCAGAGGTCACAACACATCGGGAAGATCGCTACATCGCCATAACCGTGCAAGACGACGTTTTGTCGACGGTCCAAGTCTTGAGAAATTGCTGCGACAGAATCGGCGCCCTGGGGCATGTCCAATCTCAGTCCAGTCGGTGAAAATCCGAATCTGATCCGGTTGCTTCAAATCAAGAAAGCCTGCTCGAAAGCCACTGCTTTCTCAACGTCACAGAGCTTTACGGAAACAGTTTTGCAGGCTACACCTTAGATTGAACAGGCAACAGTTGTCGGAGGTCCTGTTTTCGGACGAGTCACGTTTTGTCTGCGCAAGATCGACGGACGTATCCGGGTTTGGCGTCGTAGAGGTTAAAGACACATGGAGTCCATTGTTCAACCGACGACCGCTAACAATGGTGGCAGCGTGATGGTCTGGGGAGGCATCAGTGCCAACCAACGACAACGGCAGGACCGAACTGGTTATCGTTCCGGGTATCCTGAACAGCCGTCGATACACTCACGAAATCCTGCGCCCGTTTGTTGTACCGCATCTTTGATAAATGGACTGAAATGCCGTCTTCTTGGGCCACCGGGGTTCAGCTGGTGGTCTTCTTTTGCTCCAGTACTCCAGTGGTATTCTGACGCCCCAGGGATCTGCAAGTGTCTCAACACGTTTTGGCTGTCGAGTCCTCATCCTTGCTTCATCACGGTCTTTTCTTGATCTTAATTGTTGACCGTGATGACTCTCTGATGAGTTAAGGGACCTCCATACGAACCGAACTACCAACTAATTGTGTGCACCGCAGCGGAGGGTGAGGGTGAAGGTTTGGGCCCAGTAAAACCGGTTTAAGCCCCCCAGTAGTTATTACTGACCGTCCCAAGGCAGTACTTTTGTTGCGGTTGCATTTGTTTTATGTTCGGTGCTGTTTAATTTATTGTGTTCTTAGTTTAATCCTTCTATCATAAAAATAGAAAATAGGTAAAAATAATTGTTAAATGTTTTTTTTATATAATTTGCTTAGTCCGTTGTAACCCGTCTGTTGGTCTAAATTATTTAGTTCAATAAAGATAGCTGAGTTGCCATCTATTTGGGAAAGAGCTGCTGACTCGGCTTATCACTTGTAATTTATTGTTTGTTGGGATGTCTTTGTCAATCTTTCCCTTTGATGTTGGGGAGGGTTTGGAATCTGATTCAGTCAGTTCCTGAAGTGTAGTTACTCTTTAAATTTCCAAGATGGTAATGCAAGACCCAACCATGCTGGCATCGTTGATGACTTTTTGAGGCAGAACAGAGTCATGCAAATGGAGTGGCCGCCAATGGCGCTTGACTTGGCCTGTATTAATATTGAACACTTATGGGACATTCTTTGGCGAGCCATTAAAAACGAATCATCCAGCGGACCAAGGAAGCGGACTTACCCAGGATGTGACGCCAAGAGTGGGACATGATTCCTTAGCAAAAAGACAAGGAGACTGGTGTTTTCAATGCGCAGGCGACTAGTTGAGTGCAACGTGCATCGTGGTGGTTATACACATTATTGGGTGACAGGTACTGAATTTTGCAACTTTTGACACCTTGCCCCTAATGACTATGGAAATGAGTAACTTATGACTCACAAAATGTGTGTGTGCGTGTGTGTTTTTGTTTCAAAGTTTTTTTTGTTTTTTTTTACTTTTGGGGGAGGGGGGGTCTGATTTCACTAAAATGTTTGGTGAACATTAAAATTTTGTGTGAAATAGAATTTTTACATGTATTCTCAAAGCATGAGAAAATAAAAACGAAAAACATCAAGTGTGCAGACTTTTTTGGTCCGGTATATATGTAAGACACCTAGGGTCCACAAATCGGCCGATTCCACGATTATGCATTAAACTCATTTTATGAGACCATATTTTCGCTGATTTTCTGGTTTAATTTCAGATGTAACGTATATTAAGTATATATGTCTTTTACAATTAATAAAAGAAAAACAAAACTTTATTCAATATACCCCAACAAATACTGAATCAGCTAATTATTCATTTTCGAGACTAATTTTATCAAAATTTTGTAAATCGAAAAGAAGATAGTTCCACACATAGAATTATGAGTGCAAGCATTAGACAAAAGGACAACGTATCTGTTCATCTTTGTAGAGGTCTAGGCTCTCAGGTGTACTGTGTTGCAGTTGAAAAAAACAGGGCTCTTAATGGGGTAGAGTTGGTGGGGGCGCGATCTGCAGCTTTTCTTCTTTGCTTTGGACTCAAAGCCTAGACTGAAATAGTTTTGAAAAGGACTGAACGTGTAAGGTTTGTCCATACTGTCGGTACTTTCGTTGCGGTTGCATTTGTTTTATGTTCGGTGCTGTTTAATTTATTGTGTTCTCATTTTGACCCTTCTATAATAAAGATAGAAAATACATGTAGGTAAAAATAGTTGTTAAATGTTTTTCGTATAATTTGCTCAGTCTGTTGTAACCCTTCTGTTGGTCTAAATTATTTAGTTCAGTAAAGATAGCTGAGTTGCCATCTATTTTTGAAAGAGCTGCTGACTCGGCTTTTCACTTGTAATTTATTGTTTGTTGGGATGTCTTTGTCAATCTTTCCCTTTGATGTTGGGGATAGGGTTTGGGATCCGATTCAGTCAGTTTCTGAAGTGTAGTTACTCTTAAAATTTACTTGCGGTACTCAGCCTGGTTGTGAGTCAAGCATATAATAATTATATACTCAAAAAAAAATATTAAAGGGTCAAACTTTTACCCTGAGATTTCTGGAACATTTCAAACATTTGGTAAAATAAATCATTTCTACCTTCCATTTTAATCATTTTACAAGTTTTATACACATGAAGCTTGAACTTATGGCCTTTGTCTTGACCAAGGTCAAGCTTTTAAGTCAAACTACCCCTAAAATGAAAGTTGTTTGAATTCCCATAGAGAATTGATAGTGCGTCAGTTTGGTCGGGAATAACTTCTAAAATTGGTATGAGTTTTAAACTTCTTATAGCTTGTTGACCTTAAAAATGATTAAACTTGATGACTATCGAGGAATTTTTCAAAAAATTCATGAATTGGCGAAATCGAAAATTTTGGTGAATTTGTTCCCTATGGACTTCAAAAAACTCTGATGTTGAGGGTAGTGTGAATTGAAGTCTGGACTTGGTCAAGATATAGGCTATATTTTCAAACTTCATGTGTACAGAACTTGTAAAATGAATGAAATGGAAGGTGGAAATGATTTATTTTACCAAATGTTTGAAATGTTCCAGAAATCGCTGGGTAAAAGTTTGACCCTTTAATATTTTTTTCGAGCATATTTGTCGGAGTAATGCTTTAGTCAGTATTTGCAAATTTATGAAAATATCACCTTTGAGAAACATAAAAAAGAAATCTGTCAATACTGTGTAAAATCAGCTGTATCGCCAGCGGTTCTTTACATTACGGAGACCATGAAATGTGACGCCGGTTTGATTAAAGAAATATTTTTTCTTTACCCGTGAATTATCGCTACACATGTTGTTAGAGGGCAGATAACGAAATATCAATTCACGACGGTGAAGCCGAAGTGAATACATAGAGGATCTAACATGAGTGCTCATGTATTATTGAATTTATTAAACGAGTTGGGGAAAAGATAACATACGAGGCTATGCCGAGCATCTTATCGGTTTTCCCCAACGAGTAATAAATTCAATAATACAGGAGCACTGCTGCAAGATTCTATTTATCATATGACACTAAAATCGCAGTTTATTAGCAAACATTGCAATAGAACGTCACGATTTCGCCATTAGAAAACGCGACGTTTTATGAACGTAAATGCATAACGATACGACGTAATTTGCATATTTAATCCACTAGTGGATTATCGTTTTTAATGCATGGCGTTATTACACTCTCAGATGCGACGTCATCTGATAAATAATCGTATTTGCCCGACAACATATGTTTTAATTAAGAAATAATTTTCCTTTCCCGTGAATTATCAGTGATTAACATATATTGTTGGAGGGCAGATCACGATGTATTGATTCATGACGACGAAGCCGGATCGAATTAATTTTCGTATCTGCCGACAACACGTGTTAATAAGCGAATATTTACCGTTAAGGAAAAAATATTTCGATTCTAACATTATATAGACTGGAAATGCAAAGACATTGCGATGTTTTCCAAAGGTCTATTTCATGGTTGAGGTAAATCAAGGGCGTAGCTACCTATACGGCAAATACGCAAGTGCGTATTGAAATTTTGTCAAAATTGACAAAATTTCAAAACGCACCTGCAAATTTGCATGCTTAAAATTTATAAATTAGACCAGATTTCAATACCAATTACCAAAGTGGCTGAAATACTAGCTTTTCCTTCAAGCAGTAGAGAATAAAACATGGTTGTGCGTATTATGAAATTGCCCCTAATTACGCCCCTGTAAATGGTTGCATCCGACGTCATCAAGGCGCGACACTTGCACGCTGCGACTTTAGCTATGTGATTTTTACATACGATGCCGTTTCTTATACGCTCCATAGGAAAACTGTTAACGTTATGTTAGAATGTAAAATTGGTCACTGTCTTATTTTACGTGTCATTACTAAATCAAAAAGGACAATACGGTGAAGCAGTGCATTTTTGTCTCTGGTACTATTTTAAAGAAGTTTAATATCATGGCGTCATGCCGGTGAAATTTAAGAAAAGAACATTAAATGAATTTACAAAGGCGAAAGGTTAAGGTCACTCAGAACTGGATTTTTTCTTGCTTTCTTTCTTTCTTTCTTTGTACTTATTTTCGAGTATTCATTGATGTTTATTACATCAGTTTTGATCTCATTGAGCGGCTTTGTATGAAAACGGACCTTCTCCATGTACACACAGTAAATACTAAAATCAGCCTGATAATCAGCTCAGACTAAATTCCCAGGATTCATAAAACGGTTGGCGAAAACGGAAAACTCAAAGATACGCTAGCTGACCTGAGACTTCTCAGTTGGCACCTGTCGAATTTATTTTTACACTTGATGTAAAACATTACTGTTGAAATACGAATCTCTGGTCTCTAATTATTATAATTAGAAACAAGAGATTTATGATTTGATAGCATTTCTCATTGTCATTGAAGATTCTTTCCAGACAACTTATTCAATAACAAAAGATGTATAATCTCTAGCGAAGCCTTAGAGTATCATTGCAAAACAAGTATCATCAGATGTAATGCGGCGGTAACGTCTGTGACCTGGCCTAAGGGATTTCTTCTTTTCTTGCAAAACTAGAGATGACAATACACTGATGACAGTCAATGAACTTTTTCATCAACAAGTATTAATAACAGATACGTTAGCTTTTCAAAAATGAAATTGAAAGTCGAGATCTTTGAAAAAAATGCTTTAAAAATGTTGTTTTCATCAGCTTAAAACCTACATGATTAATGCGTTAAATGGCAGTGAACTGCCAGTTCTAAGTCTTAAACATGGAAGAAGTCAACAAACGTGGGACATTAATATACCCTTGCAGACCGGAGTCATTAGGAAAATCATTGTTAATTATTATAGCACCTAATAGTTTCAGGCTAGATGTTCGACATCCCGTTCAGAAACATCAAATACAGAAATGCCAAACTTGAAGATGTTTTGACATCCCATTCAAAGTCATCAAAAACAGAAATTCCAAATTTGAACCACGTATTGGCTAGGGTAATAAATATATGGGATCACTCTTAAAAGCCCAGAAGTTATGATAAAAATTGAAACGTGTTTTATGCGGCAAAAATTGAAGTTTTTATCAAACAAGTGCTCCCTTTTGGGCAAATTCTTTCTTTTCTGAGAGTAGACCCCATAATGGAAGGGTTGCATACATGGTAAACATAGTGGTGTACCAATACACCTTAAGTTGAGCTGCGACACGAGAAAACCAACAATGTGGTTGTGCGCCCAGTGCAGACTCAGATCAGCCTGGGCATCCGCTCAGTCGGATCAGACTCGTCGCTAAGCACTTAAAGGGTAGCTAAGGGTCTAAGCTACCTCCATGCGGACAGTGAAGATTCTGATCAGACTGGGCGGATGACAAGCTGATCTGAGTCTTTGCTGGGCGCACAGCCGCTTTGTTGGTTTTCTCGTGTTGCGGCTCAGTTATTTTGATTCTGTATTCTTCCAGGATATCACAAAACTATAGACGAGTTTACGTATAAAGATTCCTATATCAATGAGGTGGTGCTATCATGTATGTCAAATATCAGCTTGACTGGTGTCAGTGGTAATATTGTGTTTGGAGAAGGCGCTGATCCCATCAAGAACGTCAGAATAGAGCAAATACAAGGTAAACGTGTGAAACTAGTCTAAGTGCAAAACAATATTCTCGATACCTCAAGATAGCTTGAAGAAAAAAATTGGCTCTGTTAAATAGAATCAGATAGGTCTTCATGCTATCTTGAGGTGTGGGGATTAATGTCTTGTTCTCTCTTCTCTAAATATTATGTATTGATGTGTTTTTAAAGTCGTTTAAGGCTTCATGGTCCAAGGAAAGTAGAAGAAACTGCAAAAGCGTTTCCCTTTGTACAAATGGTGGACAACGATAGTGGTGAATCTAGACACCTAAAGAATTCTTGTCAGTTTTCATAGTACAACTTTTATGACTCGAAAGTATGCCTTAAACTTGATTTGTCATGATGCAGTTAAGATTAAAATATCATGATGCCGTTAAGATTAAAAGATTTTCTAAATAAGAAAATATTTAAATAATTACCCCACCATTCAAGAAAATTATGGTATCGCGAAATGTTATTGGTTTTTACATTGCAGATGGACTGCGAAAAGCTGTTGGAACTTATTTTATGAGCCAAGAGCCAATGGTTCTCAAGTGGAATGAAGTTGGCATTAAATGGAAAGGTATAGCGTTACACAGAGGATGAATATAATTCCATTATTATTACCCATTCATAGTATCATGTTATTGTATCTATGTTCTTTTTTATGTTTACAATTGTTGTATATGTACATGTTCTTGAGGGCCTCGGGGAGGATTGGACTCGCCAACCGAGTTACCCTCACTAAATAAAGATATTACTTACTCACTTACTTACTTATGGTGATCAGGAACCGATCGACAAATTGATTTCCACGTCATGCCTGAAACTCAAAATGGGAAACTTAGGGAAAACAACAATTCCAAGACAATGCAAAACAAGACAAGATATTATCTTGTCTTGTTTTGCATTGTGTGTCAGGATTGTTCATAAAGGCCAAGAGGTCAGTCCTCTCCCAGCAGATGTCCGTGAGGCTATTTTAAATAATAAACAATAAGTAAAAAACTAATAGGAAGCCTACATACAGTGGCAGTAATAGTAAACCGCAAAAGAAGCATCGCCTTGGAACGGTCAACTGGTTTACACGCGCGTAACTCTTGCCACATAATCTGTGTTGGATCATCAAATGAGCCGCGACACGAGAAACCCAACAAAGTGGCACGTTCGCCACGCGAAGCCTCAGATCAGCCTGGACATCCGCCAAGTCTGATAAAAAATCTTCGGTGTCGACATGGCGGTAGCTTAGACCCTTAGTTATCCTTTCAGCGGACAGTGAAGACTCTGATCAGACTGGGCGGAAGCCCAGGCTGATAAGAGACTTCGCTGAGTGCACATGCCACTTTGTTGGTTTTGTCCTGTCGTGGCTCAAATATACAAGTCATTCATTTCTTAACCATTAATGGACCCGTTATGTTGTTGAATGTCGATGCATTCATTTTGTCGGGTGGTTAGCGCTTGCCTATAGATCTTGGGGTCGTGGGTTTGAGTTCCGCTGGCGGTTTAGATTCTGTACGAACTCGACATTAATACGACGCTTTCCCATATGCCACATGTACCAATGACAAAATTAGTTTTTTTTAAAGTGAAAAGTATTTTGATATTCACTGTTTAAAAAATCGGACTTTTGTAAATTCTCATCTCACATTTATTCCACTAAATGAACTATAAGCTGTTTGTCAGAATTTATGTTAGGTACATCAGTGTGCCGCGATGGTACCGCTGACGTCATTTGTATTTTAAAAAGTAGCGTTCCATGCACAGGAAGTAAAGCTTGCTAGCGGTATTCTGTTGTGATTTATTTATTTCCCACCATGTTTATCCACTAAAACACTTAATAACAACATTATCAATAATTATTATTGACTCGGAATGGAGATGCAGAAAGTTAATTGTTTTATCGCGAGGACTGACGACTTGGAAAAAGCTCAACAGAAAAGTTGTTTTCCTGTGTAAGGTCAAATAGAAACCAAAAGTTGTATTCGCCTCGAATGAAAATACTACAAATGTAGTAAATACACTCGAATGAAAATACTACAAATGAAAATGTTTCATTGGCTTAGATTGATTGGTTGGTTGTTTGGGGTTTAACGTCCCTTTGAGACAGTATTTCAGTCTATATCGGGTCGTCTCCTAAAGAGATGGAGAAAGAAGAGAGAATTGTCAGACGAGAGAAAAAATGTCCAAACAACCCCCACCCGCAGCTACTGCAGGCACAGTAGGCCATTGCACTACTATAATCCAAATCCGGCACTGGAAATTATACCTAGCACCATCGCACGACCCAACCACCCTTATTTGGCTTAGAACTGAAAATTCAAAATTCCCTATGTCAATGTCGATAGAATGCCCATTATTTGCAATGTTATAATGTTTTTCCCGGTGCCGTTGGTTTGCTGAGAGTACAGTTTCAGTGAGCGTTTCCATTTACTTTTATATTAGGTGGCCATATACCACGTGACTCGACCTACGTCACATACGAGGAGGTATCTATTCCACTGGCATTGTACGCCATCATTACGTCACTGGGTAGTCTTGGCATTCTTTTTGCCGTGGCATGCTTTGTGTTTAACGTCATACACAGAGATAATAAGTAAGTTTCAAACTTAAAGTACTTTCTTTCCTTTTGTTTACATTATAAGATTAATTAACGACATATTTGATATATGTGTTCATTCGTTTATTTAGGATATATCCATATACTGGTTGTCACAGAAGAAAATAACTCCGTTAGACCTACTTTGTTCGGGAAAAATCGGTTATGAATATCGGTTACATAAAAAAACGCACTGAAAAGAACTGAACATCGTTAGTGTAAAAACTTTTAAAAGGAGCTGTGTGACTCCTCATAGGAAAATGCCATTTTATTAGCCCCTGTACACTAAATTAGGGGTGGGGTATACTTTTTCACATTGTCCATCTGGACGTCCGGGTTCCTTAGCACTTGTTAGAAAATTGCTTACTCTCTCCTCAGAAACGGATCTTAAAGCTTGGTATACAGATTGAAAATGAGTTATTGTTTTGCGGAATTTAGACTCGGACTTCTGGTTTGACTGATGATTCTTGCACAGATTTGATCATATTTTCTTTATCTCTAGATTTGGGGCATTGAAATTTTGTGTCGAGTTTTTTCAACACTTTATTAAAATGAATATTCATATTTCGCGTGTAGATTGAAAATGAGTTGATGTATCATGGGAATGAAATCCGTTTTTTTTTTTTTTTTTTTTTTTTTTTTTTTTGGCTTGTGTTCTTCTGTCTATCCATCTGTTTTTCCTAGCGGAAAATTTTCTTCTGTAAGAATTGATCCCTATTAAGGAGGCAAAAATGGCAAAGTGCCTTCTCTGTGCATGTATTTATTCGCCTTTAAAATGACGAGAAAGAAACGGCGGTGTATTCAATAGCTAAAATCAACCACTTTTTTATTCATTTATTTTTTCAGAATCGTGAAGCTGTCGTCCCCGAATATTAATAACGTATTGTTAATAGGTTGTGTGATGACTTACACTGTAGTGTTCATGAAGACAACCGACATGGCTACCTCGGACATTTGTAAAGTAAGAATCATTTTAGCGCGATTAGCTCGATAAAGTAAACCTTGTGCACAAAAATTCTCCGAAATCACTGACACCTGAAGACGACTTAGATCCCGTATTATCAGGATCGCGAAGAAATGCTTTCTACGGTCCAGGGGCCGTATTTATAAAAGGACTTAAGTGGTTGCTATGCTGTTGCTAAGGCTGAATTTCTATGAAGGAGATTCCCTACAACTATGAAATTTGCTCTGGAGGAACAGTCTGAAAAAGACTGTTCCTCCAGACAAACTTCATAGTTGTAGGGAATCTCCTTTATAGATATTTAGCCTTAGTAACCGCATAGCAACGACTTAAGTGGCTTTATGAATATGGCCCCAGACTGATAAGATGCGTGAGGTTCTGGATGGGGAGCGGGTGCCTGGAAATCAGTTTTCTTTAGCATTTAAGCCTAGTCACCTCTTTAAAATCTTCTTATTTTTTTTTTATAAAACTTGAAAAATAACAAGAAAAAAAAGATAAATCATATAATCAAACTTTTTTTTCATGGTCTACAAATAGAAAAATATCCCTCATTTGTTCCTCACTAATTGGGTCCACATTTCTTTTCAACACTGAATAACACATTTTATATCATATCATTTACTCTATCCTTTATACCAATCTAATTCATTCATTTATAAAGAGATAATGACACTGCTTATATTACTTGAGCCGCGCCGCGAGAAAACCAACAAAGTGGCTGTGCGCCCAGCGCAGACTCAGATCAGCCTGGGCATCCGCCCAGTCTGATCAGAGTCTTCGCTGTCCGCATGGAGGTAGCTAAGACCCTTAGCTACCCTTTGAGCACTTAACAGTGAGTCTGACCAAACTGGGCAAATGCCCAGGCTGATCTGAGTCTGTGCTGGGCGCACAACCACATTGTTTGTTTTGTCGTGTCGCGGCTCACTTATATGATTTGTTTTCTTTCAGGCCCGTACTTTCTGTTTCTCCATTGGTTTTACGATTTCATTTGGTGCCTTGTTCTCAAAAACGTGGAGAGTGTATAAGATATTTACCAACAAAAAGTTGATGAAAGTGGTAAACACCTTACTTACAAGCAAGAGTTTTATATGTGCGTGTGAGTGCGTGTGGCTGTATAAGCGTACAGGCAGTCATAGTTGTTCAATATAACGTTTTGTTAAAAAAAAGATATGAGTTGTGCTCCTACGCGTATGAATATTTGTATATAATAAGATAGTTGTATGCACCTGAGAGACTTGTATAAACTGAATGAATAAAAAAAAATGTCATCTGACTCATCAGGCACACAAGTTCGAATCAGGATTAAGTCAACGTAAGACCTTGATTCAACGTTGGTTCATTATTGATTCAACTTTGTGTGCCCAGTTGAAGGTCCCTGATAATACGAGTGACAGTAGACTTAACTCTTTCGGCGCCAAATTTTTCAGACGACAAATTTTCGTCTGCTCAAATCATCAGACGACAGATTTGTAATTGGAAATTTTAACAATCTAAAGACATTTTTCATAAAATCAGGCTTTTAAAGTTCATATTTGAATGGCAAACAGTGTAGATCCTGATCAGACGGCTCTTTTAAGAGCCGGCTGATCTGGATATACGCTGTTTGCAAAGTCGCATTTTTGCGACTTTGGCGCCGAAAGAGTTAATGCGAAAAATAAATACATAAATACATATAAATTCATTGCTTACATGTATACGTACAGTAAGAAAGCTTTGTCTAGAAGACTGAATTCGAAGCACTAAAAGGCGTCATACACCATTTCCGTTTATATACATGTCAATGGTGTTGACTTCATAAAACTTCAGGGTCACAGATCACTTTCCAGAGTCCTGAAACCTTTCTTTATCATTTGCGCTCCGCTGTGATGTCTATGTCGAGAGCATCGATTTCGTTAGCGTGGTGCATCTAGTAGTGGAGTTACTTATGCTACAAAAAAAGTTCCCCTAGTCTCTTTTTGTTAATCCGGGTGTATGTACATCACAATGTTTGTCAATCTAAAGTTAGAAAATGGTTCTTGGATTTTTTATGAGGTTTTCAAGGTTAAGGTCAAATACTTTCGTTTTTCACTTTTATTTCATTTTCCTGCATGTTAAAACATATGTGTCGTTTTTCAAAGTTGTAAATGCACTAAGTTTTATGAAAATTGTCATTAGATGGAAGAAATCTGTAAACAATAAGAAAAAAAAATGATTTTGAAGAGCTTTGACGGATAAATTCAGTACGTTTTCACATAGATGCAAAAAATAGAACAATATTTGCACTGTGTCCACCATAAATCCTGACTTTTAAATTTAACATTTTCTTTTTGTTTTAAAGCCTTAAACGTTGATTTGACCTTTGGCCTTGACCTTAAAAAGTGATCGAAATAAATTGCAGGAATTATTTTCGAAAACGAAAACTACTCGTCAGAGCTAACATTTTGGTATACACCATTTCAAATTAGCGTAAATTGACCACGGGATTACATAAGCAACTCCATTATATACCGACCATTCCATTTTTTTTTCTTTTTATTTTTATTTTTTTTTTAGTTATTTTTTTTATATTTTTCTGTCCTTTTCTCTGTTATCGTAAATATGCTGTTCTGTTTTACCGTTATATATTTTACATTGCTTCTGAATATGTTGCACTTTTCCTGAATACAGAGATTTTTATCAATATTTTTGCACTGCGATTTAGATATATGGTTAAATTCATTTATGAATATATATAAAAGAGTACACTATTGACAAATATTTTATCTTCTCTAGAACTTATATTCTCTGGTATAATGTAATAATAATTATTTGTATCAATTCTGCACCTGAAAACATAGATTCCATGAATTATATGAATAAAAGAGGCCGGATGAAACTGTCGAGATGAACCCACGTTTCAATTATTATTGTTTTGATAACATAAAGTTAAACAGTGTCCTGTTTAAATCCAAAGTGGAAAAGTGCAGAGATTAAAGGAAAAAAGTGATTGAAATATAAAGATTTTATTACTCAAACAGTCAAATACTAAGTTTAGTTTAAAATGCTTTATTGGAGTTATCCTATTTGCATCCTACGTTCTCCAATAGCAAAAATGCGCACCCCATTGTCAACGGCCTGTCACGTGAAAGCACTCCCACCATATATCATGTATTAGAAGTCTAACAGCTGATCAAATAGTACTGACTCAGACAAGATTACTTCTAGAAGAAAATTCTGATAATTTTGGGATGTCTGCTGGTATTGGATAGGTTGACTTACGTCAACTCGATATCCGATATAAACTTACAGCGCATTTTACTTTGTATAAAAGGTCCCATTGCTATGTGGCCCTAGGGGCAGTTGGGTTCAGAGACCCATTGTATCTTGGGCACAACATATAAAAAGCTAAGCCTACCTCCCTCCTTTCGCTGCCTTATCTTTAATTCGAAACAGGTACCCATTCACTGCTGGATTGACAGAGAGAGAGAGTTTACCAGTTGCCGAACAGAATCGCTCTAACCATCCGACCATGGCGCATCTCTAGTATACATTATCTTAGTACATATTGTGCAAAATATGTCAGCATCATCCTCGTATGTCTATCAACGTTGATATAAAACTGTAAAAAGCAAACGTCAGGTTCAAATTCGTTAAACGGGTAATAATTGACTGCCAACTTCATGGAGGTTAATTATTGGGTCATGTGGGGAAACATCTGCCAGGTTTCGATATGTGCAAATCACGCAAATTTAGACAACCCTACACAAATGCGTACAAATGGGTATATGTCATGGCATGCGTAGTTCACCTTGGTGTGAAACAAAAAAATGACGTTCTTATTGCAGAAAAAAAGGTTCCCGTTTTACTTATCATCTTAAGCCTAAGATTTTCATAAGTTCAATGCAGTTTGCATAAAGTATAGAATATGCATGTTTAATTAGAACTGTCTATGATATTATACTTTGTAGAGTATAAAAGATTACCAGCTAATTGGAATTGTTTGTGCAATGAGTGGCGTCCTTGTGACTATATTGGTTATCTGGGAGATAATTGGACCTCAGCATCTGATTAGAAAGGAACTCACAGATGAGGCAAGTTTCTTTCTTTTTTTTTTTTTTTTTTTTTTTTTTTGCTAAAATAGTATTTTACAAGGTGGACAAAGTACGTCACGATCACGTGCTAATAACGGTAAATATCTTAAGGTTTCCCAAGAAAATACTCTAGAACCAAATGAAAAAAATAAGTATTATGTTCTCCTTCGACTCCGTCTCATCCGAACATAAAACATTTATATTTTATTGCCTTGAGAGCCTTTCACCTCCCCTCTCTAATAAAGAAGCATCCAAAACTTATAACAGCAACCATTTTGTTGTTTCTGCACAAGCCTGGAATCTTCCTGATCAATGACAACAAAACACAAGTATAGGATGTGCCAATAGCCAGCCAGCTGATTGACTAGTGTATTGACTCAATAAAAGTGACTTGAAATTGGCAACAGAATCGTTGGTGTTGAAAGGAAGCTCTGCCCATTGAACATCCTGCCATCCCAATGAACCGCCCAAGCATCTCGTTAACTTGAGCAACACCTATATGGGAAACAGTGTGGCAGCACAAAACTCTGAAACAGACTAAAACTACCTAAGAATCATGCAAATAAGGTTGATCCTTTTCCAAAAATTACATTTTAGATTAAATGCTGAAAAGCTGCACTGTAACAGCGAAAATTCGAATTTTAAACACTACTGATTTGTTTTATATCTATGACTTCTATCGTGAATAGTAGTAGAAAGAAATAAAACTTTTATTTTCGTAGATATTTAATGTCATTTGTTTGAAGCAACTGTCATTGGTTTATGAAATGAAGCCATTTACCAGAAATTTTTGTAAAACTGATCATAAAGTCGTTTTTTCCGAAGTGTCCTGGTCAATGGTTTTATTTAAAAAAATTATAGCATTTGGCGTAGACAAAGGACGCTAGTGTGGGGTAACTGCGCTTTACGATATAAATATTGGATTTTTAAGACACGAGATTTTATGAATTACTGTCCAGTTAGGCTATTGTGACAGTGACGTCACTGTTTGTTTACTATTGTGGCCAATGCCTATTATTTAAGACGGGGATGTTAAGTTTCAATATAAGCGACATAGATATTATTTACAAGCACTTTCGGCAAATAGCAACTGAACTGTGGCCTAGTGGTTAAATTAGAGAAACGAGTGCTGAAGTTTCGGTTTTCCAATCAAGAGAATGCAGGTTCAAATCTTGGAATCATTTTCTTTTTTGATTTATTTATTGTTTTATTATATATTTTTATTTATGTGTATGTGTAGAAATATGACGAAAGGGTTATTCATTTTCAGCACATGGTGGCTAAAACCCCGATTGCTTTGCCAAAATAAATGAACTAATCAGTTATATCAGACGAACAGATGATGTTGAATTAACACAATGGGGGAGGTCATGGCCGGGCGATGGTGCTGGGTAACTGTCAGTGCCGGGGCGTCCTAATTATTTGGTAATAGAAGTACACGGGCCTACTGTACTTGCAGTAGGTGAGGGGGGTGGTGGTTTGGGCATTTTCCTCCCTCTGATCAGACCTCTTTTATTTCTCACTCTCTCTCTCTGGGAGACGGCTCGACATAGACTGAAATACTGTTTCAAGCAGTATGTTTGGAATGAAACATAAAACAAATCAATTATAAAATAAGAGGCAGATAAGAAATTAAAATCTAAGACTGGAGAACAGTAGGCATCAAATTTTAAAAATAGAAGGAAAAAAATGATTTCAAGCTAACCGGGTTCGAACCCGCAATCTTCTGTCTGTAAAGTCGTCGCGTTACCTTTACACCACACAGCATTGCTTTACAGAGGACAGTCAATTTAATACCTTGTTAAATTAACGGGCTGAATATTCTACGATACGCTACGGTTTCACCTATCACAAAGTAATGGTTCAGTCTGTTTACATTCTGAATATCCTAACTGGACAGTATATGATTTTGTTATTTGCATTGATATTATTTTTTGTTGAAACACAAGTTATTTACCGTTATCAGCATGTACTTGTGAGGTACGTCAGTTAGAGATTTATGTGATAAAAGTTGGGCGAAGTCTCGAAGACTTGTATAACAACTTTTTTGGTGTCCTCAAATTTTCTTGATAGCGCTTCACTAGTTTGTCTATGTTCCAGACATGACATGAGTTAACCGTGTAGAAAGGTGAATTATTTACGAGTCGGGATTGAACAGCTTTTGGCAGGCCTGAGCCTTTAGGCTCATAGGTGAGCTTTTAGTATAGCCAGGCATCCGTCGTCCGTCCTCAATCGACCGTCGTCGTCAACATTTTCAAATATCTTCTTCTCGGAAACCACTAAGCCGAATGAAGCCATATTTCATATGGAGCCTACCTAGGTCGGGGGAACGAAAGTTTGTTCGAGATAGCTGGGTCACATGACCAAGATGGCCGCCACGCCCATATATGGTAAAAACCTATCAAAATCCTCTTCTCCAGAAACGAAAGGCCTATGACCTTGAAACCTGGTATGCAGCATCGGGCATTCGGGCCCATCATAGTTTTACAAATGATGACCGTAGGTTGACCTTTACCTAATTTACGATTTTATTAAGTCTAAGGTATAACATTTGGTATATATCATCTAAATGACCAGATGAAGATATTATGTCGCTTAAGGTCACGGTCATTGTTTGACCTTTGTTCAAGGACACTGAGATTCTGTCTCCTGCCAACATTTTCAAACATCTTCTCCTCTGAAACCACTGGGCCGATTGAAGCCATATTTCATATGGAGTCTACCTAGGTCGGGGGAACGAAAGTTTGATCGGGGATTTTGGGTTTCATGACCAAGATGGCTGCCGCGCCCATATATGGTAAAAACCATTCAAAAACCTTCTTCTCCATAAGTGAAAGGCCTATGGGCTTGAAACTTCGTATGTAGCATTGGGCATTCAAGCCCACCATAGTTTATACAAAAGATTGCCGTAGGTTGACCTTGACTTAATTTACGACACGTTCAACTTTGGTACCTTATGCTTTTGTATGGGAAAATGCCTAAACAGTGGATTTCTCGGAAACTGTTTAAGTCTAAGGTATAATATTTGGTATAAATGGTTAAATAAATGATCAGATGAAGATATTATATCGCTTAAGGTCAAGGTCATTCTTTGACATTTGTTCAAGGACACTGAGATCCTGTCTCCTGTCAACATTTTAATACATCTTCGCCTCTGGAACCACTGGGCCGATTGAAGCCATATTTTATATGGAGCCTTCCTATGTCGGGGGAACGAAAGTTTGTTCGGGGTTTTTGGTTCACATGACCAAGATGGCTGCCGCGCATATATATTGTAAAACAATTCAAAAACCTTCTTCTCAAGAAGTGAAAGGCCTATGACCTTGAAACTTCGTATGTAGCATTGGGCATTCGAGTCCATCATAGCTAATACAAAGGAAGGTCGTAGATTGACCTTGACCTAATTTACGACAAGTTCAACTTTATGTACGTTGTACGTTATGCTTTTGTATGGGAAAATGCTTAAACAGTGGATTTCTAAGAAACTATTTAGTCTAAGGTTTAATATTTGGTATATATGGTTAACTTAATGACCAGATGAAGATATTATGTCGCTTATGGTCAAGGTCATTCTTTGACCTTTGGTCAAGGACACTGAGATTCTGTCTCATGTTAATATTTTAATACATCTTCTCCTCTGAAACTACTAAGCCGATTGAAGCCATATTTTATATGGAGCCTACATAGGTTGGGGGAACGAAAGTTTGTTCGGGGTTTTTGGTTCACATGACCAAGATGGCTGCCGCGCCCATATATGGTAAAAACCCTTCAAAAACCTTCTTCTCAAGAAGTGAAAGGCCTATGACCATGAAACCTGGTATGTAGCATTGGGCATTCAAGCCCATTATAGTTTATACAAAAGATGACCGTAGGTTGACCTTGACCTAATTTACGACACGTTCAACTTTGGTACGTTATGCTTTTGTATGGGAAAATGCCTAAACAGTGGATTTCTCAGAAACTATTTAAGTCTAAGGTATAGTATTTGGTATATATGGTTAACTAAATGACCAGATGAAGATATTGTGTTGCTTAAGGTCAAGGTTATTCTTTGACCCAGGTTCAAAGACACTGAGATTCTGTCTCCTGTCGACATTTTAAAACATCTTCTCCTCTAAAGCCACTGGGCCTATTGAAGCCATATTTCATATGCAGCTTTAGTGGGCCAAAGGAACTTAAGTCTGTTCAAATGGTCTTTGTCACATATCTAAGGTGGCTGCCATGCCCATATATGGTAAAAACCCTTCAAAACCTTATTCTCCAGAACCAAAGACCTAATGGCCTTGTGGCTTGGTATGTCGCATTGTGGACTCAGGTCCATCATAATTTATACAAGTCATGACCGTGTATTGACCTTGACCTAATTTATGGCAAGGTCAATATTGGGTTGTTATGCTTTTATATGGGAAAACGCTTAAACAGTTGATTTCTCAGAAACTGTTTAAGTCTTAAGTATAATATTTGGTATATATGGTGAAATTGATGAGCAAATGAAGATATTTTATTGCTAAAGGTCATGGCGGTTCCTTGACCTTTGTTCAAATTCACTGAGATTCTGTCACCCGTCAACATTTTTAAACATGTCGTCTGAAGCCACTGGGCCGATTGGCGCAATATTTTATATGGAGCTTCACTTGGTCGAAGGAATAAAAGGGTTCAGATGGTCTTGGTCACATGACTAAAATGGTCCCCATGCCCTGTATGGTAAAGACCCTTCATATATCTTCTTCTACAGAACCGAAAGGTCTATGACCTTGATACTTGGTATGTAGCATTGGGGACTCGGGCCCATCATAATATATACAAATCATGACTGTGCATTTTGACCTAATTTATGGCAATGTCAGTTTTGATGCATTATGCTTAAACAGAGGATTTCTCAGAAACTATTTAAGTCTTTAATATGATATTTGGTATACATGGTTAACTAAATGAGCAAATAAAGATATTATTTTGCCTAAAGGTCAAGGTCATTCTTTGACCTTTGTTCAAAGTCACTGAGATTCTGTTGCCTTTTAACATTTTCAAGCGTCTTCTCCTCTGAAGCTACTAAGCTGTTTGAAGCCATATTTCATATGGAGCTTCAAAGGGTCAAAGAAACTAAAGTTCAGATGGTCATGGTCACATGACCAAGATGGCAGCCATATCCATATATGGTAAAAACCTTTCAAAAATCTTCTTCTCCAGGGTACAGTCCACTAAATATTCATGAGGACTTGCCCCGCCTATTTCGGGGAGAGCATTAGGTTTACAAGGTTTACATTGTAAGACAGATGACGTCATCTGTCAATTATGCATGTTAGATTTCTTGCAGTATAAAAAAAGACCAATAAATGATAGTTACAAAAAGGCATATTTAATTGAGAAATATTTTACCAGAAGGAGATGGGGTTGATTTTGGTAACTGACCCACTAGTAAAACAATATGCTATTTTTTGTGGTACGAATCGGTGGTTGCCATACCCAGCCTAGCTTAGCGGGTCACTGAGTTGGGAAGGCAGTGGCTCTTTTCATCTCAAATTGATAGGCTAGGATGACACTTTAAAGCAAGACAGGTTTGGAAAACTTTGTATGTACCGTTTGTAATAAAATGACCAGATGTTAACATTGTCGTCTATTGAAAATTAATGGTGGAATGCAACCTCCAGAGCCAAAGGCCCAATGACCATATGGCATGGTATGTAGCATCGGGGACTCGGGGCCCATTATAGTTTATACAAACCATGACCGTGCATTGACCTTGACCTAATTTATGGCAAGGTCAACTTTGGTGCGTTATGCTTTTATATGGGAAAATGCTTAAGCATAAGATTTAATGAAAAAAAATTAAGCCTAGATATAATAATTGGAAAATATGGTTAACTACATGAATAAAGGAAGACATAACGTCATAAAAGGTCAAGGTCATTTTTAAAGTTTGCTAAAGGTCACAGATTTTGAATTTAGATATGCACTCTTATAAGCCACTGGTTTCAAATTGTAACAAATGAGCGAAATGACAAAGAAAGTGTTGACAGAAAGTGTCAGGTGAGCTACAAGACCATTGGTCCTCTGGTTTTTATCTATATCATAATCATTTATGAGTGGCAAAAAAACATTTTTGTATGGTGCCATTGTAAGGCAAGTAGGCTTTGTGGTGACAGAGTCTGCTAGCATAGTGATTAGATGTATTCGAATGCGGCTTTTAGGATCATTGGCTCTCTTACTGATCCTGAGGGACAACTCCGCTAGCTCGGTCAACCACAGTTGAGCAATACGGTGCCTCTATCTTCCTCACTGCCAGTAAGTTAATGCATCATAAACTTATAACCACCCCTTCCCCGCACGAGGGAGAGCAGAAAGTAGCGGGGATTTTCCTTTTGCATGTTCCCCGCAGTGTCACGGATGTGCCGGGGTGTTATTTTACGTCAGACAAGCAGGGATCTGCCGTGTCATTTGGAAATTTACCTGTTGCATGACTCTATTTGACGTTTATTCAAAGTTACTACTATTCCCCGTAGGTTGGGGTCATGATTACAAATGACTGTTGCATTAATTGGCCCTTTGATTTGTGCAAACACGAAGAAATTGAACGTTGCAGTATTTAAATTGCAAAGGTATTATCTATGTAAAGTGGAGTTACGGACATCATGGGCTTTTCACTTTATAGGAAGTCTTTGGTGTCAAGCATTCGTCCTTTCAAATAGTTCTGGACCATTAAATTCTTATTGTAGGTCTATATGTCCGGAAATGATGCTGAAGTCAGACCGTTCGTCCGCGTATGTTATTCAGAATACAGTGTATACTTTGAGTGGACAATTTACATAATAGAGGGAGCATTACTTGCGTTTGGAGCATTTCTGTCGTGGGAGACGCGACATGTAAGTCTTACATAGGGCACGTTCGGTATAGCTACTTGGGTAAACAGGAGCAATACCCAGGTATTCTCGGACTACTGGAAATAGAGGATCTTACATGAGTGCGCATGTATTATTGAATTTATTAAACGAGTTGGGGAAAATGATAAGATGCGAGGCTTTGCCGAGCATCTTATCGTTTTCACCAACGAGTTTAATAAATTCAATAATACAGGAGCACGAATGCAAAGTTCTATTTATCATATGACACTAAAACCGCATTTTATTAGCAAATTTTGCACTAAAACGTCACGATTTCGCCATTAGAAAACGCGATGTTTTATGGACGTCAACGCATAACGTTACGACGTGATTTGCATATTTAATCCACTAGTGGATTATCGTTTTTAATGCATGGCTTTATTACACTCTCAGATGCGACGTCATATGATAAGATATGTATAATACATATCTTCCAGTAGCTGGAGGAATACCTGACCCCAAGGTTATAAAACTTTTTTCCGTGCTCAACTCAGCTGAGCATGAAATTTTCTCTGCTGATAAATATGAAAATGCCAACTAATGTTGGCATTTTCATATTCATAAGCAGAGAAAAATTCTTACTCAGCTCTGCTGAGCAAGAAAACAACTGTACTTATGAGTAATTTGCTATTTATTAGCAGGTAGAATTTCATGCTCTGCTGAGTTGAGCATGGAAAAAGTTTTGTAACCTTGGGGCCAGGTTGCATATACATATCTTCGAAGTATCCCAAGGAATATTATTGCTCGGATTTACCCAGTTAATTACACCGAATATGCCCATTTAAAAACTGGCGATTAACTGCCAAAGAATATATGAAATTTGAAGAATTTAAACCCAGAATTGCCATAGAATTTCATTAACGATAACAAATAGCGAAAATAGTAAAATAAAGCAAGCTGAATCCTTTGTCTCATTTGAACCAGGATAGCTGATGTCTGTTTTACACCTAGTGAACTCTCGGATTCAAACGTATGTACGCAAGATAACATTGCCAACTTAATGCATTCTTGCTATACTTATATCTAACATTTCTTTGAGGCAACAATATAGAAAAAACAAACTTGATAACTTTGGTATCCTGTCTTAAACACCATATGGGCCGTATTCATAAAACGACTTAAGTGGTTGCTATGCTGTTGCTAAGGCTAAATTTCTTTGAAGGAGATTCCCTACAACTATGAAATTTGCTCTGGAGGAACAGTCTTACAAAGACTGTTCCTCCAGACCAAATTTCATACTTGTAGGGAATCTCCTTTATAGATATTTAGCCTTAGCAACCGCATAGCAACGACTTAAGTGGCTTTATGAATACGGCCCCTTATGGGAATTGAAAAGAAGGAAAACTTTTCAGGCGACGCTCTGTTAGTGCGCGGAGATCCAGTTAACTTTACGTGCAAATTTTATGAAGTCACTTTGATTTCACGTTTCCTGGCGTCAAAGTCGCACCTTCACAAGGCTCAAATGTTAGACACTGTCAAAAACATCGGTGAGACGTCATGACGCTTCGACGTTGATATGGCTTACCTGCTTGTTTTCATGGGACATACCTGTTATTTTTTTGTTCGCATGAAATTACTATTGCAGGTGAAGATAGAAGCATTAAATGATTCCCATCAAATTGGTATGTGTCTGTATAACGTAGTTGTACTCAGCGCCGTCGCATTGACGTTAACGTTACTACTGGACGAGAAAGTGGTTATGATGTATGGAGTAACGTCAGGTTGTATTGTAATAGGAACAACTACTACACAGCTCATTGTGTTTGCTCCAAAGGTAGAATACTGATATACATGCTTTTAGAAGGTCTATAATGTGACTGATTATTAGGACATGGGCACTCAAACTCTATATGAGCCAGGACACGAGAAAACCAACAAAGTCGTTGTGCACCAAACGAAGACTCAGATCAGCCTTCGCATCCTCCCAGTGTAATCAGAGTCTTTGTTGTGCGCTTAAAGGCCCTGTCCGATCTGGATGCCCAGTCCGATCTGAGTATGCACTTGGCGCACAACCACTTTGTTGGTTTTCTCATGTCACAGCTCTTATAGTCTATTGGTCCCGCAGCACGGGTATAATGATATTGATTTGCACCATATCCGTTTCTGTGTCTGTTATCAAACTGCCTTTTTGGTCCACTGATTTATCTCAACAAAAAAGTATATGCATGACATATCTCTTAAAATAAGAAAGGATATTGCACTGTTGTCCAAGGCCATGATATTAAGGACGGGGGCATAAGAAGATATCACAACGAGGGACAATGAGCAAAAGAAAAAAAAATTCTATTATATAGCTATAAATATTTTTGTCATTTCCAGTAGATTTTATTCGATTCTGAACTAGTGCATGACAAATTTTTGCTCTCTTTGTTTTTGTGTGTTAACATTTTTATACGCCCGTTTTGAAAAAAAACAGTCGTATTATGTCATGGTGCTGTCCGTCCCGTCCGTCCGGCTGTCCGTCCGTCCGTCCGTAAACATTCTTGTGCGTGCCATAACTCAGTAACCGTTTGGGATATCTTCATGAAATTTTGTAGGAATATGTATTAGGTTGAAGGAACGTGTTGCATACAAAAATGGTTGCTCCACCTTCCTTAGTTTCCAAGTTATGCCCCTTGATTATTTTTTTCCCTGCAAGTCTTGTGCGCGCCATAAGAAGATAAGTGTTTGGAATATCTGGATGAAACTTCATAGCATTGTGTATGAAGTCCAAACGATGTGTCGCGTACAAAAATTGCTGCTCTCCCTTTCTTCGTTTTAGAGTTACATCCCTTTGATTAAATTTTTATGCTGTTTTTTATGTATTTTTCTATTGTGCATACCATAACTTGGTAACCGTTTGGAATATCACGATGAAATTTTATAGCAATGTGCATGATCAGAATGCAATATGTCACATATAAAAAAACGTTTGCTCGCCCTTTCTTAATTTTGGAGTAACTTCCATTTGATTATATTAGGCTGTTCCCATTCATTCCATACCTACTTAACCTTTTGAAATAATGATTATAATGCAATTTACAGGAATGTGTATAATAATGAGGCAATGTATCCTGAGCAAAAACCACAACTCTGGCTTACTTAATTTTCTGAATTATCTGCCCTTGCATAAATTTGCTTTTACTCTGTACCTCCTTCACCGGTTAACATATATTAACACAACTTAATGGTGATGTGTATATTGTCAAGGGAATGTATTTGAACCAAGAATGGGAACTCTAGTATATTTAATGTATGAATTATCTCCCTTGTTTGACTTTGGCATTACTCATCTTCTCAGCCGCTTCACCTTGGAAGCTTCACATTGGAAGCTGTTTTGGTATACAAATAGTATTTTATGTTTTAAATGTAAGTGGTCAAAGTACCCAACTCATAAGTCCGAACTCATAGGTCATTTAAACATAGACAATTCAGGAATATTTTAGACACACAGACATGGACCTCAAAACAGAGGTGTGATCAGGTGCCCGCGGGTAGTAAGCATCACCTGCCTATTCTACTACACCCGCCATATCTATGTATCTGCGGTAAAAGTCAGTGAAAATGAAAGTCCGGTATTTGAAAGCTTAACTAAGCTTCGGCTGAGGCCATCAGATTGGATATTAGTTTAGAAACGGCCACATTGTAGGGATCAACAAGGTCATGGTGTCTCCCATAAAACTTTTTAACTGTCGACACAGGCTTTACTTTATGATAACCCTGCTTCAACAGTTTCTGAGTGAGTAGCTTCCCTCTTTCAACAAAGTCTTGATATTTGAAACAGGCCCTAGCATAGCGGACTAGCTGAGAAACATAAACTCCGTATGCTGGTGCCGAAGGGATATTACTACTCCAAAACGGAAAGTTCACTATGGGAAAATTGAAGTTGTCCCTCTTGTCATAAAGCTTAGTAACAAGCTTTCCGTCGTCAATAAAGAGATAACAATCTATGTATGAGGCATATGAACTGGACTCTGTAGTATCTTTAAATAATATTGTTAAAACAATGTTGCTGTCTCTAATTATAGAGTTGTTGTCCCTGTTTGTCTGCCTGTCCATCCTTTTATAATCCTTTTGTTCATTCTGTAAGTCCTTCATGACCTTAAAACGGGCGTATTTATGCGCCGCTTGCGAAGCCCTTGTTATGTATTGGTACGATCATGTCAAAAGTTTGTTCATCTACATCTACCAATCAAGTGGATGGCCAATATTGGCATAGTCGCAACTGTCTTGATAGATATAATCTTAAAGAGTAAAAGCCGTATTTCCATAAAATATGTTTAGAGTCTGTATCATAAGTCATTCATAAAGTTTTCTTTGCCCCTACGAAGTCAATGTTGCCTCACAAATCTTGTCAGGTGTCATCAGAAACATAAATATACGAGTATAAGATTGTAAAACAAGAAAATAAGTTGTTTGTATTATATTTGCGGGATACTTCATGCTAATACGCACACTCTTTTGAGAAATTGTTTTATCATATGCTTTCAGATGATTGCCGTTTTCCAGAATAACAGTATAGGTTCTATCTCTGTCCAGCCTTTTAGTAGCGGCAGTGGAACCAGGCTTCCTCAGAGCCAATTATCTTCGACAGCCACGCCCCTGACACCTGTCGATCACTCAGGATTTACTAATCCTGTCCATTCCTCTGATGTGTAGATTGTTAAAAAATCTATTCTTCAATGGTGAAGAGGCTATGAACCTTATTGTAAGACTTCAAGAAAATAACGACAAACGTAAACTTTACTGTTTGATAACTGAAACTTGCATTTGAAATGAGAAGGAAATATTATGTAAATCTGTATAATTATGGTGAATGAGCGAAAGGAAGTATAGAGATGGAGTTCGGTTGATCAGACCTATGCGCGGGTCTAGGTAAAAGTTGAACAAACGTACTTTTTCTATAGATCTTCTACGAATTTTAAAAACTGTTTACACTTTCTAGTTCAGTGGTGGTAAGGTTTATTCACTGAATATGGGATGTCACATCTGTCTGATTTAGCATACGAAGCATGTGCAATTAATGCACTGTTCAAAATCTCTTACCTGGCTAATTGTGTGTAAATACATGCTTAGAAGCCATGCATCCTGTGACTCCTTAAAAAGGACAAATTCTGAACTTCATGATTCGAATGCTAATACTCTACTGTTGAAATATTTGAACTGGCTTCTCAACTAAAACTAGATATTTGTGGAAACTGGACCTAAAACAGCTATTCAGAAGACCTTGAATAAAGGACATATGCAATACTGAAGGTCTTGACAAACAGTTTTCAAACTAATTATAAGAACTTGCTGACTGGCTTTCGCCATGGCAGTTTAGGCTTTGTATTAAAATATCTCTTTGCATAGTCATCATTGGATTCTGATATCTTTCCCTTTTCATCTTATTCATTTTACTGTTTACTATGTACATGCATATACTTGGATTTTTACTCAAAGTGATATAAAAACGCAGGTGTGAATGTGGTCTTACAAGCAAATAAAGTTCCAAAATGATCTGTAAAACTTGCACCACCTCACTAAATATTGGGACAGGAATGTCTGAGCAAACACTGTAGACCAAGACCAGACTGTTCAGGGACTGCAATAGTATTTCCCATCCTGCCAGCACCTTTGTGCCAAATTGATGATAGTCAGATCAGTGAAGCTTCTGGTAAATTCAACTTAATTAAGGTTTACAATGGCATCTGCAGAGATGGCTTCTGTCAATATTAAAGCTGCTATGATAAGGTATTATATCAGGCATAAGCAGAATAGGTTTAAATTGTGCTAAAATGGGCAGTCAACCTTAGCAAAAAGTGGACTTGTTGGTTCCGCATCAGACCTGTTCTTAAAATTTGTATAAGAGCTATAGTAAAAGTTACTTTTTTTTTTTGTATTTTTTCATGAGAAAAGAGAAAGAGGAGCAAACAAATAACACAGAGAGACGTGCTAACGCAGGAAAAGTTCAGAAATGGCCGCGCAGTCGTGCCGCTTCCATAAGTGCGAACGGACACTGAAAGTAATTTGTATAACTCTTTTTGATTCTCGGAGAATTGGTCAAGGCTGAACTGTTTAAAGCCATGGAAAAGTGATAAAAACAATTTTATATCTTGTCGGTAAATTTATATGTTCATGTATATGTTTTGTGCGAATTCGAAGTAGGAATCTGTACAATTCCGGAATTGTACTGCGCAAAGTAGGAATTCTCGCATTGTTGCACAAAGTGAGAGTTTTTATCTTGCGCTATACAGTTCCGGAATTATCTCTGTGCAACGTGAAAATCGGAGCAAAGTGAGAATAGTGTTTATGTGTTTAAAAAGTATATTCGTAAAACATGTATTTTCAAATTTTTATTGCTTTGTTTTCAAATCCAAAAAAGAGTTTATGCTAACGGGATAAAAATTAATTTAATTGTGTCTTCTTTTTCTAGTTTAATATTATTTTAGGCTTGTTTTTAAAAAACATGAATTAGACGACAAAATGGGGCTTCAATTAATCCGAATACTCGTCTTCAGAGGAAAGTTTTTTTTTTTACATTTCCATATCTCTCTTTAAGTATAATTAAAATCTTAAAAAACTCCTTCAAGAGCAGAGAATACATACAGAAGTAGGAACATGGGCCAGACTACGTAGTTTCGGTTAACAAAGCCTCGTCAGTGACCCTGACAATATCTGGTGACGCAACTAGAAAAAAGCATACTGTAAGTTCTTAATTTTAACTGGACAGTCGATTCAAAGATTGATTAGTTTCAAAAGGATCCAAATAATATAAAAGACGATGATCTAGAATAATAGTCTAAATCGATCTCAAATTTTAGATTTCTCAGAATATATCCTCTGATCTCAAAGGATGTAATTAAATATAATCTGCACTATGGATGATTTACGGGGAGACGTTTTACGGCCGCCACACGGCACATCACCAGCTGCAGTGAGGTAAAATTAAAATCTTAAAAAGTTCCTTCAAGAGCAGAGAATACATACAGATGTAGGAACGTGGGACAGACTACGTAGTTTCGGCAAATAAAGCCTCGTCAGTGACCCTGACAATATCTGGTGACAAAACCTGAAAAAAGCATACTGTAATTTCTTAATTTTAACTTGACAGTCGATTCAAAGACTGATTAGTTTCACAAGGATCCAAATAATGTAAAAGACGATGATCTAGAATAATAGTCTAAATCGATCTCAAATTTTAGATTTCTCAGAATATATCCTCTGATCTCAAAGGATGTAATTAAATATAATCTGCACCATGGATTATGTACGGGGAGACGTTTTACGGCCGCCACACGGCACATCACCAGCTGCAGTGAGGTAAAATCAAAATCTTAAAAAGTTCCGATTCTTACTTTGCGCTGGACATATATAGGTATACTGTCAGTTATACGATGTGTGATTTTGAAAACCAACTAGATAAATAAATGAATAAACTCCGCTACTGTATCATGCTGTTAACATATCATTTTAATACGTATGTTAGATGTGAATATGTGGTGAGCAGGGGCTGGGCAGGCTTCTTGGATTATGCAAGCCGGTGACAGTGCGGTCATCGTGGGAGATGCTTTCTGTAAATTGGTCCAGCCATCTGGCCCCTGAGCCCAAATGTCACCATTGGTGAGACAACTAATCACACAATGGTATCGTTTACACCTACCGTTTCATCCTTTGATAAAAAAGCATGAAAAAAGTTTCTCAGTCCTGTTAACCGAGGCATTAGGAATCAGTCTTAATAAAGTTTGCATAAAAACGGTCAGTCATTGCTGTGCTGGATTCTTGCGAAATTTGGGTGTCCACCCTTTGACTACTTCCAATTTACTCTAGGTCACGTGACAAGCTTAAACATATCAATATTATTACTGAAGGTCTTTATGAATATCTCTTTTATGAATTGTAACAGTTTTGTGTTCATCTACTTATTTTTCAAAATTCTGCTTTCTTATAAATAATAAGGAGGAAAATTCTCAGGAACTGACACAATGCAACTCCAGGTCCAACCTAAGACACCAGGTGGGAAAGAGACAACACAAAACTATTCATCACCAAAGACAACACCTGCGGCAGCCATGTGAACAGCCATTTCCCATATAGGTGGTCAACGGGCTAGCCTGAACATCACAAACAATATATCAACAACAGTCATAGCAACCAACAACACACAAAACAACCAAGAACCAAAACAGAACTACCGCCTTGGGACGGCCAGTAATGAAATCAATGGGGGCCTAACCGGCATGCGACCGACCAACCCCGACTCCGTTCCGCCCAGGTACATCAGATACTTAGCCGCGCAATCCAACAAAAACAACCATCACCCACACAACAGTCCCACAAAAAGCACCAACCCCGACAACAAGAACAAATTATGCGTAAAACATTAACTTCTGTTTTACCTATTTTCAGTTTTATAATGTCAGGGCTAGCCTTAAAGGTAGGTTCCTGTACTTTGGAATGCATCATAATTTTGATTATCTTTCATCCAAGTTGTTGGAAAGCACTTATAAAAGGGAATGAATAAGTTTCACTAAAAGTGTAAATCAAAAAAATATTAGAAAAGTTGTTTTGCAAGGGATTTCCTAACTCTGCTTCACACACCAGTTAGAGCTATTTTTAGTTTGCGCCAAAATAGATAACGCAGCTGACGTTATGCTGCATTGCAGTTTTGGATAGTTTTAACCCATCCGCCATGCCAGGACCTCTAGGAGAGCTCACGGCAAGAGAAAATTGACCTTTGGAGAATGGCATCAGAAATCGCGCACTTATAGACATAATAAACATAGTTATTTTTAGAACTGGAATTCTAACGAAAGAAAATAAACCAAAAGGGAAAACGACTATTTTCTTCAACATCTGACGAGTTTCTCAGTAGCAACAAATTCAGAAAAATAAGAGAATTGAATACTGCTCAGAAAAAGACGAAATTATTTTGTGGACATAATTGTTATCGCTAGTCCAGGAACCTACCTTTAACATAACAAACCATATATCAAAACAGTCAAAGCGAGAAACAACACATGAAACAACTAAGGAACGAAAACAGAAGTGCTGCCTTGGGACGGCCAGCAATGAAATTACTGGGAGCTTAACCGATTTGCGGTTGAGCCCTTGGTCCTGCTTTGGTTCATCAGACGCTTAGTCGTTCGGTTTGCGTGGAAGATTCCTAACTCATAAGTGTAATATCTCAGGAACATAGAAATCAAAATTAAAACTCAGGTAAAACAAACATGAGGCTTCGCAGAAATACATGTAGCAACACCTAAATTATGAAAGCTGAATTATCTTGATAACATTTGCACATTATCATTACTTTTGTATCCTGCAAAAGTAAAGAGTACGGCCATCAATAGCTCAGTAACATAATTTATCGGAGACCACCCTTTATGATAGTACATGTATAAAAGGTACCAAACGGAAAAAAGACTGGACCAATAAAGTGTAAAGATTAAGATTTTTACTCTTGAAAGATGATACCTCCTGGGTGTCACCTTAACTTGTGATTAAAAGTGCACATGAAGCTTTTCATTTATACTAACATTATTCAATGTCTAAAGCATATCAGAGAGGGAACAAAAATTCAAACCCATACTATTTGTTACAGAGACAGTGTTAGTCATTGCAAATTTCACCTTGCAGGCACCCAGAAGAAACCAAAGGTCCTCCAACTACATCGACACTTCACAAAGTCAATATGCCGGACTCATTACAGGCCCTGGGTAAATTAATGCTTTGATTTAGTCTTAAAAGATATTTAATGGCAGTGAGGGAAACCAAATAATTGTTTTAAAGACTGAATTAAATCCTAATAAACTCTGTTACTAATTAGAGAGCTCTCAAAGTTAGAAATACAATCTGCTAAATTGAGATCAGAATTATCTTACGCATAAGACATCTTACGCTGTTATTACAATTACCAAACATATTTAACCCTTAAAGCGCCAAAAATTAAAATTGTTGAATTGAGTGTAGATCCAGATGAGGTGGCTCATAATGAGCCACCTCATCTGAATCTACACTGTTTGCCCTCTAGCGTTCGACTTCACAATTTGCCTGGACGAAACATTTTTTTTGAAATTCTGCAGACGTAAATTTTGTCGTCTGCTTTTTGGCGCATTAAGGGTTCAATGGCTGATTTTCTATCTTCTCATATTTTTTTCGGAAACACTTGGCACTTTCCGCACGTATCTGTCGCATTTCGCGCGAGAAAGCCGGAAAAATTTCATTCCTGTTATTTTTAAGATTTGTACGCCATATTTATCCAAAGTTGGAAGTCCACGCGCCAAAAACAAGAGTTTATAACGAGATTTCGTGTACCTCTCGTGAGAAGGACCCGACCGTGTGTCTGAGTGGCAAACCCGAATCAGACTGCTCATAAAAGGAACGCCCTGATCAGATTGCTCCCAAAAGGAACAGTCTGATCATTGCCTCCACTGTGTGCTCAATACTCAGTCTCATTATTGATATCTTAAGATGATCTGAATTAAACAACACACAAGGCACAGACATAATTCAATTAGAAATAATTACTTGAACACTAATTTTACCATTAAAATGTATACAATTTCTGTCACATGTCACGTAAGGGTTACAGAAAAATTAAGGTGGTGATTTGTGGTAAATACAAAATTCTGAACAAAAAGAGAAACATATCCCTGAAAGTTAGCAGACTTCATATTCATATTCCTCTATTTTGGTATTCTACAGTTTAGAATACCAAAATAGAGGACATGCTGTTTAAAAAAGTGTTTTACATGAAAAGCTCAAAGGGCAATTTTCTGCTCAGAAATCTAAAAACAAATACTTCGTTATAGAAAAGTCACTTAACTCTGAAGGTACTTTAATGCATCTAAAAGAGCGTCTTGGCAATTATTTGTTCCAACTCTTTCTCAAATTGTAAGGTAGACAAGATAAAAACAGTAGCTGTTTTCTCAAATGTCTGACCATGTATATGGTGCATGTATACTGGATGCATTCATTAAATACAGAGTGGGCAGTTATACATATATCATACCGTCAGTATAAAAACTACATTACTTAGACCAAGACAGGAGTGTAAGTCAAATTGTTCCACCTTGAATAATAGACTCTACTGTGTGTTTTATCTAGTTTTTTCTGTTTTTTTTATTTGCTTTTTAACAAATATTTGGAAAAAGGCTACATTTATTTTTACCTGCGCAGCCTAATAATGTGTGAATAAATTGGGAAAAAATGCTAGGACGCTCTTCTTAATGTATTAAAGAACCTACAGACCTTATTACATTTTTTTAATAACAATTGTTATTATTTTATTGATTGTTGTGCACAAAATTACCCGTTGTTCTTTTTCTATATAAACCCATTTTAACATCAACAAGTCCTGCATTTTTGCGATTCTGAATTGTGAGAAACATTACAAAGAATGCATCTGCTAAGTTTTAGCAAGATCTGCTACATTTTCAGCATTTTATGCAGATTTTTGTCTTCGCTCTCAAGTCAGTGATTATCACCACCTTAAGAATGCATACAGCATTCTGTGAAGTCCTACACCAGCGAATACATATGCAATACACAATATGTCCCAGACACCCCGTGACTGACACGCATCATAAGATTTTTAGATGTTTTTACGGCCCTTTCAGGAATATCTCAGTTATGTCGAGCCGATCGTTCGGTAAAGTTCGACGAAAACCGGAGCTCGCGGGGAAAACCACCTGACGTTCCGTAAGGAGATCTTGCTTTCTCATGTGTGCGCCGGCCGAGGTTCGAACCCACAGACCTAATCTTTAAAAAAAAACAGCGCTCTTATCAGTCCATAAGTATACCTGGGGAAGCTATTGAATGCAGTTATGCATGTCGGGTCATGACCTATATTATACGGATCATTGAACACAGAGAGTAATGTTCACTTAACGTGATAAGCTCAGTTTCTATGTAACCAAATGAGTTAAAGTCTTCAAACATGCTACACAGGAACATCTTGGGAAGATCTACTGAAGGCAATGATGCATGTCGGACAAAGACTTATATTTTATGGTCCAGTGATTTTGCCTTATATCTTGAAGACTATTTGAGGTATTCATACGTGATAACTTGATATAGTTAGTCAGTATGACCCGATGTTTGATCTCAAACCAATTGTAGGTCACACTGACCGTATGTTTCATTTTCCAGCGATTTTGCCTTATATCTTGAAGACTATTTTGATATACAGGTGCGTTACAAAATATTTATATATGGGTAAATTTTTCATAATTTTTTACATATCCCAAATTACTTCATTTGCTTGCCATTTGTATGCAGATCGTGGTACATGAAAATTACTTAGGCATATATGCTTTAGAGATATCCCAAGATGCAATAAACTGACTTTTCACTTTCCTATGTGACAATGGCATTGTTTATCGTATCACAAACGTGGTATTACTTTAAATATATGTTAATAATATGATCAAGAGTTTTGGTCGGAATGTTTTGCTTCTTAAGCAGATTGCTGAATCGAAATTATGTCGGATATATTGCAACTTTCGTAAGTAAACAAACGCATAAGATTTCGTTCCGATTTACATAGTTCACCAACTTTGCAACGCTTTAAAGATATAGCTGCTTTGTGTTTCACGAAGCATTCAGATACTGTACAAAGACACAACTGTCCTTATATACACTTTGTGCTTTCCTAATCATTACATTTTCGAAATATCAAACCATATTACGAGCACTTGTTCTCACAGAACAGCCGGGCCGGGTAGCGCAATCGGTAGGGCACCTGACTCGTAAGTCAGAGGTCCTGGGTTCGAATCCCGGTCTGGCCACGTACTTTCGTTTCTCCTTCCGCTGATTCAAGAAGGGCAGTTGTCAGTTACTGGCGAAAGTATGTGCACTTAGTACTGGTTAACCGCTTAGGAGGTCTAAGCCTGCCCAGGAATAGTGTGGTTAGGTTAACTGACCGTCCCGACATGACCTTAGTTGTTTACCGTGGACGTTAAGCATCAAATCAACCAACCAAAAAAAATCTCACAGAACAGGGTACGTCAAGCACCCTTTTCACAGCAGAATGGCCCAAAAGATGACCTCTGAAGGTAAGCAACATCTAAAACATTTTAGCCAATGGCTGCCAATTTGAAATTTCGGATTTCGTTTGAGCGATTTCAAAATTGAGCTTTGAAAAGTATTTGAATTGGGTATTGCTTACAAATAAATGCACCTTGCCATACTTCTATGTATCTGATGCCAGAGTACTGCACTTCTCAACTGACAGTTAACTCGCCAGATCTAAGCCCAATAGAATCTGTATGGAATATTGTGAAGCAGCGCATGGGGCTATTGCCGAATAGGAAAGAGGATCTTTGGAAAAATGTTCAAGAAATATGGTACAGCATAGCAATGGATGAATTAAAGGCCCTATATTCGACCATGCTTGCTGGATTCAAGGCTGTTATTACAGCAAAGGGTGGTGTAACTGGGTAAAAATGCAATGGTGCTATACCGGTGACCGCGATTCAATTTTATAAATGATTTACATGCAATAACAGTTTTATGAATTGGCATGAATATAATATAAAATATTGTAAATAATATCATTTTTTTCAATCCTTAAATCGTCTCTAGATTATGATACCTGTATGTAAAAAAAATATGAAAAATGTACCCGTGTATAAAAATTTTGTAACGCACCTGTATATGAACGTGATTGCTTGTGATAATGACATAGTATGACCCGATGTTTGACCTCAGAATAAATGTAAGCCATACTGTTCTATATCTATGGTCCAGTAATTTTGCCTCATATTTCTAAGTTTTGAGTAACAATGTGACTGATCTCATAGTTGGCTGGTTGGTTGTTTTGGGTTTAACGGCTCTTTGAGACAGTGTTCCAGTCTATATCCAGCCGTCTCCCAGAGAGAGGGAGAAAAAAAGAGATACGATACGGAAAAGAAAAAATGTCCAAACAACCCCGGCTGTACCTACTGCAAGCACAGTAAGCCCTTGTCCTACTATTATCCATATTAATAGGACGCCCCGGCACTGAAATCTCATTGTAATTATTGATCATTGTGACCTATAGTTCCTGGAGCAGTGATTTTACCTCTTTTTCAATACCATTCAATTGTTTAACCTTATACTTGTGTTAATGGTTTGGCTAATACTGTGAGTGACATCATACTAATTGTTGGTCAGTGTGGCCTTTATTCAATGCTCAAGTGATTTTGCCTCATATTTCTATCATTGTTTTATGGATTTGCATCATACATACTTGGATTAATTGTTGGGGCTGACATTATGAGTGACTTCATTCTCGTCGAAGGTAAGTGTGACCTATGTTTCATGGTTCAGTGATTTAACCTCATATTTCTGAATGTATTTCATTAATTTGCATTACACTTGAGTAGATGGTTTGGGGACCTCATTCTAACTGTAGGTCAGTGTTACCTATATTTCATGGTCCTGTGATTTTTGCGTCATATTTCTAACACTATTGCATGGATTTGCAGTATACAGTGGACACTTTTTAGAATGACAGCATTTGTTCCCAAATATTTTGACGTTAAACTGAATTTGCTGTTATAATGAATACATATTTTGAACAATTCAGCCATTTGGTGCAAATCAAAATGATGTTATAAAGAATTTTGCTGTTGTAATGAGTGTCGTTTTAAAAAGGATTGACTGCACTTGGATTAATGGGTCTGGACTTACACTGTGATGACCTCATTCTAATTAAAGGTCATTGTGGCCTATATTTCATGGTCCAGTGGTTTTAGCCAATATCTCAAACACATTTCATGGATTTGCATTGTACTTACTTTAATGGTTTTGGTGACACTGTGAGTGACCTCATACGAGTTGTAAGTCAGTACTGACAGTAGACAGGTTATATGCAGACAGTAAAGGTAGTCAGTGAAGTAGAACTGAAATGTGTCAGGCCCAATACTTGACTGTCAGTAAAGGTAAAGAAAGTTTTGTCACTGTCAGGCTAAATACTGACAGGTATGTGTCAGGCCCAATACTTACTGTCAGTAAAGGTAAGGAAAGTTTTGTCACTGTCAGGCTAAATACTGACAGGTATGTGTCAGGCCCAATACTTGACTATCAGTAAAGATAAAGAAAGTTTTGTCACTGTCACGCTAAATACTGACAATAGAGGTACGGAACTGTCTGTCCTGAAAATAGAGGCAATAAACTTTCTCTGACAGGCCAAATGCTGCAGAAGAGGTAGGGAACTGTCTCTGCCGGGCCCAATACAGAGAGTAAAGGTAGGGAAATGTCTCTGTCGAGCCAAATACTGACAGTAGAGGTAGAGAACTTTTGTCAGGCCTTATACTGATTATAGACGTAGGGACATGTTACTGACAGACCACATACTGACAGTAGATTCAGAAAGCCGTAACTGTCTTACGTACCACATACAGATTGTAGAGCTAGCAAACTGTCCCTTCCGCCTGACAGAGACAGTTTTCTATTTCTACAGTCAGTAATGTCGGTGCTTTACCTCTTATAGGTGACAGCTTGGCATTCCCAACTTGACAGTGCGTTCTGTCAAGCTTGATAACACACAACTAAGGCCTTTCTGATATTTTTATTTTGCTCCCTTCCCCTCGCTGAAAGCGGTAAATTCGCGCCTTAAGATAATCAGCCTGGGGTACCTCTCCCTAGTTATTCACACTCACAATGCAGTAAACATATCACTGTCGGGTGAACGAATAGTTGTTTTCCCGACTGCCGAGTGAACTGCACATTATCCTTCCGACTGCTGGGTGAACAGGTACCTTTTACCTGGCGGCCGGGTGAATAAAAACTTATTCACCCGGCCACCGGGTCAACAAGAACTTATTCACCCGGCCGCTGTGTCGCCTCGGCCTTGGCAGACACAGATATGGGTGCTACTAATCACCCCACGGCACCCCATGACACCCCACGGCACCACATGGCACTCCATGGCACTAAGTTATTTTATTGTTTTTATCATTTACATAACAGAATATCGGAAGGATATTAGTTTATGTATTACAATTTGTTTCTGTGACAGTTTAAGACATCAACATTATTTCAAGCGCTTATCTGTTATCTGTTATCTGTTATCTCCAATCTTTACATCCTTCAAAGGACAACCGTAGAATTCTACGTAGGTGATGTTTTATTTCATCTCGTATACACCTCCACCACAACTTGCCAACTAACTAAGATTTATACAGTATGTACAGTGGGTATCAAGACCCTATCTCTCCCTAGTGGGGATTTCCCTTAACATTCTGTATCTAGCACAGTGTAAGTTATGCAGTAATCTTCTGTTCTGAATTTCCAATGATTGAAGAGTAGGGGCATCTGTAGAGCTTTCATAATCCAATAAAATTGTACAGTCTAGAATAATATTCAACTAGTAATTTATACCAAAGTCCAAAAAGTTAGTATCACCTTTCAGCTTGTGAAATTCATAGGTAATATCATTAATAATTGGATCTCTGATTGTTGATGACACTGGGCAGTTTAATATAAAGTGATCCCAACTTTCTGGTTCCATGCAACATAACTGACATGTTGGTTTTACTTCATTATGATTAAATGTTGCTCTTGAAGACTGTAGTATATAGACTCCGTATAACAACTTAAGTTTAGTTGAGATTCGAGAAATGTCTCTTGTTGAATTTTGCTCAATTTGTAACAAGGGATGTAATACACCTGGTTGATACACCATGGGTTGATACTTCTTACAATTCAAAAAATGTCATTGTACTGTATAAAGCTGCACGACTTATAATACACTTCTTCCAATGACTGTGAAGTGCCTTGTTAACTTTAACTTTCCATTTAAATTTTGGAGTAGGAGTTTCCAGGTATTCTTCTATTTCACCAAGGTCATATTTCCACAGGAGTTTCTTTAGTATCTGAGTGCATAAACTAATTGCAAAATGCTAAGTTTTAAGACATTGAAATAAGTTGTGCACATAAATAAACACAGAAAGAGGGTTCAGTTACTAATGGATAAATTACACACTAAATACTCATCAACATCTATTAGGAATTTTATCTTCCCTTTATTTCGTCTTTACTTACACTTGAATCTACATCTACATCTACATCTACATCTATACGTTGAACCGTCACAATTGACTGTTACTCAACGGGTTTGACTTCGGGGTGGTAACGCTAGGAAAAGATGAAAATAAGAGAATATAGGCAGGAAGAAGAATATTACAGACTAATGTAGGATATGTAGATCTATATAAAAATGAATAAATAACTAAATATGTATGTCACGTGAATTTCAAAATAAGAGTAAGAGTACCACTAAAAGAAAAGAAAGAAGGAAGAAAGTGTTCCCAGAAGCTTTTGGCTTACCAGGTAAAGACCAATCTGCCTTCCTTGGAGGTACCAGGGCCCATACGTCCCCGACAGCACAGCTCCCTACCATGGTAAGTTAATCAGCAACTGGGCCCCTACCTTTGTTTAGAATGAGAGGGTGGACAGCCCCTTCCTGAAAGATGCCAGTGAAGGGGCCTCAGCTACAGTAGCTGGTAAAGAATTCCACAAGGGTATAGTCCGAGGGAAAAAGCTGAATTTAAATGTGTCTGTAGATGGAGAATACTGTCTAAACTTCCTGGAATGGGCAGCTCTGGTTCTTGCTGTGGATGGGGTCAGATAGCTGGTAGCAGGTATGTCTACTAGGTCTTGAACCACCTTATACAGCATTGTAAGCTGTATTTTTGACCGTCTTGTTTCCAGGGGCTCCCACTGTAAGTGATCAAGCATGGATGATACACTGCTGGTATTTCTGTACCTATTTGTGGTGAAACGAGCAGCTCTGCGTTGGATCATCTCAACTTTCTTGATCTGGTCCTTGTGATGTGGGCTCCACACGGAACAGCAATATTCCAGGTTGGAACGAACCATACAGAAGTAAGCGTTGGCTTTTGTCTCTTCTGATCCAGCCTTTAGATTGCGTCGCAGAAATCCGAGTGTGCTATTTGCTTTCTTGGTGATCCGATCTATGTGGTTTTTCCAAGATAAGGAAGCTTGCAAATCCACTCCCAAATACTTTGTACATTCCTGGACTTCAAGGATATGTCCCTTGAGGCTGTATGGATGCCTAATGGGCGACCTAGATTTAGTGGCACTTAACACGCTGCATTTCTGTGGATGAAATTCCATGCCCCATATACGTTCCCATTCAGCGAGTGTATGGAGATCCTGTTGTAGGGCCATGCAATCTTCTGTGCTTCTAACAGTTCTGTATACTATACAATCATCGGCGAATAGTCTGGTTTGGGAAGTAAGGTTATCTGGAAGGTCATTGATGAAGAGTAGAAAGAGGAGGGGTCCCAAAACTGATCCCTGGGGTACCCCACTGACAACTGGTGCACTTTCTGAAGTAACTCCTTCGATGACAACACTCTGTGTCCGGCCTGTGAGGAAAGACGTTAACCATTTGTGGAGGCGTCCTCTAATACCATAATGATGAAGTTTCCGGAGAAGGCGCTTGTGAGGCACACGATCAAATGCCTTGGAAAAATCAAGAATGACCATGTCAGTCTGTCTTCCCTTGTCCATGGCAGAGGCTAGGTCATGAACCAATGTCACAAGTTGCGTTTCACAGCTCCTCCTTGCACGACAACCGTGTTGGCTATCGGTAAGTATCTTCTGTTGGTCCACATGCTTCATCACGTTACTGACCACCACATGTTCGAGAAGCTTGCAACATAAACAAGTCAATGATACTGGGCGATAATTCGCTGGGTCGTAGCGCTGGCCTTTCTTGAAGACTGCTGACACGTTGGCTTGCTTCCATTCATCTGGCACTATTCCTGTCTGTAGAGACTTGTTGAAGATGGTCGCAAGAATTGGTGCGAGTTCATTAGAGCATTCCTTCAACAGTCTGGCTGGAATCATGTCAGGTCCTGATGCCTTGTGTGGGTTGCTTCTGCGCAGCAGCTTTTCCACCCCTTCCTCACTCACTAAAAGATCTTCCATTTGAGGATAAGGATCACCATCTGGTTCTGGGACTGGACTGTCTTGATCCTCCTTGGTATATACTGACAGGTATTGCCGACTGAGGATCTCCGCCTTGTCTCTTGGGGCATTGAACAGTCGTCCATTGTCCTTAAGTGGTGCTACTCCAGTGGTATCTTTCCTCAAGGACTTGATATAGTTCCAGAACCGCTTCTGTTTTGGTTGCCGATCACTATCTGTATCCCCTACTTCAATAATGCCATTTATGTATGTCCAGTAGGATTGCCGTTCACTCTTCTGTACAGCTTTCTTGCAATCTTTATATTTTCTCACGTCTGTTTCGTTCTTTGTTTTCTTCATGCGTCTGAACAGTTTATCACGATGTTTCATCATGGACTTTAATTTCCTGCTTATCCAGGGTTTGCTGATTTTCTTCCCACTTAGAAGTTTGGTTGGGATGTATTTCTTCATAAGGTCTGAAGTCAGGTGTCGAAATTTGGTCCACAGTTCTTCAGTAGAAGATGTCTGTGCCATGGCGTCAAACTCTTCTTTGGTGTCTCTGAGCTCACTCTTCAGTGTTTCAAAGTCGGCCTTATTGTAACAATTGACCCTTCTTGGCGGTGTGATGGCTTTGGTAGGACGTAAACTCGACTCAATATAGACAGCCTCATGGTCCGAGATGCCAGGTATAACTTGTGCTCTATTTACAAGGGTCTGGTTATTGGAGAAGAAGAGGTCAAGTATATTTTCAGTGTCCTCTGTAATCCTTGTCGGCTCCATTACCAGCTGGTCGAGGTAGTTGTCCTTGCTAATGTTGAGTAGTTGGTGGCATAACCCAGGTTTGTTGGCATAGGGCTTTACACAATCATTTTCCCAGTCTATATCTCCCAAGTTGAAATCTCCACCAAGCCAAACATGTGCTCCAACTGGGATCCTTGACAGGGTAGACTGTAACTGGTTTAGGTACTCTGGATCGTTTTCATCGGGTGGACGGTAGAATGAGCCGATAAACAACTGACTAGTACCCGGCACTTGTACATGGGCCCACACAAGTTCACAATGCTCATCAGTCCTGAGTTCTTCAGGCTCATGACTCACTAATTTCTCGGAGACCAGAATAAATACGCCACCTCCTGTTTGGCCACACCTGTCACTCCGGTATACCTTGAAACCTTCCGGGAAAACTGCTGTTGATAAATGATGGTTCTTCAGCCATGACTCTGTGCCTAGGATTATATCAGCCTGCGTTGAGTCTATCAGGTTCTCCAACTGAGGCTTCTTGTCAACTACAGAATGACAGTTTATTACGAGAACCTTCAGTGGTAAATCATCTCGTTGCCTGGAACTGCGCTGCACAACTACCTGTTCAGTGTTACTGTGAAAGCTAGGCTGTGTCAGGGCTTCGTGTATGCTTGAAGACTGGCTTTCAGCCGCAGAACAGCTCGAGATGGAGATGTGTTTTACTGGGTTCCGATTTGAAGAGACAGTCTTTGGTGATGAGGTTGCTTGAGGGCTATTGAAGCTAATGTCACGGTCATGTGAAGTGTCATGGATGATTGGGTCGAAGGTATTTGAGGTCTCAAACAGAGAGAGATCAAAGAGAGCTGATGAGAAATTCGGCATACCACAGTGCGTGCATTCCCAAGCGAGATTTCGCAGTGCGAGATATATACAATCTACATCTACCAATTAAGTGCATGGCCAATATTGGCATAGTCGCACTGTAAAATCCAGGCAACACTACGGGGAAGCGCTTTTTTATGCCCCTTTTTGATTATTGCAGTAAATAGGAACCCTTTCCCAGGGAAGGAAGAGGCAGCGAAGAGAGAGGGATGGGCTCCGCCTTTCATATTATGTGCCCAAGATACTGTGTGTCTCTATCTATCTATATATACTGCCATACGCCCTCGCGGACATTCTAGGCATTCTAGTCTCTAGCCCCCACTGTCAGTATAGGAAACCTTTACCTACCTGCCTACCTACCTGCCATGTTCTGTTCTGTTCTGTTCTGTTGTATAACTTCTGCCTTTATAGGCACACCTAGTAGTCCACTAGTAAGATCTTCTTGGGCTTAATAGTTAATACGATATTGTCCACTGTACACCACACCAGAATTAATCCATCACCATTTCATAAGTTATTTACAGTTAGGAATTCTTATCTAAAAAAAACTTTTGTCTTTCTGAACAGTAGGTGTCTTATGTGTGTTGCTGCGCCTACCTTCTCCTCACACTTTTTGATACAATTTCCAATAGACAGTATCTTGCACTGTGTATTGCGTAGATCCAGCGTCTACTATGATAGTGAAGCAGGTCAATAAGTTCGGTAATTTTCCTCTTATTTCTGACAACAGGGACTTGTAGTAGACAACTACTGTCTATCACAATTTGAAGCATTGAGTATTCAGCAACAGCCGGGTGTATCTCATACAGGGTATTTAATATACTGAGAAAGTCATTATATATTGGTTTTCTAACATATTCTAGTTCCTCACAGTCCAGGATAAAATGATGAAGGGTTTCATCACTCTTTTTACAGAGTAGACATACAGGGTTAACTTCATTTTGATTAAATTTAGCTCTATGCATTTTGAGGCCTTGGGATCTGGGTGCCTAGGGTGATTAGCAGTACCGAACAGAAATCACTCGAGTTAACCCGGGTGTACATGGCAAATGTGCCTAAGAACGTAAACAATCTACTGCTGATGTGAACTTTTTTGGGATAAGAGCAAACTTGGAATATCGAGGTATCCCAAAATTGATCGAGTAATCTCGAGATTGTCCGCTGGCGTAGATAACATATTACAATCGTGTTTGTATTGTTTCAAATAGCTATAGACTGCATATATTAAGCATATGGGAATATATTAATATTATGCCCATATATTTCCGTTAATTATATCATTTTCATGTAATAGCAGAGCTGGTATACTTGATCTGTGGTTAGTTATGGCACTAAATGGCAAAATAAACAGTTTTTGTTATTGTTCTTTGACACAGTTATGACACCGATGTTTTAATATGCTGCTAAATAAGTTAGATGGGAAACCTTTATCTTTTTAATTAGTTAATTGGCAGATTTATTACACCACTATTTTCATTCAAGTTGAGAGATAGAGTAATAATGTAACAGGTTTAGGTATATAAACACTTCTACAGCCTTGCTGTAGAAGCCAGCTTTTATGGCGACGCGGGTAGAGTGGAAGGCTCTTTCACGAAGTTAAGCAACGGAGATCGCGGTTAGTACCTGGATGGGTGACTGGTTGCTTGACTTGGTGGACGACCTGGCTAATGCTACATTTTGTGGCAGCGGTGGGATGGGAGATGACAGGACCATCATCTCCGGACCCAGGTGTGCAGGAAAAGGCGTCCCTGGTTGCGTTGCATAGGTTCCGTCCTCGGGTCTGCTAAGTAAGCAGTTGGCGACTTGGGGATGAAGTCAAGAGAAGAGGGGGAGAAATGTAACAGGTTTAGGTATATAAACACTTCTACAGCCTTGCTGTAGAAGCCCGCTTTTATGGCGACATGGGTAGAGTGGAAGGCTCTTTCAAGAAGTTAAGTAACGGAGATCGCAGCTAGTACCTGGATGGGTGAACGGTTGCTTGATTTGGTGGACAACCCAACTAACGCTACAATACAAAACAATTAAGTGGGGTCCCATAGTGCAGTGGCTGTAGGACAGTGGGGATTAAAGGTCCAATGTATCTTGGGCACAGCATATGCAAGGTGAAGCCCATTCCCCTCCTTTCACTGCCTAGTCCTTCTCTGTTTAGCCGTACGGCATAGCACAGTTGGTAGCACATCCGACTCAAGAGCCTGAGGTCCCAGGTTCAATACCTAGTCTGGCCACATAATTTCATTTCTCCTCCCCATGATTCAAGAAAGGCTGTTGTCAGTTTAATGGGCAAAACGTTAACGGTAAAAGTACACGTTAACTGCTTAGGAGGTCTAAGCCTGCCCAGGAATAGTGTGGTAAGGTTAAATGACCATCCCGACATGACCATAACTGTTTACTGTGGACATAAAGCAACAAAACAACAACATTTCCTGATTCCAAAAAATATTCCTGTTTTCTGCTTGGTTAACAGAGTTTTCCAGTCTGGCCCACCCCTGACTCAAACCCACAACCTGTTTCTCCATAATCAAGTGGCTCTAATCAACTGACCAGTCCACGTATAAAAACATAGGTGCACCACTAAAATTAATTTTATTCAATGGACCGATAAACTTCATACAATGCTGCTAAATTACAGCTCCACCAATATTTTATCGATCCATCGATATTTGGCATTTGAAGGTGGACTGATAAAATTTACAGGTGCAGATCAATAAATTATAGGTGCACCCATAAAAGTATGGGTGGACCTATAAATTTTATTGGTCCACTGATAAATTCTATGGGTCCACTGGTAAATTTTACATGTCCAACGATAAAATTATTGATCCAGGTATAAATTTTTCATGACCCCTTTTGGCAGTGATCTTAAATCTAAACAATTAGCCACTGGCCATAACCCTTTTATATTTGGAATATAATCATCTCACAGCATATCCTTCTATTCTGTATCATCATACCCCTGGGTGAGGCCTTGGGGTGGGGCATAGGGTCAAAAATTAGGTCACAGTCACTTTACTTGAACTGATGTTAGATACTGGCTTTTACAAAATACTACCCCACCCCATAGCACTAGGTGACCCTGAAGTCAAGGTCATTGATATAGAATTTTGTCTTTAAGCTTTTGTTTCTTTAGTGCAAACCATAGTGTTGAATGCCTGTGAGATAGGCAAGTACCAATTCAGGAAAGCTATGTTGTCAGGTGACAGCTCTTGTATATACCAGCCAATTAGTTGTCTACTCCAGCTGATATTAATGTCTGACTGGTCTAACTATACAGAGGGCTATTATCGCAGCTCTTATAAAATATATACCACCAGGGATAATATCCATCCATCAATAAATCTTATAGATGCACAGTATTTTTATAGATTCAAATTGCATCTGCATTTTTGTCCATGCAATGTAATTTTATTGGTCAACCGATAAATTCTAAGTATCGGTGGACCAATAAAATGTAGGTGGACCTATAAATTAGCAGTCCACACATGAATTTACAGGTCCTGTCCAATCCTGTCCTATCTGTCTTCACCACTGAATTGATTTCTATTGAACATGCTATAATTTAGATCCTTGAAAATAGATTCCAAAACTCAGTCATCCTTATTGACTCCCTCAGCTCAATACAGGCCTTGCAGTCAGGCAAATCAAAAACTAGTCTGGATAAAGTAAACAGAATCCTAAACTTTACTCAGCCTAGCTGCTACAGTAAATTTCAATATTTCTTTGAAATGGACCCCAGCCCACGCAGGAACTGATGGTAATGAAATGGCAGATTATGGCAGATAATGCAGCAAAGGTAGGCAGCTACAACCACGGCATACATGACCATACCTGCTTGATCAGCAGGCCAGCACTTAGCCTACTTAGCTACCGGGTCTCCTCTTCAACAATTCATCCCAACTCCCCAAAAACAACTTCAAGCCCTATTTACCATATCTACCACCAGCAGTAGGACAGCATATATTCCAAAATCTATATCTTGGCCTTCTAAGCTTTCTGTCACCATATCTTCTCCATACAAAGTAACACTAACAAACATTCTCAAATACTCATAACTATGCCTCTTCTCCCAAAATATTTGGACACGAATCAAATCTCTGTTAAGTATAACATTCATGCTAAGATTCTGAGCCCAATAAAAACCACCAGTTCCATCTGTCAGACTATAACCAGACTTTTCCTATGTCTTGTCATAATACCTCTCTCTATTGACAGTAGGGGGGAAATATCAATGTGTATCTGGCCACCTTAAATACAGACCTAGAATAATTTCTCTATAACTAACTAAACCGTAATAAGGTTCAATACTCTTACTACATTACCATAACCAAAAAAAAAATATTTTCTCCAACCGCTAGCCCACAATAAGAATTCTGCTATGGTCATGCTATTCTCGAATAACTATCTCTCTTTTACCAAAATATTTGGACATCAACCAATTGTCTGTTAATAACAGCACTTTCTGTTAATAACAATAACAACACTTGTACTAAGATCATGAACCTTATAAAAGCTACCAGCTCGATCTGCCTGATTACAATTAGAATTTTCCTACTGTCCCATAATATTTTCTCTTTACTGACAATAGGGATAAATTGAATGTGTATCCAGACACCTTAATATCACATTTCGACCAATATGTTTTGAAAGTACTAAACCACAACAAGGTTTAGAACAGATACTACAATTCCAGGCCCTAAAAGAATCTCTTTCTCCAACTATTTTCTTCCAGTCAGAATTTAGCTACTGTCACCCTATAATTCTTCTAACAGTTTTTTAGGTAAAATTTTACCTGTGTCATGAGAACTACAATACTTGGACACTACCTAAGCCATGATAAAGTACAGGGGATAAAACAGTGTTCTAGACACAAAAATCATATCTCTTCCTACATAGCAGCCATTTCTCAGATTTTCACTATGGTCCTTTTTTCTATTACCCTTTCCACAGGAAAAAAGGGTAAACTTCCACTAGCATACCATGGTTCTTCTTTGCTTTCTCTTTTCAGGGATGCATCTCTAATAGACAAACCTCTTCCTTATTCCATCATTTTTCTCTTTCTTATTTCACCCAACCCAGACAAGTTCACCATCCCCAGGAAACATTTAGCCTAATTATTGATATCGTTAATAACTCCTCTTTGATACCTGACTTCTCACTTCCTGATATTCTGTTCACTTTCCAGTTGACCCCTCAACACCATTCAGCCTAGCTTTGTCACTAACCATGGGGGAAGGGGGGGGGGGGGGGGGGGGTAATACCAACTTGGCTACCTGTGCTTTCGACCAAGTCTGTACTATACAAAGTGGGGGGAGAAAATGAGGGGAGCAAATTCTTGGGTGCTAATTCTTTGGTTGCGAGAAAAGAAACTGTCCAGGTTCATGTGACGGTGTGATTGGGCCCAAGTGGACCTGTGCTGGGTCCAGTGCAGGTCTCAGGGGGAAATGGGGGGAGCAAATTCTTGAAAAAAAAAAGGAAAAAAAAAAATTCCCACACCCAAATGGACCTGTACACAGTTCAGCATAAATCACATCCCATGTGCACATTCCTCAAGACCAACTGTAGGTTGGCCTTAGCAATACAATTCAGGGCTTCTGGAGATGCATGGCAATTTGTGGCACACTTCGAGCCCAGGTCTAGAGGAAAAAACAGGGGGAGCAAATGCTTGGGTGGGGAGCAAATTCCCTTATTAACTAATGGAGTGAGCAGTGGGGGATAAGAGATTGAGGGTGATCTGGAATGCGATTGTCCCATGTTTTTGTGGCCCTCATGTGTAAGGGACCGACCATTTGATATTCTGGGGGGGGCCTGGTATTCTTGATGGAGACACAACATTTTATTTCACTGGCCTTTGGAAACAATTTCTTTTTTTTTCACCTTGTGGAAGCTAATTTATTTTTTTTACAAACTAACTCAAACAGGTTATTTTTTTTTTTATTTTATAGCTGAACTATCAGATCCTTGTTTACTTGATCTTAATATCCTTTTATTTTACCCACATCAGTATTTTTTACACCTTTTTTTCTCACAAAAAGAACATGGTGCTGTCTTTAACCGGGCGAAGGGCATGGCTTAGCTTGCTTTTGTAAACCAGTGCCTGGAGCATGTTACTCTTTTCATCTAAGGTACAAATACAAACATCCCTGTATGAGTTTGGCAAAAAAGTAGGCCTTAAATTAGGGATATTTTTGCCAAAATTTAGGGCTATTTTGGCAAAGTTTTAGGGCTAACATTAGGAATTTAAGTTTTTTTTCTATCCCAATATATGCCCAAACATGCTTTATTCGTCCTTTAGAAAGATTGATAAATACTTACTGATAGAGTCACATTATACATGAATGGAAATTAATAAAATGGCTGAAAGTTATGTGGTAAGAAGTTAAGAAAGGGGGGTCTGGGGGGCAACGCCCCCCAGAAGCTAAAGCAATGTCCCAATTTCAATGGCAATTTTAAGACTGGAAACAAGAGAAAAGCTAGGAATGATGGTAAAAATAAGGGTTTTTATATTGGGACTTTTGCCTTTTAGAGTGTTTATTTTGCCATAATGGTTTTGTCTCCCATAAGCTAGTGACTCTTTTGCAATTCAGTTTCAGTGGAAACATTTACTTAGTAATGTGGCAGTTCAATGATACATGTATGTGAATGTTGTATAGGATTTTTTTGTAAATGTATGCACATGCGAGCCTGCTGGTGTAAACCAATTGTAGATAATATTAAAATATAACTATAAATATGGGGGTCTGGGGGCGCAGCCCCCAGAAGCCAGAGAGATTATAAAAATCAATTCCAATGGAATTATCTGCAGACTATATTTTTTTTTTGAAATTTTGGGTGGAGACAGGTTATTTTTTTCTCTTACTTTTGAAGACAGATTATTTTTTTGAACCCCCTTATGAGCCAGGTTATTTTTTTCTTGCATATCCAAAGACAGGAAATTTTTTTGATAAATATACCTGGCCCCCCCCAGAATATCAAATGGTCGGTCCCTAATTGAGGTTGCCTGGGTTACATAGAATTGCGCCTTATGGTCTCAGAGGACCGTAGCTTAATTCTGTTGGGAGGGAGGTAGGCGGGGTAAAAATTCCTTTTGGGGTCTAGAACTGTAGCATTTGTTCTAAACCTTATCTTGGTTTAGTTGGTTCCATAATATATTCCATAATTAAAGTTTTAAGGGTCTTTATGTTCATGGGAATTTTGTTAGTGTTCCAATATTTTGGGAAATGGAGAATATTATTTGTGGTCAGGTGGACTGTAGCTAATTTCTTATTGCGGATTGTTGGGAGGCAAGGGCGGTTTCTTTTGGCTGTTTCTAGGGAGCAAATGTGTTTAACCTTATAATGGTTAGTTAGTTTCTAGGTAACTAAGCCTGGGTCTGAGATTAAGGAGGTTGGATACACATTAATTTCTTGGGAAATGGAGAATATTATTAATGGACAAGAAGTCCGTAGCTTATTTCTTATTGCAAATTATTGGGAGGGGAGGGTGGTTTCTTTTGACTGTTTCTAGGGAGCAAATGTGTTGAACCTTATAATGGTTCAGTTAGTTTCCAGTTAACTAAGCCAGGGTGTGAGATTAAGGAGGTTGGATACACATTAATTTTTTGGGAAATGGAGAATTTTACTAATGGACAAGAAGTCCGTAGCTTATTTCTTATTGTGAATTATTGGGAGGGGATGGTGGTTTCTTATGGCTGTTTCTAGGGAGCAAATGTGTGGAACCTTATAATGGTTCAGTTAGTTTCCAGGTTACTAAGCCTGGGTGTGAGATTAAGGAGGTTGGATACACAATAATTTTTTGGGAAATGAAGAATATTATTAATGGACAAGAAGTCTGTAGCTTATTTCTTATTGCAAATTATTGGGAGGGGAGGATGGTTTCTTTTGGCTGTTTCTAGGGAGCAAATGTGTTGAACCTTATAATGGTTCAGTTAGTTTCCAGGTAACTAAGCCTGGGTGTGAGATTAAGGAGGTTGGATACACATTAATTTTTAGCTCATCTGTACGAATGCTATTGCACTACCCCCAGTGTCAGCTTCAGCGGCTGCAGCAGCATTAGCAAAATGTTGAAGTTTTACGTTTAAGTTTTTTAGTTGATGGGCAAGGCGCTGTCAGGCGAGCTATCCTGTCCCGCTGACATGTCTTGTAGCCTTATTGTCAATAGACAAATGTTATTTATACAACAGTAGGGAAAGTTGGATTGTGGTCATACAGATGGGTTCTTGGGCTTTTACTGGATTGGGAGTTTTGTCATGAGCATTGTACTTAGTAGGTGTCTAATGTGGATCCAGGGATTTTGGGACATGGGTTGGGTAGGTGGTTAGCAACAAGGGCTTGAATTAGAGAAAATTTGGGGTTTTTTTTCCTTATTGTATTAGAATCTATCTACATGTATATCCTGGCAATGAAATTGATTTTGTCCAGGTATTCGAGGACTGCCTTCTGTATTGTATTTGCATGAATTGAAATGATTGCTATTAAACATGCTATAATTTGAATCCTTGAAAATAGGATCCCAAACTCAGTTATCCTTACTGACTCCCTTAGCTCAATACAGGCCTTGCAGTCAGGCAAATCAAAAACTTGTCCCAATTAAGTAAACAGAATCCTGAACCTTACTCAATCTAGCTGCTACAGCAAATATCAATATTTCAGTGAAATGGATTCCCGCCCATATAGGAACTGATGGTAGCAAAGGCAGGCAGCTATGACCATGGTACACACGACCATACCAAACCCTCAAAGATGGAAATTTATCCCCTAATAAATGAGGCAATAAACATAAATTGCAAACACAATGGACTAATAGTAAAAGGCTGCAATTAAGTTTAATTTTTTTCAACCACCAGTAAAATCCAATGTGACATTTAAAGCCCTAATAGACATTTCGATATAGTCTATTCCTGTTTAAGACTAGGCCACTGTGTGCTGGGCTATTGCAATCAAACTTGGAATATTCTGTTACCGGTACATTTTGTCGACATTTAACATATAATGTAAAATTATAAACACATAGGATAGAATAAATGGCATGAGAATGTTGGTACCATGGTATGACATACCGGTAATCAATTTGAGCCTCAGGCTTTGCGAAGTACAGAATGGCGAATATCTCACATATTCCAAAATTGATCACAAGCAAACTTGGTATCTTCAGTTAAATTTTGTTGACATTTGACGTATGATGTAAAATTATTATAAAATATGCTGCAATTAACTGCATGACATTGTCAATACAAGTAAGAGAGCTTTTGAATGTACAGAATCTTAAATATCTAACATATTCCAAAATTGATCGCAAGCAAACTTGGAATATTCTGTTAAATTTTGTCAACACTTGACATAAAGTGTAAACTTATTAACAAATAGGCCAAAATTAATTGCATGACATTGTCAATACCAGTTATGAGCTGTGGACCCTATGGAATGCCAAATATCTCACATATTCCAAAATTGATCGCTAGCAAACTTGGAATATTTTCTTAAATTTGTTGACATTTGACATATGAGGTAAAGTAGTTAACAAATATGCTGCAATTAACAGCTTGACATAGTTGATACAAATTAAAGAGCTTTTGAATGCACTGAATCTCAAATATCTCACATATTCCAAAATTGATCGCGAGCAAACTTGGAATATTCTGTTAAATTTTGTCAACTTTGGACAAACAATGTAACATTATTAACAAATAGGCCAGAACTATTGGCATGACATTGTTGATACAAGTTAAGAGCAGTGGAAACTATTTCATGCCAAATATCTCACATATTCCAAAATTGATCGTAAGCAAACTTGGAATATTCTATCAAATTTTGTTGATATGGCCAAACATCAAACAAATATTGAACAAACATGCTGAAATAAATGGTATGGCACCATTGATTTGAATCATGGGCTTTTGGAAGTACAGAATGGCAAATATCTCACATATTCCAAAATTGATCGCGAGCAAACTTGGAATATTCTCTTAAATTTGTTGACATTTGACATATGAGGTCAAGTAGTTAACAAATATGCTGCAATTAACAGCATGACATAGTTGATACAAATTAAAGAGCTTTTGAATGCACTGAATCTCAAATATCTCACATATTCCAAAATTGATCGCGAGCAAACTTGGAATATTCTGTTAAATTTTGTCAACTTTGGACAAATAATGTAAAATTATTAACAAATATGCCAGAACTATTGTCATGACATTGTTGATACAAGTTAAAAGCAGTGGAAACTATTTAATACCAAATATCTCACATATTCCAAAATTGATCGTAAGCAAACTTGGAATATTCTATCAAATTTTGTTGATATGGCCAAACATCAAACAAATATTGAACAAACATGCTGAAATAAATGGTTTGGCACCATTAATTTGAATCCTGGGCTTTTGGAAGTACAGAATGGCAAATATCTCACATATTCCAAAATTGATCGCGAGCAAACTTGGAATATACTGTTAAATTTTGCTGACATTTGACATATGAGGTAAACTCATTATCAAATATGCTGCAATTAACTGCATGCCATTGTAAATACAAGTAAAAGAGCTGTTGAATGTACAGAATCTTAAATATCTAACATATTCCAAAATTGATCGCGAGCAAACTTGGAATATTCTGTTAAATTTTGTCAACATTTGACATAAAGTGTAAAATTATTAACAAATAGGCCAGAATCTATTGCATGACATTGTCATACAAGTTATGAGCTGTGGAAACTATGGAATGCCAAATATCTCACATATTCCAAAACTGATCGCGAGCAAACTTGGAATATTCTCTTAAATTTGTTGACATTTGACATATGAGGTAAAGAAGTTAATAAATATGCTGCAATCAACAGCATGACATAGTTGATACAAATTAAAGAGCTTTTGAATGCACTGAATCTCAAATATCTCACATATTCCAAAATTGATCGCGAGCAAACTTGGAATATTCTGTTAAATTTTGTCAACTTTGGACAAATAATGTAAAATTATTAACAAATAGGCCAGAACTATTGGCATGACATTGTTGATACAAGTTAAGAGCAGTGGAAACTATTTAATGCCAAATATCTCACATATTCCAAAATTGATCGTAAGCAAACTTGGAATATTCTATCAAATTTTGTTGATATGGCCAAACATCAAACAAATATTGAACAAACATGCTGAAATAAATGGTATGGCACCATTAATTTGAATCATGGGCTTTTGGAAGTACAGAATGGCAAATATCTCACATATTCCAAAATTGATCGTGAGCAAACTTGGAATATACTGTTAAATTTTGCTGACATTTGACATATGAGGTAAACTCATTAACAAATATGCTGCAATTAACTGCATGCCATTGTAAATACAAGTAAAAGAGCTGTTGAATGTACAGAATCTTAAATATCTCACATATTCCAAAATTGATCGCGAGCAAACTTGGAATATTCTGTTAAATTTTGTCAACATTTGACATAAAGTGTAAAATTATTAACAAATAGGCCAGAATCTATTGCATGACATTGTCATACAAGTTATGAGCTGTGGAAACTATGGAATGCCAAATATCTCACATATTCCAAAACTGATCGCGAGCAAACTTGGAATATTCTCTTAAATTTGTTGACATTTGACATATGAGGTAAAGAAGTTAATAAATATGCTGCAATTAACAGCATGACATAGTTGATACAAATTAAAGAGCTTTTGAATGCACTGAATCTCAAATATCTCACATATTCCAAAATTGATCGCGAGCAAACTTGGAATATTCTGTTAAATTTTGTCAACTTTGGACAAATAATGTAAAATTATTAACAAATAGGCCAGAACTATTGGCATGACATTGTTGATACAAGTTAAGAGCAGTGGAAACTATTTAATGCCAAATATCTCACATATTCCAAAATTGATCGTAAGCAAACTTGGAATATTCTATCAAATTTTGTTGATATGGCCAAACATCAAACAAATATTGAACAAACATGCTGAAATAAATGGTATGGCACCATTTATTTGAATCATGGGCTTTTGGAAGTACAGAATGGCAAATATCTCACATATTCCAAAATTGATCGCGAGCAAACTTGGAATATACTGTTAAATTTTGCTGACATTTGACATATGAGGTAAACTCATTAACAAATATGCTGCAATTAACTGCATGCCATTGTAAATACAAGTAAAAGAGCTGTTGAATGTACAGAATCTTAAATATCTCACATATTCCAAAATTGATCGCGAGCAAACTTGGAATATTCTGTTAAATTTTGTCAACATTTGACATAAAGTGTAAAATTATTAACAAATAGGCCAGAATCTATTGCATGACATTGTCATACAAGTTATGAGCTGTGGAAACTATGGAATGCCAAATATCTCACATATTCCAAAATTGATCACGAGCAAACTTGGAATATTCTCTTAAATTTGTTGACATTTGACATATGAGGTAAAGAAGTTAATAAATATGCTGCAATTAACAGCATGACATAGTTGATACAAATTAAAGAGCTTTTGAATGCACTGAATCTCAAATATCTCACATATTCCAAAATTGATCGCGAGCAAACTTGGAATATTCTGTTAAATTTTGTCAACTTTGGACAAATAATGTAAAATTATTAACAAATAGGCCAGAACTATTGGCATGACATTGTTGATACAAGTTAAGAGCAGTGGAAACTATTTAATGCCAAATATCTCACATATTCCAAAATTGAAATGTTTTTTTTTTGTTTTATTCTTTAACATACGACGTAAGTTTTACTAAAATAATACGCATAAGCATGCCCCATAGATTGATAATATTTTTCATGAAGTTTTTCATGAAATTCAATTTTCTTGCATTTTTTCAAAGAATGTAAAAATACACTTATTAACAAGAAAACTGCAATTTTTTTATATCAGTTTGTTTCAAATATCATATATTACAGAGTATATGATTTGCTGAAATGAAAGTGCATTCATGTACTAGAGATATGAATTGTGTGCCCCCATGACGGTACCCATGGGGAGTAGATGAAAGAATAAAAAGTAAAGAGGGGGAGCAAATTCCTTGGTTGGGAGGAAGAAAATTTTCCCAGATCAAAAAGCAGCGGAGTCGCACCCAAATGGTCTTGTGTGCAGATCCGCATAAATCACTTCCCATGCGCACAGGCCTCGCGACCCACTGGTGGCTTTAGCTACCCGGCCCAGGGGATTTGAAAACGCATGGCATGAGGGGCTCTCTTTGGGCCGTTGTCAACATATGTCTCCGAATTCCCCGAACCGTAGGCCTCCATCGGACTTCGCTGTGCTATTTCCGGTGGAACAAGCCCCCTGTCCTGGCTGGGTCCAGGACAAGTCTGTGAGAGAGGGGAGCAAATTCTTGATTGGGGAGCACATTCTTGAATGGGGGGGGCAAATTCTTTGGTGGGAGCAAATTCCATTGTTACCGCATGCAATTAGCAAGATACTAGTTCTAGGAGGAGTAGAAAAAGGTGAATCCCAGAGTTAAATTGTGTTGCAGTGGGATCGCACCCAAGTGGGCCTGTGCGCAGTTCCGTATAAATCACTTCCCATGCGCACAGCCCTCGCGTCCCACTGCTGGCTTTAGCAATACAGCCTGGGGCTTTTAGAAGAGCATGGCATGAGGGGCTCTCTCTGGGCCGATGTCAGCATGCTTTCTATCTTCCCCAGGCTGTAAGCCTCCATCAGACTTCGCTTTGCTAGGTCTGATGGACCAAGCCCCCTGCCTTTGGCTGGGTCCAGGGCAGGTATGAGAAAGAGAGAGAGAAAAAAAAGGTAGAAGTCGGGAGCAAATTCTTGGGTAGGGAGCAAATTCTTGGGTAGGGAGCAAATTCCCTTCTGTGCTAATACCGTGGGTTTGGGGGAGCATGGGGTTGGTGTTGATCTAGGTTATAACCGTCTCCGTCCTTGCGGCCATAACCTGTAACTGAGTTTATCTAGGTTTCAAGGAGCTGTCTGTGCCTGTTGGTCACCGGGGTGACAGTAGCTAAATTTTGTTTCTGGGAATGTAAGTGAAGTCAGGATCCCATTTAGGGCTTAAATCATTGGAATTTGGTCTAAACCTTATTTTGGTTTAGTAGTTTCCAAGGAATATTGCATATTTAGAATTTTAGGGATTTTTCTGGTCCTGGGAGTTTTTGGTAGAGTTCCACTTTTAGTAAGCTGAAGATTTTACTGCGGCAGCAGATGCACAGTAGCTATTACCTCGGTGGTAGTTGTTGTTGGGGGAGGGGGTTTCTTTTGGATTTTTCTAGGGTGAAAATGTGTCGAACCTTATAATGGTTCAGTCCATTTCCAGGATACCTAGCCTGTTTGTAAATTTAAGGGGGTTGTGGAACACATTATTTTTCGGCTAAAGTGAGGGGGAAATTGTACTGGGGCAACAGATGCACAGTAGCTATTTCCTCACTGGTAGTTATTGTGGTGGGAGGGGGGTTTCTTTTGGATATTTCTAGGGTGAAAATGTGTTGAACCTTATAATGGTTCAGTCCATTTCCAGGAAACCAAGCCTGTTTGTAAATTTAAGGGGGGTTGTGGAGCATATTATTTTTCGGCTAAAGTGAGGTGTAAATTTTACGGGGGCAACAGATGTACAGTAGCAGTAGCTATATCCTCACTGGTAGTTGTTGTGGGGGGAGGGGGGCTTCTTTTGGATATTTCTAGGGTGAAAATGTGTCGAACCTTATAATGGTTCAGTCCTTTTCCGGGATACCAAGCCTGTTTGTAAATTTAATGGGGGTTGTGGAACACTTTATTTTGGGGCTAAGGTGAGGAGGATTATTGATGAACAACAGGACTGTAGCTTATTTCTTATTGTGAGTTGTTGGGTTAGGGAGATGTTGCTTTCTGTTGTTTCTAGGGAGCAAATATGTTGACTGTTGTAGTGATTCTCTTATTTTTCTGGTGACCAGGCTTGGTTATGGGATTAAGGTGATTGGATACACCTTAATTTTGGTAATTTTGTCATACAGAGGTAATTTGTACGACTAGGGTTCTAGTGGTTTGAGCCTTTTAATGGTTCAGTTATTTTCCAGGTGACCAGGCTTGTTTATGGGCTTAAGGGGCTTGGATACACCTCAGCAGCAAGGGCCCAATATAAAGAAATTTTGGGGGTGAATTTTCCTTTATGTGTTTGGTTCTACTTATATCCTGGCAATGATATTAGTTTTGTCCAGGTATTCGAAGACTGCCTTCTGTATTACACTTGCATGTTTCTTTTGGGGGGGGGGGGGGGGGGGGGGGGACAGGAGGAGTCTCAGGTCTATTGTGTGATATCCTAATTTAAATATGATGAATTCAAGGTCTCGCCTTTGATTGCTGTGAGCTACACAGTCAAAGAAGATGTGATCGAGATCATCGGCTTCATTGCAGTAGGGACATAGGCCGGTCTGGTTGCCGTAGTGGTGGCAGCCCAGGCCGCAGTGTCCTAACCTTAATCGGGAGTAGGTGATATCAAAACGTCTAATGGGACTATATACGTCACATTGCAGTTTTACCGTTGGTTGGATGAAATGGTAGGTGCGGCCCTTGCTGCTACTGGTCCAGTGGGATTGCCATTTTTCAAATATTGCCTCATTTATTAGGGGGTAAACTTCCATTTTTGAGGGTTTGGTATGGTCATAACTACCAGTAGTCATAGCTGCCTTTGCCGCCCCATCGGCCATTTCGATGCCGTCAATTCCTACATGGGCAGGGATCCATTCTATGGAAATGTTGAAATTTACAATGGTGGCTAGGTTGAGTAGGGATAGGATTTTGTATACCTTGTCGGGTCTTGACTTTGATTTGCCCAATAACAGGGCCTGTATGGAGCTAAGGGAGTCAGTAAGGATAACTGAATTTGGGATCCTGTTCTCCAGGATCCAGATGATGGCATGTTCATTGGCTATCAGCTCAGTGGTAAAAACCGCAAGGATGGGATTAAGTCTGATTTTGTGGACATGGTCCATCTCGGGGACAACAAAGGCTGCCCCTGCTGTTTTAGCTGTGGGGTCTTTACTTCCGTCTGTATAGATTTTAACTTTATTTGACATACAATGAACAATTTTAAACAGATAGGCTGAAAGTAATGGTATGATGGTTTATTTGATGCTTAACGTCCACGGTAAACAACTAAGGTCATGTCGGGACGGTCAGTTAACCTAGCCACACTATTCCTGGGCAGGCTTAGACCTCCTAAGCGGTTAACCAGTACTAAGTGCACATACTTTCGCCAGTAACTGACAACTGCCCTTCTTGAATCAGCGGAAGGAGAAACGAAAGTATGTGGCCAGACCGGGATTCGAACCCAGGACCTCTGACTTACGAGTCAGGTGCCCTACCGATTGCGCTACCCGGCCCGGCAAGTAATGGTATGACATCAACAGTTTGAGTCATGGGCTTTGGGAAGTAAACAATGCCAAATACCTCACATATTCCAAAACTGATCATGAGCAAACATGGAATTTCTGTTAAATTTTGTTGACTGATATGACATGTTATGTAAAACTATTAACAAATAGACTAGAATCAATAGCATTGATATTGTTGATACTTGTTAACAGCTTTCAAAAGTAGCAAATGCCAAATATCTCACAAATTCTAAAATTCATTATGAGCAAACTTGGAATGTTTTATTAAATTTTGTAGATATTTCATACACAATGAAAATTTTTGAACAAATAGGCTGAAATAAATGGTATCACAACCTTGATATGAGTCTATGGGCTTTGGGAAGTACAGAATGGCAAATATCTCAAATTTTCCAAACTTGATCGCGAGCAAACTTGGAATATCCTATTAAATTTTGTAGATATTTCTCTGGGTGGACTGATATTATCGCAGCACACATATTTTATAAGGGTAGTGATTTTAACTCTCATAATTAGACCAACCAGGTTTTATTATCAGATGGAATAGACATCTAATTGGCTGTTTGATATTTAAAAGATCACCGCCAAAATCGGTCATGAAAAATTTATCATTGACAAATAATTTTATCATTGGACCTGAAAAATTTATCGATGGACTGATAAAATTGATCCATCCACTATGGTGTACCAAAAGGGTCAAAACTACCGATACCGGTCCACCTGTAAAAATATACAGGTGCACCGCTGAATTTTAGCGGTGCACCTGTAAATTTTAGCGGTGGACCGATAAATTTTATCAGTCCACCGTTAATTTACAGGTCCACCGATATTTTATCGGTCCACCAATATTTTAGCATATTGGTGGACCGATAAAATATACAGGTGCAGCGATAGAATTACAGGTGCACCTATAAAAGTATCGGTGGACCGATTAATTTTATCAGTCCACCGATAAATTTATAGGTCCACTGATAAAATTAGCGGTCCACGTATATATTTTTCATGACCCGTTTTGGCGCTGATCTTACATCTAAAACAGCCAATCAGATGTCCTCTCTAGCTGATTTTAACGCCTAATTGGTCCAGCTGTATTGCTGCTCTTATAAAATGTACGAGCAGCGATAATATCAGTCCACCCCTGAGATTTATCAGTCCACCGATATCTTTACAGGTGCACCTGTAATTTTATCGATGCACCTGTAATTTTATCGATGCACCTAAAATTACAGGTGCACCTATAAGTTCTAAGTATCGGTGGACCGATAAAATATCGGTGAACCTGTAAATTAGCGGTGCACCAACAAAATTTATCGGTGCACCGCTAAAATTTACAGGTGCACCACTAAAATTTAGCGGTGCACCTATACTTTATCATAGGTGGACCGATATCTGTAGTTTTGACACTTTTGGTACACCATAGTCCACTATGTGTGGACTGGTATCAGTAGTTTGGACTCTTTTGGTACACCATAGACATGCGTGGTCAACTAATTAAAGCAGTTTAATTATGAAGGAGGTCATATCCGGGATGGGCCAGCTGGTGACTAGAAAACTCTGTTAACCCAGCAGTGAACAGCATCAGGGATGGATAAGGCAGTGAAAGGAGAGGGATAAGCTTCACCTTTTAAGATATAATGGACCTATGACCCCACTGCCTTACGGCCTCTGCACTGTGGGACCCAATTGTTTTTTTTTTGTTTTATTATTATTATTTTTTTCAGTATTAATTCTAGATAGCTTAAATGAAAACAGTGGTGTGGTAAATCTTAAATGAAAACATTGGTGAAATAAACCTGTCAATTAACAATTAATCTGCCAATTAACTAAAATAGCATCATATTAAAACATCCTTGTCAAAAAACAACAACAAAAACCGTCTATATAGATCTAATAGATCTACAGATGAAATGAGCCATCTCCGCTATTGCCTGAAATTGTCTTAATTGACGGAAATATGGATATAATTTTAATAAATTCCCATAAACTTAATATTAATAACTAATAGATGCAGTCTTTAGCTATTTCAAACAATATAAACACGATTATAATATCTTAAAGTCCATGCCGTAATCGATCAAAAAATCTCAAGATTGCTCGAGTAAACTTAGAATTCCAAGATTGACCGTGAGCAATCTCGAGATTTTTCAAATTCCAAGTTTGACGACAACAGCGACAGGGAATGTGTAATTTAACAGCATATTTTGGAATATAACTCAACAAAAACTGTGTTGTGAGTATATATTCAAAGTTGGTTGAAATAGAAAATATGTATTTCAGATTGTTTACTTGCCTAATGGTTAAATGTTTATCTCCGTATTGTGTGTTGTGGCATGTCACTAGTTTTCGCGGTTTATGCAAGAGAGGAATAGTTCACAGGACACTGACGTTGCATCTATGGAACCAATACAAAAGCTTCTGAGACTTAATATACATTACTATATAGTAGGAAGAAGAAGGAATTCAACGCCGAAAATGGTTGGGGAGACCTGCTGGTGCGCTCACAGGCACTTTGTGTGGTGCGTATTGGGCTACAGAAACCAACCTTGCATGAGACGCGCAGAAAAGCTTAAATTCCTCGTATCGGTACGGATACTTCTCACTCAAAACGTGCCAGTTTCTTGTATCAAGTCTTTTTCTACGACTTTATTTCACTTCCGTGTTGTTTTGCAGAACCATTATCGTGCCGTCATACATTATCGCCACTCATATGTTTTCGATACCTTCCTTTAGGTCGCGAGATTTTCATAGATATTACGTCATTTGGTCACGTTGACCTTTGATCCTGTAGACTGAAGCTTTGCCGCCAACTCAGTGAAAAAAATCAAATAAACATGCTTAGAATCAAAGCAAGATCACTGTACTTACAATAAAACATGTAATTTGTTCATTTTCACTTATATCCATATTTCTTGGCCATAAATTCACTGAAAATTCCACTTTTGAAATTTCTGCAACTATGGACGCTTTCCTGTCTGTTTATTTACTCTATGGGGCTATAAATAGAACAGGCTGCAGCGAGTGACTGTGTTGGATTTCAAAAGTACGGAAGAACAAACGTACCATAGGTCCTTATCATACAATATAGGGAATTTGATTTTTTTTCTTGTTTTTAGCTCACACCTGTTATTGCTGCTGAAAAGCTACTTTGATTTTATGACAATTTAAATTCAATGTATTTTATTGTAGAGAGTTCCAGGTGTGAACTACATGTTCTAGACAGTATGGGGCGTCTATCTGTTTCTAAAAAACAAATGATTTTCAACACCATGCTCTCAATAAATTTGTAGCAGTATCTATTTTAGCAAGTTTTGTAACATACCTTTTTCATTAATGGGCAATGTGAGCTTACAAAAACAAAGAAGAAAGTAACAGACGATTTTCATCACGAAAATGAATGATTTTAATACCCCACCGCAGATTTTGTTGTTACACTTACACAGCGCGTGTCAATTTAGATATGCAAATGAGTATCGATAGCGTATGACGCACTATTTCATTGGTCAATTTCGAAGGTCACGTTTCTGGGTCAAGTAGCAAAACAGTCGGCGCGGAAAATGGCGTGTTTTCACCTAGAATAAAGAGGGAAAAGGCGAAGTTTCACGCATACAAGACAAATATATGTTGACGTTGCTGTGTTGCTTATAGACCGGGATACTTTATTAAGGTATCGATAACACATGAGCCCAGGATATATGATGTTATCAAATCCAACTTGGAGCAATTTTGGTTTGTCAACCCAAGTAACTCTAGTAACAACAGTTACTGACTGAACAGCACTAGTAACTGCAATACCCATGCACACATATTTTACAGAGTGGTAGAAAATAGATTGACATTTGATAATATTTAGAAATTTAACAAATTTTAGTCAAGTGCCTGTGTACTCGAGTACCTTAAACTACTTTAGTACCTTTGTATGCATGCGCCAAATTTCGACCCGAGCAACACGAGTTGGCAACTCGAAACTGCTCCGACAACGCTGACGTCATGCACTAGTTGACATGATGGTTCTTCAAAACAAACACGGAATCGACACAAAGGCAGCAAAAATGACTCTGTACAAACAGCAAACCTTGTTTTCTCAAAAAGCACCCGTACCGATACAAAGATAAAAGAGTTCTCCTGAAGGCCTTGTACAGTGTTGGTAATGATTTTCCGTTATCAGCCATAAAAAAAAGCATGTGAACACAAACACACGTCTCCCCACCCACACCCGGCATTGAAATCCTCCTTCTCTTATATATAATAATTGGTTGTTAAGGGTCTTTAATGTTTTTTATTGATACAGCATCAGTTTCCTGTGAATAGTTACAGGTGACCAGTAGAGTGGACACAAGTCTCCCAATATAATCTATCACAATTAACCGTGGGTGAAAGTTTTCAGGATTATTCCTACTGAGTTTTTGCCCCATTGTCGCACAAATTTTGCATTTGACAGCCAAAACAGTCCCGACCTCACAAGCGACCTCTGGCTTACATCAGTTGTTTTTCTGTTGCAGGATTACGAGTCTGTAAGCTGCCTGGCAAATTCTGTGCCACACATAATGTTGTTTTTACCAGAATTCCCATAGTTGTAACAGCTGTTTTGATTTGCGAATGGGTTACTGAATTGCAGTGGTACTCCAGTACGGTGACAATTAGTGTGTATTGATTTTCAGTATGTATTTGAGTACCAGTCAGTTTGCACAATTCCGATGGACCAATGAAAATTATTTTGACAGGCGCAGCAATGCTTTCAAGATGGTGGACTGCCTGACTGAAATATAACAAACTATCCACATTTTTATCGCTGCTCAGCCTGCTGAAGTAAAATCCAGAGTTGATCAGGCCCTGGAAACTGATGCATCCCACCCAGATGAAACAGAAAATGCTACAGCATCAAATGGCTCGCTCGCTATCTCAGTCTAAACCTCAAATAGAAAAGCCAAAAGTGCAAGCCCCAAAAGTCGAGAGACACTTCCGAAAAGAGTGGCTGAACGATTTACGGTGGTTAAAATATGGTTCAAACCAAAATATAATGACAAGTGGTCTGTGTTGTGAGTTCAAGTTAGTTCCTGTTTAATGAACTGGTTCAAATACCTCAGCACCATGAATGTGACAATCAGGCATAAACTCCGTTCATTAATTCTGAAACTGGGTTTTTCGCTGCTCATACTTTTATAATCTGATCAATCCAGGCAAGACTTAAAAAAAGTCTCTGCATAGTGATAATGCTAGACTTCCGCCGATTTCTCATCAATGTGTCCTATGACTCTGTCCTTCATAGGATGCTGGTCTACATGTAACCTGCACAAAACTGCAAATTACAGTTTTTCAATCCGAGACTAAGTCCATCGGACAGGTTGGTGACGCCTTTTAATACCATATAAAGTGGTCTCTATAAATAGTTTTGTGTACGGGTGGGGTTAGTATTCTATCACATGCTCTGCGCGTGCGAAATCAGTCAGTGTGACAAGAAGCTTATCATCCAGATAATTTTGTCTTAATTTGAAATTGATTACACAGCATAAATTCACACTGGACAAGGTTTTCAGTGTTTCATAATAGTATCGCCACCGGCAAACAAAGTCTAAACGGCGTCTTATCAGCGTCAGTGTGACGTGATGATGTTCACTAGCGTTATCTAAACGCAAATATAACAGCTTTCCACAGTATGTAATCATGGTAATTAAGTTCTAAAGTTCCAAAACTTTATTATATACCAATGATGCATTAGAACTGCAAAGTTAAATTGAAGGACAAAAGGATCGAACCGTGCACCTCTCAAACTTATTACAGCTCTCCTTAATCAGTCTATTCCTCCTTCTTACCCAACCTACCCCCAACCCCACTCTGAAAAAATAATAAGATAATCCTTCCACACACACACAAACACACACACACACTACCTACAGCCTTGTCTGCTCAATTAGTCTACCATCCAGACTCCCACCCTCGACACGACCTCTTCCTAAACATACCTCCTTATTCAATCTACCACCCAAACCGCCACCCTAGTCTCTAGACACACACCCTACAACCCCCCCCCCCCGCCCTTCCCACCGCCGCCCCCACTTCTTTTCAACAAACGATTCCCTCGATTAGTCTACCACTCCAACCTCTTCCCCGCTACACGAACATATACATATATATGCAAGAAATACCTGAATGTAAATGCTACATCGTCGAACCTTACAGCTTGCGCAAACAGGATGCAATCTGATCAGAGTCAACTGGAAGTAGAAGTCAACCTCATGGTACCGAGTTTAAGTGAAAAGCTATGACACATGCAAGAGGTTACCTTTTTTGCAATTCACATGATATATTTCACTTGCTTCATGTGAAAAGGATATACTGTTAATACTCAGCTGTACAGGCTGCTCATTTTCTATATCATCCAAGAGTGTTTATGCAAAAATGAAGACTCTGATATGACTGTATGATCTGAGTCTTCTCTGTTCGTACAATACAAGGCTACCTTTTCACAAGCGTGCAAATCTTTTACTTCCAAGAAACTGTATTCATAGACATTGCAGCCTGATATAGACTGAAATACTGTCTCAAAAGGCCGTTAAACCCAAAACAATCAATAGATCAATCATACACATTGACGTACAAAGGTAAACCCGCATGCATGCATATGCATGCAATTTTTTTTCCGTATATAAGCGAAAGCTGATCTGAGCTTTGGCTTCTTGCACATCTGATGTGTGGTTGTGTGAACACAGAGGCACATAACAAAGTCTCTAGCTGACCGGTTTGAGATTTTTCTGTTCACAGACACATTATGCCACATTGTTGCATGGAACGCGACCATGAGAAAAATGATAGAAACATGAGAAGAAATAGATAAATGCAGGGATGTTTATGGGCCTGAAGTTCGCTTCTGAGTCGGATGACACAAGTGTCCCATTGTTTATATGTATACTATACTTTTGATATTTTCCTGAGAAAATACGACACAAACAAATACAAGTGTCCAACATATGGTGAAGAAACTGGGTCTGATTTTCAATTCTAAAATCCAGAGTTGTCAAAACTGAAAAATGTAGCTCTTGTGGTAGCTTGGTATTTTTTTCTGTATTACAAAGTATCCGAACTTCAAAACGCTTGTTTTTTCTTATTCCTGTGACTTTGTTGGAGTGGCAACAGTTATTACCCAAATGACCAGCGTGATTACCACGTGGAACGTATCTGAATATGTATGACTTACGGCTGTCAATTTTCATCAATTGGTCTTAGTTTGCGGACAGGTTTTTGAAATTTGCTGTTTCGTGCATGTAACTGCAGCTTTAGACGGCAGGCTAAAATACACGAGACCTTTATGAGAAATCGGCGGAAGTCGAGCTTTATCACTATGCACAGTGTAACGTGGATTGATTATATTATAAAAGTATGAGCAGCGAAAAACCCAGTTTCAGAATTAATGAACAGAGTTTAGTCGACATCATCAGCAGAAAAGGTAGAACTTGTGTAATACATGTACTGTTTGTAATAGGCAAGGTCTGCTGACAACCGGTTGTCACCAGATTTTTTGGACCAAAAAAGTCTGCTGACATTCAGCAATATATTTTCTAGGCGAGGTCTGCTGACATCTGGTTGTCACCAGACTTTTTGGACAAAAAATGTCTGCTGACAACCGGTTGTCACCAGACTTTTTGGACCAAAAATGTCTGCTGACAACCAGCTATATATTTTCTGATAAATGCTTTTAAATGGGATTTCACTAAATGAATTGAGTAAGCTCTGCCCTCAGTGCTCCACACTTGAAGAGATGATATCCCGTGTGCAAATAAAGCAACCATGTGAGAAAATGTGATAGTGACAGTTTATGTACGGTAATCGTTTGACCTTGACAGCTGCTTTGATGATTAAACCATTGATGGAAAGAAGGATCCCTTGTAAGAGATGATGGAACAATATGTTGGCAGGGATTGTTGATAGACATTGGTGTCCTCTAGGTGCTGCACTTGTGGCCGTCAGATACTGCAGGCCTGTAAGGATTTCAGTGAGGTCATTGATGATCCTGTACATCATTGCAACTTTGTTCTGGTCTTGCCTTGATTGAAGGTCCTCCCAATCAAGTTCTCGCAGCATTAAAGTGACACTACTAGTTCGGCAGTGGTCAATGAAAGCAAAACCTGGCAGCATGCCTCTGTACAGATTCCATTTTAACAATGTTGGATTTTGTTACAGGGTCCCATTCAGCTGAAGCATACTCCAGCTGTGTGGTCGGGCTATGTAGCGCAGACGGTAGGGCACCTGACTCATAAGTCAGAGGTCCTGGGTTCGATACCCGGTCTGGCTTCATAATTTCGTTTCTCCTTCCGCTGATTCAAGAAGGGCAGTTGTCAGTTACTGGTGAAAGTATATGCACTTAGTACTGTTTAACCACTTAGGAGGTCTAAGCCTATCCAGGAATAGTGTGGTTAGGTCAACTGACCGTCCCGACATGACCATAGCTGTTTACAGTGGACGTAAAGCACCAAATCAGTCAATCAATCAATACTCCAGCTGTGGAAAAACTGGACTTGTAGCAATTGGTCTTAACATCTTTTGTGGGTGGTGGTCGCCTGGTCGGGCAATGGTGGTGGTTTTAACTTGGGCTGACTATCATCCCAAATTCTGATTATCACGATACTATCACTATCGAAGAAACCCTTATAATGATACTATTACTATCAAAGGTCTCACATCTTGATTCATCATGATACTACCACTGTCTCTGAATATTGCAATTTCTTAAGAATTTAGATGATTTAAGTAAGTCCCTCATCTCTAAATTACATACCAGTGCTGTCCACTATGAGTGTAAGCTTTACCACCATCTTAACAAAAGTTTTTTCATGCAAAGCAGACACCTTTCAGGTTCCTAAAGGACATTTGTTTGGAAGACAAGTGTCAAAATCCAGTCCACAAGGTGAAAATCTACATGAACAAAAACTATTAAAACTATTGATAGTTGAAAACACTATTGGCAATAGTTAGCGATAGTTGAAACTATCACAATAGCACTATTAAGGTAACCACTGTCACGATGCATTGATATATCGATGTGTTGTTACACCCCTCACCCCTTGTTTTAACTTACAGTGCCAGGGCGTCTTACTTATTTCGATTAAAGTAGGGCAAGGGCCTACTGGGCTTGCAGTAGGAGGCGGGGGGGGGGGAGGGGGGTTTGGAAAAATTTTCTCTTGTCTATCTTGTCTATCATTTCTCTTTTCCTCTCTCTTGGAGACAGTCCAATATAGACTGAAATACTGTCTCAAAGGGCTGTTAAACCCAAAACAACCAACCTTAACATCTCTGGGCAGCTTGAAAGATTTCTGCAAAGGATTCAAGAAACATTAGAACAAATAAATTTGCATGTACAGATGTGCCTCACCCATCTGTGGCTTTACCACTATCAATCTTATCATTCAACAAGCCCTAGGGTTTTATCTAAGGCCTGAATCAGAGCTGGTCCACAGGACAAGTTGGTCCTGCTAGCTCAAGTCATGGTCTTCAGTATTCCCCTTTCGTATAACACAGAAAAATCAACTGGTTTGGAGGACCAGCTACATTTATACATAACTGGTTCAGCACAAAAACCACTGGTCCAGGACCAAGGTTAACTCCTGCCTAGATGGTCTTAAGCTGTAGGTCATTAACCAGGACCCATAGACAGGAGTTTCAAGGCAGTAAAAGCAAAAGTAAAAGGAGAAAAATTTCCACAGTTTGATATGTAAGCAGACTGAGCAGATACACAGGGTGATTGGAAAATATAGACTGCGCAGATGAGTAGGATGATCTGCATTTTGTCTTTTTATGAATGCTATACGGTCCCTTTTCTCAGAGCACAGCTTAAGATATATTGATACGCTTTCAGGGGAAGCAACTCTACCATTTTCTTTTTTGCCTCCATTCTAGTTTGGGGTCAACTCTTATAGTAAAGAATTTGCTCCTTTAGGAGCAAATTCTTTCCCTTAAGAGTAGAACCCTGTATGGAAGGGTTTGTCTCATTACTTAAAGGAAACAAACAGGATTTTACAAAAGTTGCCCCCCTTTGTAAAGGAGCTGAAAAACATAGAAGTGTTTGTTTCATTAACAAGGGAAACAAACAGGATTTTATTAAAGTTGCCCCTCTTTGTAAAGTAGCTGAAAAAAATGGAGGTGTATCCATAGATCTTAATTGCTTGAGGCGAACTGCAATATTTTTGTTTTTACAATTTCAGCTTCCTAGAAACAAGAACTGAACATGAAATAGTCCTATGCAAACGGATCCAGTGTAATGAATTGTCATTACCGGATCTACCTGTCATGCCGTCATTTCACATCAGGACACACAGTTAAATTGGTCACAGGTAAGATAAGATATAACTCTAGATGTTAATGACTGATAATATTGTCTTACCTGTAAGTTATGATCAATCTGAAATTTTTGAAAAATATACCATCTTTATCCTAAATACTTGGATATGTGTATCTCATTGAATCTGTTATTTTTTTTGTTTTGATGTTCATTGTTCTTTCCGATTTGTATTTCTTCGGTTATAAGATTTGGTTTTCTCTTCAAAAGTGATCCCAAAAATCTAGATCTGGCTTATAAGTTTGTTTCAGAAGGGACAAATCCATGTTATAAAAGAATTTCTTTAGTGCAGTAGTCAGTTTAGGAAAAGAGAATTTGTTGTGACATGAAAAAATAGGTGGCACAAAGTTACAATGTAAAAAAGATATTTTACAGTTTCACATGTTTTATTCTAATAAATGCCCTGTATCTATCGTAATGACCCTTAAATTTTGGATACTGGAAAGTTGGACAATTATTGTTTGAAAATTCTTAGAAAGTGGATTTTACACACGCTTATGCATCCAAATGATACTTAGTGAATGGCAAACGTTGTAGACCTTGATCAAACTGTTCCTTGAGGAGCAGTTTGATCTGGGTCTACAATGTTTGCTCAGACCTGTCTGTCCGAGAATTTAGGGTCCTTACGGTAATGAACTTTTTTTCTGTGAACAAAGTGTATATATTACCACAAAGACAAAATTTCATATTGACAAAATTTTGACTCATGTATAGGACTTGTGAATTCCAACACTTTCTGGGCATTTATTAGACGAAATGTTGTAAATTTGCTTCGATGCTTTTGTTCAGCTAACACTGCATTATATGACCAACGACTGAAAACTCTGTGTTGTTTGTCAACCCAGCAATAAGTGGGTACCCCTGTGGTTTTGAATCAGGGAATATTACAGCTTATGGAGAAGGATGAGCCCCCTCTTTCATAATGCTGTCCCCAGCAAACCATGGCACTTACTGCCCCCATGATCACTACAGGAAACCAACACCTTTTGCCATGCACTCCCATATAAGGGCAGTAGGGCACCTTATCATTTTTTGTCCAACAAAGAGTTTCTTTCTCAGTTTTTAATACAGAATTGGAAATGAAGAAAGAAGCAGTGTGGCTATATAAAATAAATTAAGGTAAAAATGTGTATATCCCAGGGGAACCAAATCTGTCAATTTAATTTTTGCCTCCATCCTCTATAGTGTCAACACTTAAAGGAAAGAATTTGCTCCTAGAGGAGCAAATTCCCTCCTTTAAGAGTAGACCCCATATTGCATAAGGTCTACATTCTCCAGAGAAGCTAAGAGGAAGTCTTGAGTTGTTTCCCTTGGTAAAAATGGCAGGAAAACAAAAAGATGTACCCATTTATTTTAATAAATTTTGCCACTATGTGACTTTCTAATTTTGACAGTGGATGGATGGATGGATGACTTGCTATTTTACATCTTTTTCAACAGTATTTCAGTTTCAATCATATGAGGGCGATGGTTGGGAGATAATGAAAGGCTGTGTGCAATGGAACCTCGTTTACAGTTGAAAAGATCCTCTAATTTTTACAAGTCTATTTGTATTCCCTAATGTGCTTAAATACTGGGACACCTAAAAAGCATTAATTTTCCATTGAGAGCAAATGAAATTGATTTTAGATGTCCCAATACTTAAGCACATTAGGGTATCAGGGAAAAACTTATAAGTGGCTAATAGTGGAGACTCAGATTAGGTGGTTCCTTTAGGGGCCACCTAATTTGGGTATGCACTGCTTTCTGAGCAATTCATATTAGCACAGAGTTTTTACAGTATTATTAGATGACTGACAGTTAGGATAGTTAGAATTTATCCTGAATGTATGACCAATTTAGAAGAGTTCAATTAGCAATTATATCTCCTTGTTTGGGTAAAAGGTTATCTATAAGTACTGCTGTGGTCAAGTTTATACCATTTCACATGGCAGTGCATGTGCTGTGGTTAAAGTTCTAAACATAGTTACACGTATATACCATTAAAATTATGAAAACTGGGACACCAAAAACAGTTACCATAATCGTCCTAAAAATGTTACCCTTTGGTTTTACATGCATTAATGTGTCGAAAAGATGCAGATGGAAAGGCAGACATTATAGATCCTGATCAGACACTCCTTTTGGAGCAGTCTGATCTGGGTCTGGGCTGTTTGCTCAGAGCCATCAGACGCAATATTTAGAAGGCTTACTATATCACACCAAGGGATGGATGAATGACTTTCGATTTTACATTCTTTTTAACAGTATTTTAGTCATAACAAGATGATGGGAGTGTAAAGATGAAAGGCTTTACGCATAGGAATCCCCTTTTTGATTGGAAAGAATTCAATGTCCAGCCAGATGCGAACCCAAGACTGCTAGATCACATTGCCAGGGCTTGACCAGCTTAGCCACCGGGGCTCCTTTCTGAAATAGTTGGATGCAACAACATCTATTGGCAATTACATTGTATTGGCAAGTTGACTTTTAGATCAGGGTATCTTTCTATGAAATGTTTAGCAATCATTGAAAAACACGCTCAGGAGTAGGTGGATATGGGTTTATACTGTTTGCTTAGGTATTATAAAAGGTAAAGGTTTCCCATAGCCTAACAGCCGTAGGGGCAGTGGGGGTTGGAGACCCACTGTATCTTGGGCATAGCAGATGAAAGGGGTAGCCCATCCATCTCCTTTTGCTGCCTTATTAGGTATTACTACCCTGTTAATCCTATTAAATGTCCAAGGGGCATTGCGTTTTACAGAAAGTGGGGTGTAATTTAGAGCCTGAATTGTAGTAAATCAGCCACTGCCAAATCCCTCTAATAAACAGTATGAAAGTGAATGGGTTTACTTCCAGAGGAAGCAGCTCTGCTATTTTTGCCTTCCTTTTCAGTAAGGGTCAACTCTTAAAGGAAAGAATTTGCTCATGTAGGAGCAAATTCTTTCATTTTAGAGTTGACGCCATGTCAACGAGTTACCTCATCTAGATAAGCAAACATGAATTCATGCAAATTGAACAGTGTAACATTATTTTTGAAAAGAAAGGCAGAGGGCATTTATTAGAGCAGGGGCATTTATTAGGACTAATAAGGTATGTTGAGTATGGTACATCTCAATGTAAACGGACAGTCAACATGACTTAGGGCCATTGTCCACATAAGATAGCCTTGAATATGTTTAATGAATAAATACTTGCTGTTTGTTGCTAAAATAGGAATATATTTTTAGAATTTGTCATCTATACATTCAGCTAAGGTCTGCTTCATTTGTAAACTTTGGAAATGCTATTATTTCAGAAGAATACAAAATCTGAAGAATTCTTAAAACATGATTTTTCATGCAAAACATAATATTATATGGTTTTAAAACATGTAAAATGTCACACATGTTGAGAATCCACTGAGCAAGTTTTATTTGGATAATATTTAGAGAAAATTAGTGATTATTGAAAAAAAAATCTGGTTCTGCACTGTTTGCTCAGACAAATTGGTTGTTGGAAGTAGGATAATAATCAGAGCTCTAGATAAGAGGCAGTATTTGATGATAATTAGGGATAATTTTTCTTGCTTCTCAGTGAAACCATATGTTATGTCCCCTCATCTGAACCGTCTTGTCGAGATGAGGGGTCACAGCATATGGTTTTATGCAGAATTATCAAAGTTTATCTGGAATTATCACCAAATGCTCCCTCTTATCTAGAGCTCTGAGGGTTCATGTTTAACCTGAAGGTTCTCCTTTCTTTCTCTTGCAGATGCCTCCTTTGAAGGAAAATCTGTGTCCTGTAAATTATCGGAAGTTTAAAATTAGCTCTGTGAAACTCAAAGATTCGAATCAATTTGCTCTGTGCTGAAAAAATTAAACTGGAGTCCATGAGAGCAGAGCAATACTTGAACTACATGCACAAGGCATCACATCATAGTCAAGGCATCAAGTCACAGTCAAATAACAGTGGATCAGAATTGTACTAAAAGTTTCAATTAATAAACATTTTGACACCAAAATAGATGGATTGAACTGCACTGTTGCCACAGACAGTATTATAGATAGTAAAGTCATACTCAGAACTTCGAAACAGCTTCTACAGATTCGTACAGAATTCTACAAAACTGTTAAAACCATGGCAGTGGATACCATGAACTCTACCCAGAACCACACTGGATCTGATCCTATGAACCTGTCAATTGAGAATCTCTATCCAGCTATTGTGCAGTGTTTTGTGATAATTCTAGGTGGATATATAGCCGGAAGAGCAAGTCTAATTACGTCAGTACAGGGTAGAGGTATCGGAACATTTGTCTCCAAGTTCTGTTTACCCGCTCTTCTCTTTAGGAGTATGGTCACACTGAATTTTGACACGGTTGACTGGAGGTTTTTGCTGGGAATAGGAATTTCAAAGACTGTGGTGTTTGTGGGGGTAGTGACCTTGACCTTGCTAGTTAAGAGACCCCTTAATCTCGGTTATGCAGGACTATTTGGAATATTTGCTACACAAAGTAATGATTTTGCTTTGGGATATCCTATATGTAAGTATACATGTATTATTCTTATGAACTGCACAGTTAATCATACTAAAATGCAAGCCACGGTCAAAATAGTCCAACTAAATAATGTATTTGATTTATAGCACCAGCCTTGACTTTGATTTTATTCCGAAACTATCTCTTTCACTGTCTGAAGTCATTTTGTACCAGTCTTACAATGCTTTTCATGATTATCTTACATTTAACTTGTGAATATACTGTTCCTGTATTAATTTAACGCCTTGAGGGATTGCATTTTGTGGAAAGGGGGTGTTATAGAGCCTAAAATGAAGTAAAATGAAGCCACTGCCAGATTACCTCTAATAAGCAATATAAAGGGGATTGTTATACTTTCAGATGACACAACTACATTTTTGCCTGCCTTCTTAGTAGGGGTCAACTCATACAGGAAAGAATTTGCTCCCCTATGAGCAAATTCTTTCCTTTAAGAGTAGACACTATTTGAAAAAGCTTCCTTATTCAGAGAAGCTAACATGAATTTATGCAACTTAATATAACATTATTTTTGGAAAAGAGACAGTGTGGGGTTTATTAGAGCAGGAGAGGTTATTAGGATTAATACAGTATATTTGTGGCATACGCTCCAGATGCGTATATGTTTGATGCTTTTTATCAGACTCATCTTGCTATATTATTTTCAATGTGTTTTTCAGTAAAAGCCCTGTATGAGGAGAGCCACCCTGAGTATCTACAGTACATTTATCTGGTGGCACCTATCTCGCTAGTTCTTCTCAACCCTATTGGCTTCACAATGCTAGAAATCCATAAACGTAAACAGGACACCACACAGCATACACGGAAAGTTACAGTCGTGCTACACGTCATCAAAGATGTTCTGATCAATCCAATAGTTTTCATGACGATAATTGGGATTGCTGGAAATTTTGTTTTCAAACAGAATATACCAGCTGTAATAGATGATATTCTGGAAGTTCTAGGTAAGCCTCATATGGTAACCATGGTAACTCAAACTGACTTGAGAAAAATTCAAAAGCTCTGAAAATAGAAATGCTGAAAAGTATTGAAAAAAAATATATCAAGAAATTCCTAAAAATGTTTTAACAGCACCGGTTTTCAGAGAACGATTTTGTAAAATTTCAGATGTCACCATCCCATTTTGCTGGCAGAATAGTATAGATTTACTGGCTTCTCTATTTCATTAACCCATTCCATTTGGGATACCCCTGGGCAAACAATTTGGATCCAGATCAGGCCCCACAAACGTGGGGCCTGATCTGAGATCCAAACTGTTTGCTGCCTAGACATCATTTCTACAAGAGTTAGTTAGACCAATATTGTCAAAATATTCTTGATTTTTGATGCAGACGACTATTTCAGCAGACGAAAAAATACCCAGAATGCAATGGGTTAATCTGATTTTTGGAATTTGTAATACAGCTAATATAAGTTAGGCGAGGTCTCCTGCCAGCCGGCTGGCACTAGACCTAAAAGTCTCCTGCCAGCCGGCTGGCAGGAGACTTTTTGGTCTCCTGCCAGCCAGCTATTAAAATGCTGATAAATAAATAGTGACATCACATTCTATGGAATTCTAGAGTTAAATGTGTCTTTTAAAAGTTGATATGACATATTATAATTACCATAACAAAATATCTGCAATCAAACAAGAAAAAACAAAAAATAAAAGGAACATTCTATAAATAGTTTTCCAAGGGAGCTAACTCAAATTATACTTTGCAAGGGAACTAACTCAAAATACTACTTTGCAATTTTCACTGAAATTTTATATGGGAATTCTGTTAGCACAACTGCATGTAGGATAAATGGTAGTTTCATCTTATAATTCTATAGTATATTTTTCCTAGTGGGAAGAATTAGTAAATAAACAATTTTACCTGACTGAACAGTAAAAATACAACATTTATAGCGAATAGCTTGTGATGGTAACCAGTATTAAATTTTTTGTAAAATTTTTTCTTTCAGCGTATATGTATTATGTGTATATATGATGTAAGTGTATTCTTTGAGCTGTTTGTGTTAATGATTAAATGACTTCCAGACAATAAAAACAGGGATAAAGAACCAAAAAAAAAGCAAAAATTTACATCTGATTTGCTTGATGGTTTTCTAATAGTTTCATGCTATTACCACAATTAACTTCAAACTTGATCAAAGTGAAAGCAAATATCTATCTGTTTAATGTTCAATAAAATATAGCTGTCTTATCTAAATGCAATGCAAAATATCATTTCTATCAGTATTGCAGTAGCCGGCTGGCAGGAGACTTTTAGGTCTAGTGACAGCCGGCTGGCAGGAGACTTTTAGGTCTAGTGACAGCCGGCTGGCAGGAGACACTTCCTATAAGTTAAATGATTCTGTCAGTGCTCCAAGATATTGCTTCAGATAAGATGGGGTTTTGAGGATAATTCTGAGAAAATTTTTAAAAGCGGGTGTGAACCCCCATTAGAACTGTCGTGGGAGGCAGTTCTAAATAGGGGTTTTAACATGTTTTTAAGAGAAATATGGAAATTATCCCTAAATCATCCCTGTTACCTGTTTATATCTGGAGCCCTGTTTATTTTCAGGAAATGCCTTCAGTGCCTCAGCCCTGTTTTATCTTGGCTTGAGTCTTGTAGGGAAAGTTCAAGGTCAGATGGGAGCAAGGCTGATTGTGCCATTGTTACTGATTGGTGCTAAAACGTGAGTATCAGAAACTTATTTACTAGATTTCCCCGTTTTAAGTAAAGTTTTTCATGGTTACACAGTGTTCTCCTCAGAAATTTCAGAAGGCATGTCGCTTTCAGCACAAAAATCAGATTTTGATTTGTTGAAATCCTTAATATAGCAATGTTTTGTCAAAAATAGCCTAAATTTACATTATAAATAATTTATTGATGATCCTCAATGCATTTAAAACAACTTAACTGGCTAAGAAATGAAAATAGTAGCACTTTTATAAATTTTCATTGGAAATAAGGCATGTTGCAAAGGGAAATTTAATGTTGCAAGCGACATGCCTTAATGGTCTGGGGAGATCCCTGTTACAAAAGTTGTTTTGTTTCAGAGGTGCAGAAGATGGAGTTATCTGAGAATAACTCTTTGATGATTTCTGTAAATTCACCACAATACCACTCTCATAGTGGATAACAACATTTATTTTTGTGGAATAAGCAGTGTCTATTCTAGGATTGAAAAAATAGGGGGGATCTGCGACAGAGAAAAGGTATCACTCACACTTGTAACTCTAAAAATTGGCTGAAACTACATAAACACAATTGTACCTAGTATTTTAGCTATGGTTTAGAATCAGTGTGTACACACAATGCTTTTGGATATCATTTAAATGTATTTTTATGAATAAAATAAAGAAAATAATTCCCTCTTCTGCTAAGAATTAGGGGGGAATTGTCAGAAATGTGGGTGAATCCCCCCATCCCCCTCTTTAGAATAGACACTGAATAAGTGGCAAATAAAGATGTGCAAAATTATGAGTACATAAATTTTTTAATGGCAGTGTTTTGTGTAAATGTCTAACAGCAATTATCATAGTTAGAGGTCATTCAAAACATAATATTTACACTCATCGACAATTTCCTTAGATGAACCTATACTTGGCTGACAATGTTCATACATCCATGAACAAGACTCGTTCATGCAACATCATAGATAATTCAAGTCGTTGATTATTGAATGTCATAACCAAACACATTGGTAAATAACTTCTGTCTGTCCTTTCCTTGGCGTTAAATTAGTCAAAACTTCATGAAAAAGAAACAAAACTGATGTCAACACAGCATAAATATGAAAGATAAATTTCATGATTTGGAAGTTCATGGGAGTATGAATGCAGTGGTTTCCATGTTTATGTGACGCCCTTCAGGTATCACTTACTTTGCACATAACCCATTGCGTTCATACTTCCATGAACATCCAAACAATGACATTTAGTTTTTAGATGAAGGCCAGTCAGATTGCTCAGTTATCAAGACGTCAGTTAAGTCACAACATGTGTGCAACAATCTTTCATCTGCAGATGAAGACTGCAGCTCCAAATAGGTTCCTTGAAGAAAAGATAGTGGCAAGTGCAAATTTCTTGCTATGATAGCTTCTCATGTCCATTATGTTATTGAAATAGTAGCAGTTATGGGGTTTAGATACCTTAATGTGCTTAAGTATTGGGACACCTAAAAGAAAAGATTTTCCATTTGGGACAAATGGAAAATTAATGGTTATAGGTGTCCCAATACCTAAGCGCATTTGGGTATTCAAAGAGTTTCTTTTTCAACGTGAATATCTTGTCACAATTGTCATATTGGGCTACCTAAAACCATCAATTTTCCATTTTGCACAAATGGAAAATTAATGGTTTTAGGTGTCCCAATACCTAAGCACATTAGGGTATTCAAAAACTTTCTTTTTTCAAAGTGAATATTTTGTCACAGGTTGCTGTTGCCCCTCATCACCTGGCAAGTTGTTGGAAACCTGGAACCAGGGGAAAACAACAACTCAAAGTCCCTCAGCATGTACGGTTTTTTGTATGGGACATTTCCAACAGCACCCTCTGTATTTTTGTATGCCAGCCAGTTCTCGGTAGCTCAAGATGTGGTAAGTTATTCAAGGTTGTAGACCTATAATAGCAAATATAGGCATATTAAGTAAATAAGAAAATGTTTACTTTATAGATGTCAGTTGTAACTTTTGTATATTGCATCAGGCCATCACATACCACTGAGAGCTACCAGCTAGTGACATTGCATTGTCTGCCACTAAAAGCCTAGATATTCTGTAAATGAAACACATCCATTGTTATTTGAAATAAAAAAAAAAAAGCAACAGAAAATTTACATGCAAATAACACAATTGTATGGTTCATGCCAGCGCTTAACCTATTGAACTACTGGGCTACTTTTATAAAAATAGCAGAAAAACTTATGTATAGACCACAAGTGTAAGATTCTGTTTATGGTATGTCAGTTTTCAATGACATTTATTACCTTAAAAGCTGACATTATGGCAGTAGGAAACAGAATATTGTCAGAGACTACATCATCACCTTACGGGCCAGTAGGCAAGTGTTAATCTTACGTAACATGAAGTCTTATGATTTTTATGACATGGCACTGGTGTCTGAATAGCAGCGTCATCATATGACAAAAGAATATATGAGCCTCATCATGTGATTTCCAACAGTGTGGCATTGGTGAAAAGCAAAGGTGCTGATCAGACATAATTGCAGTCTGATCAAAGCCTTCGCTTGTCACATCAGCCTTCTACGGAAGTGACCCAAGTGATAGATCCAAAACGAGGAGTCTAATTACCCTGTATGGAACAGAAGGATGATCTCGATACTACATGACAAAATTGTCACATTGTTGGAAATCACATGATATGGCTCAACCTTTCTCTTCATTTCTTCCAGATTGCTACAGGAATGGTTGCCTGTACATTTCTCTCCGCTCCATTGATGTTTGTGTCTGCCAAAATGATGACTGTGGTTGTTGATAGTGAAATGGATTATAAAAAATTATTACTCAGTACAGACTTTGACTTTAGTGTTATATCCATAGTTTGCAATGTGAGTACATTAATACTACTCTTTATGGTTATATGTGAGCCGTGACATGACAAAACCAACAAAGTGGCATGTGTGTCCAGCAAAGACTCAGATCAGCCTGGGCATCCGCCCAGTCTGATCAGTCTTTGCTGTGTGCTTAAAAGGTGGCTAAGGATCTAAGCTAGGCAGCTAAGGGTCTAAGCTAGGTTTAGGTCGACAGGTCAGACTGGGCAAGTGCCCAGGCTGATCTGAGTCTTCATGTGGCGCACATGCCATTTTGCAGGTTTTGATACATGGCTCATGTAATAAAAATGCTGGACCATCATTGTTTCACAGTTACTTTCCAGCTAATGCTTTGACATTTTTTATACAAGCTTAAATTTTTGTACACATTGTGGACTGTGAACATTAAAAAAAGTGAAAAATAATGCCTATATTTTGGACCAAAAACTGTGAAATTTGATCCGGCTAAACTTGCTGCAAACATGGTACATGTATTTGGACCAATTACAGTGGTTATCCTAAACTTTGAACAAGCTCTTTTCTCAATCCTGAGAATAAAGAAACTGTTGGTGAATCGATAAACACTGCAAACTCTGATCAAGCTGCTTCTTGAGAGGTCTGATCTGTGTCTACAATGTTCGCCGCAGTCCTGTTAGTTAACCCATTCCATTCGGGATACCCCTTTGGATCCAGATCCGGCCCCACAAACGTGGGGCCTGATCTGAGATCCAAACTGTTTGCTGCCTAGACGTCATTTCTACGAGAGTAAGTTAGACCAATATTTTTGATGCAGACGACAATTTCAGCAGACGACAAAAAATACCCAGAATGCAATGGGTTAAGGTTGTTACACAGCTGATATTATATAGAAATGCCCATGGAGCTGACTGCAAATTTAAAACTGAGACAGAGCTCCATAAAAGAATGGGTAACAGGGATAATTCACAGATAATTTTTATTATTTCTTAATGAAAACATATGTTGTGACCCTTCATTAGACCATTTACAGCAAGACACTTATAATGATGGGTCACGATGTATGTTTTTTGTTATGGAGAAATAAGGAAAATTATCTGTAAATTATCCATAAATTATCCCATTTACCCTTTCTTACCTGGAGTCCTGCAGAGATTGCACAAGTGAGGTCATTGTCTGACAGTATGTTGATACATAGGTACTTGGATAACACTGTCTCCCTTAATCAGATAATTTATGTTGTAAACAAAGACTTCACACAGGGATCTTGCAGCCCTGTGTCATTGACACCATCTGCTGATTTCAGCATTTTAGAAATATTTATTTGCAATTTACATATAAAAATTCCTCTGAACCCTGCACCCACAAAATATGAAGTCACAACTGGTCTTAAATTTCTGCAGTCTGTCTTTTGATGACTACTTCTACAATATAGCCATTCAAGTAAATGGCGAAGACTAAAGACATCGAATAGTCACTTCTTGTGAAAAATATATTTTTGAATTTTTCTTATTTTAATTCTTGAATATTTAACAATTTAGAAATTACAAGAACCATATCAAATAATGAATGAATGAATGTGGACAACTAATTATTTGCACACAGTCTTCATAAAAATTGTCATGTTGAGGGCACTTTTGCAAACACACAAGAAACAGAAAATTAAATTATTTGAGAATTGATTATAGGTTTGAGAAAATCACACTTTTCCATTTTATGAATTTCATGTAGCACCTTTATTACAATTCGAGAAGAGCATGGCATACCTCTCTAATTATAAGTGAGATGATGCCATAGATCTGTTACCATAGCAACCATGGATTACCAACTGTTGTGCTTAGTACCTTGGCAGAATATTGTTACGATGACATCACTTAGACATCAATATGAATTCTTTGTTGCTATGGTAGCAGATATATGACCTTGTTAGTTCTGGAGCATGGCAAACAATGTATGCCATACTCCGCCAATTACTCAGTGGCATTTCAAACTATAATTCTTTCAACAGAAACTTCAGATTTTCTCAAACACAGTTATTCTCAAGTCATTTAATCCTGTGTTTAGAGTGCTAATCCTACTGCCCAGCATCATTGTCAGAGTATCTGGTAGCATCAGCACTGGCATTTGCATCCTCGTCAGTGTCCGTCATCAACTAATCAATGTTAACATTTGTTTTTAGTGTTCAGAAGTTGTCCCAATTAAAGTCCGGCATCCATAAGGTATGCTACATTCTCTTATGACAATTATTTCTTTTTTCTGTTTTGTAGGTTTGGGTGCTAGGTGTACTATTCTTCAGTAAGAAACACAAGAGAATGCCTCACCAGTTCCTGATCTGTCTCATAATATCTCAGGTAAGAAAATGCCAAGTGATTTCACAGGTACTATTCTTCTGTAAGAAACACAAGAGAATGCCTCACCAGTTCCTGATCTGTCTCATAATATCTCAGGTAAGAAAACTGACACTGACTTAGGGAGTTGAAGGCAGGTGATTCAAGTAGTGAGTGAGCAAGCGAGAGCGGGAATGAATGAACATACAAACTTGGGTTTAATGTCTTGCCAATATATACAACTATAGGTCATATGGAGATGAGCCTCGGTTTAAAGTCACATCTGAATGACCTAAGAATAGGGGGATTGACCTTGCGAGCCCTAGACTGATATCCAGCTGATTTAAGAAGGAGAGTCCCTCAGTGGGTGAGATATGTAGGCAGGATGTTTCTTTACAATAAGGAGCCTTGGTAGCTCAGTTGCTAAGCGCTGGTCTACTGATCTAGCAGACTGGGTTCAAGCCCGCTTGAGACGCTTGAGATGAGAATCTTTCCTTCCGTAAACGGGGTCCCATTGCTCACAGCCTTTCATTATCACCGTCCCATTGTCCTGATATAACTGAAATACTGTTGAAAAGGAAGATAAATCACTTGTCATCCATCCATCTTTACCATAGATACTGCTCTAATTCACCATGACCGTGATGATGTTTTTCAGTGCTCCAGGTAAGAAAGGGTAACATGGATAATTTGGGGTAAATTTTTCTTATTTTTCGATAAAAACCTATGTTGTGACCCCTCATTAGAACCGTCTCGGCGAGACGGTTCTAATGAGGGGTCACAACATAGGTTTTCATCGAGAAATAAGAAAAATTATCTTCAAATTATCCTTGAAACCTCACTCATCTTATCTGGAGCACTGTTTTTCTTTTGTAAACCTGAACGTAAGTAGAGGAAGAGCTAGCACCTCATCATCAGTGTTGGTGTCAGTATTGGCATCGGTGTCCCACTTAATGTTCAAGTGTTAGTTAAGGTTCTTATGTAAAGTGCAATATTGAATTTAGTAGAGCTATCCTGTTGTATATGCTTAGAGGTCTTTTCAGAGGTCAAGATAAGCGGGGGTATTTGGTGATAAGTAGGGCAATTTTTGTTAATTCTGCATAAAAACATATGTTGTGACCCTTTATCTGAACCGTCTTGACGAGACGGTTCAGAAGAGGGGTCACAGCATACAGTTTCAATAAAAATGAGAAAAATTATCCCTCAAGTATCATCAAATACTCCTTTTTATCTAGAGCTCTGATTTTTCTGTACTTAGAGCTTGTCATACTGTTTTGATGAACTTTTGCTCCATATGTATTTCAGACATTTGCATGTATAGGTATGATAGTGTATGATGGTTATGATACCACGGTTGCCTGGCAACACTATCTCCAGTTTGTGGTTCTTCTGACAGGGGTGCTGTCTACAAGATGTTGGGCAGCAATGATTTCTCTGGTGTTATATTTACTACATTGTCGCAGTCTCTGTTTTGTTCTAAGAATAAAAGTGTGGATCTATTTCTTTGGTGTTGGGTGAGTAATAGCACCTCTCAAGAAATGGTGAGAATGGATAAAATTTTATATTTCCACAAGTTTTATTTTAATAAAATTGAAAAACATGAAGTTTAGCATAACAAAACTTCAGTGAAATGTCAACCAAATGGTAATCATGAACTCAAAACATCATGAAAATAAGCACTCTCTAAAAATTTCATTGTACAATACCCTAAAATTAACATATTGTACAATACCTTAAAATTAACATTTTTCAATAATTTTCTTGCATACCAGACAAGTTTTTTTGCAGTTTTAGCTGTTGCTGGAAAGTCTGTTCTTGCACACCAGACAAGGACACATTCTTACATATGACAGGATGTCATATTAATTACATCATTAAGTGATGTTAGTTATACAGATGATGTCATGACGACAGCAAAATAATGTCAATTTATGCCAACCAATATTTTAACACTTGCACTCGTGAAAATATCAATGTTTTCATCACACATAATGACGGTATTTATGGTATCCACTGCAAAAGAGTAAACATCTTGTATTTATTTTTGTTTATTATTGTATTCCAGGTTACCACTGCTATGCACAGGCTTGCTGTTGGTTTTTGGTATCCATCATATGCATGATGAGATAGATCCCTCGTTTCATTATGGCATTGACCAGGTTGGTTTTCAGTTACAATCATTACTGCTGGGTAAAACAGGTTTTAATTCAAGAACTTAATTTAATAAAATTATTATAACACTTCTGACTATCATTCAAATTTCTAATAATGAAGTTTCTTTAGGTTATTTGGATTGTAGACATTGGGCTAGCATTTAGTATCTGAAAAAGTATATTCTACCTAGCTTTTAGGGAACATGGCCTTATATCTCCTTTCTGAAAATTAAACCATTTTTCATAGCAGTTGCACATCAGTAATGTATAAGTAAACTTGATACCAAACTAATTAGTTACTAGATAAAACTTTTACAAAACAGTCTCAAAGATCTAGATCCATCTATCACAGAATAACTCTAGAAGAGGTATTAGGGGTCATTTTGGCAGGAACGTTCCCCACTGCATGCCCGTCTTATAATCAATAAATGCAGTATGGATGGCAGAGGGTTAAAGATATTTATACAAAAATAATATACAAAATGTTATGGTGTCCACATATAGGTTGTTATATGAACTACAAGACCTGTATTTTGTGGGGTTTTTTCAGGCTATTCTATCAGTGGTAATACTGACTTTATGTAGCGGTTTAAATATGACCTTTCTGATCTTGCGACAACGGAATGTACACAGTCATCGTCGCTCAAGTGATGTGAAGGTTAGACGTCAAGCCAATGGAAATGTTAACAATGACGAAGAAAGTGCAAGGGAAAGATTGCTCTCAGAGGACTCAGATGAAGGTCCAAGGTCAAGGTCAAGCAGCAAGACCAAGCTTCTTAGTGATCAGGATGATAGTAATAGAGATAGGGTATATAGTTCTTGTTCGAATTCCTGTTCTAATTGTACAGAGAAAGGGAATTGTGAAGAGGAAATCACAGAATATACTCCGAAAGGTCAGTATTGTGGTGACAGGGTATTTTTTTCACCATTTGTTCAAAGGAAGTTACTTTTATAACTCCCATATTACTTTCCTGGAAAACAGAGTCCTTCCCTAATAAGGGGCTACTTTTAAAGGAAAGAATTTGTTCCTCAAGGGAGCAAATTCTTTCCTTGAAGAGAAGCCTTTAGGGAAATGGGAGGTTAATAATTCTTTGTAAGAATTTCTTCTCCTGGGTGTTCCCAATCTTCTAAATTTTGTTGTTTTTGTTTTCATATTTAAGTACTATTGTAAATGATTTAAAAATCATACAGTAATTTTGCAGGCTCAGGTTTTCATGATTGTAGGTACAAAACATCAGCATTAATTTTCCTAATTTTAAATAGCTTCAGCCAGCAATATGTGCAGATGTTGCTTGTTTACCGCAAAATGTAAATTTAAGAAAAAACTTGAATTTGGTATGGATATATTGAAAATAACTGAGAAATCATGTTGTATTGGCAATTTTATGACATATTGTTATGTTATTTGATGGACTCTTACCTAACTCAATATGGCCATTGAGATCATGCTTGATGGAATTTCTCAGGATAGCCGTTAGGCATTATGAGGCATGCATGCCTGTTATACTCTGTATAGTCACAACATGTTTCATGTTACAGAGCTCCAGATAAGAAGGGATTTACAGTGATAATTTAGGGATAATTTTCCATATTTCTAAAAAAACATATGAGCCGCGACACGAGAAAACCAACAATGTGGTTGTTCGCCCAGCGCAGACTCAGATCAGCCTGGGCATCCGCCCAGTTTGATCAGAGTTTCGCTGTCCGCATGGGGGTAGCTTAGACTCTAAGCTAGCTTTTAAGCGCTTAGCGAAGAGTCTGATCAGACTGGGTGGATGCCCAGGCTGATCTGAGTCTGCGCTGGGCGCACAACCACATTGTTGGTTTTGTCCTGTCGCAGCTCATATGTTGTGACCCTTCATTAGAACCATCTCACCGAGATGGTTCTAATGAGGGGTCACAACATGTTTTGATTGAGAATTAAGAAAAATTATCTTTGAATTATCCTGAATACCCCACTTCTATCTGGAGTTCAGATATTCATTATGTTTTACAGTGCCAGTAAGAACTAACAGTACGTCTATAGAAGATATTGTGCCATTTCCGGATAAAGAGGAATCTGTTAGAGAAATTCCTCGAAGTTCCAGTGGGACTAGCTCAGCATCATCATCAAGTGATTCTCTAACAGACACTATAAATGAGCATTCTTGTAGGTCTGGCACCTGTAGTTATCAACAGAGGAGGCAGTGTGCAGGACTGTTAAGGTTTGTTCTTATGTCGTTTTTTGTTGAGCCCGCTTGTGGTCAGCGAGACTTAGTCGCCCGTTTGGCGTTGGTGCGTCCGTCCGTCTATCCGTCCGGAGCCATATCTTGAGTTTGATAGACCCTAGGACCCTCAAACTTCATCACAATATGCCCACCAAAATGCTTACTTGCTCCCACAAAACTAGGTCACTGATCTTCTTTCACGAAAAAGTACCACATATTTAGTTTTCGTCTGCAGCCCCATACCTCCCTTATAATAGGCTCCAGAACATTCAAACTTCATCAGTACATGCACATTACCGCTCCAGGTCATCCCCTAACAAAACTAGGTCATTGTGACCTACTTTGACGAAAAAGTACTACATATTTAGTTTTCGTCTGCAGCTCCATATCTCCCTTATTATAGGCCCCAGAACATTGAAACTCCATCAGTGCATGCATTTTACCACTCCACGTCACCTCCAACAAAACTAGGTCACTGTGAGCCACTTACACGAAAAAGCATTTTCACTACTGTCAAAGCGCCAACAGGCTCGACATGCTAGCCACGGCCATCTAGTTTCTCAAAAATATATAAAGCTATACAAGAAGTACAGTTACTCCATGTTTTTCTGCCATTTTTACAAAATAAACAGCTTTGCGCATACTGTTGCTTTCATATACAACAGAGTTTAAATTTAGGCCTGAATCAGATCTGTTCAACAGTTACTTACTTAGGCAAACTATTTTGAGTGTGGACAGGTCTTATTTATCTCAATACAGTTATTGTATTCACTCAGTTTTATAACCTTAGTGGCATACTTTGATGGTTTATTATTAAATTTTTGCCTACGTTATAAGGGCATTTCAAAATACCGCCAAAATACCGGTATTTGAAAATCATATCACAATATCTCATCGGCAGCAAAAATATTGCAATAACCGATATTGTTGATATAATTGCACATCCCTATATGATAGCTCAGTGGATTAAACACTGGCTCGCTGATCTAGCACTCTCTGATTCATTTCCTGTTGGAGGCAGATATTCACTCAGCCATAAATGGGGTCCATTGTGCACAGCATTTCATTATTACATTCTCATCATTCTGATATGACTGAAATACCGCTGAAAAGAACATAAAATCACGTATCATCCATTCATCCAAAATAATTAGATTTCCTCATTTCACAGGTGCTACAATGCCACTAATAATCCTCTGCGGGAGATTAGAGAAGCTGATGTGACTGTTAGACAACCTAAGAGAAGATCAAAAGATGAATATCAGACTGATAGATTTATTATACTCCTTCTTGTACTACAGATATCTATGTTTATGGTAAGTCTTGTACTCAAGATAAGATGGGGTTTTGAGGATAATTAAAAGATAATTTTTCGTATTTCTCTATGAAACTGTACATTGTGACCCCATGTTTACCTAGAGAAATATGGAAAATTATCCCTGGTACCCTTTCTTATCTGAGGCATGATATAGGAATCTCTATATTGCAAGTGGCCTTTTAGATTCTCATTACACTCATCCCGAATGTGTCAATAATTTTGCCCTTTATGAACCAATTACCATGAGATTATAAAATCTCAGTTTTGCTTTACATCCAATTAAAAATGTACAAGAACTGCTTACCGTTATATTTGTTTTTAAGGAATGAATGTTATTTTTTAAACGTTTACTGAAGTATAAACTACATCGGGTCACGAGCAAAGTTTACGTAAACCCCTTAATGTTATTTTTTAAACGTTAACTGAAGTATAAACTACATCGGGTCACGAGCAAAGTTTACGTAAACCCCGCTCGTGACCCGATGTAGTTTATACTTCAGTAAACGTTTAAAAAATAATAAACGTTTACTGAAGTATAAACTACATCGGGTCACGAGCAAAGTTTACGTAAACCCCTTAATGTTATTTTTTAAACGTTTACTGAAGTATAAACTACATCGGGTCACGAGCAAAGTTTACGTAAACCCCGCTCGTGACCCGATGTAGTTTATACTTCAGTAAACGTTTAAAAAATAACGTTTATTCCTTATTAGCTCACCTGTCAAGGTGAGCTTATAGTATAGCCTTGGTCCGTCGTCCGTCTTCGTCGGCGTCGTCGGCGTCCACACTTTTAAACATCTTCTTCTCAGAAACCACTGGGCGGATTGAAGCCAAATTTCATATGGAGCCTTAACAGGATGGGGGAACGAAAGTTTATATATTTGGTCCAGGTCACATGACCAAGATGGCCGCCATGCCCATATATGGTAAAAACCTTTAAAAATCTTCTTCTCCAGAACCACTGGCGCTGATTGCCTTGAAACTTGGTATGTAGCATCTTGGACTCTAGTACTACAAAGTTTATATAAATCGTGACCTTGGGTTGACCTTGACCTATTTTATGGCAAGGTCAAATTTGGTCCCTTAGGCTTTGAATGGGAAAATCTGAAAAAGTGCATTTTTCTGTTGCTTTTGTGCTCTGTGATATGGAAATGTAGTCAATTTCAACTCCTATGGATATTAGAGGTCAAGGTCATTTAGTGACTTTGACCAAAGGTCATTTGTCCATTGAGTGTCAACATTTTCAAACATCTTCTCCTCAGAAACCATTGGGCCGATTGAAGCCAAATTGCTTATAGAGTCTTTACAGGATGAGGGAACAATAGTTTATATAATTGGCCCAGGTCACATGACCAAGATGGCTGCCATGCCCATATATGGTAAAAACCTTTAAAAATCTTCTTCTCTAGAACCACTGGGCCGATTGCCTTGAAACTTGGTATGTAGCATCTTGGACTCTAGTACTACAAAATTTAAATAAATCTTGACCTTGGGTTGACCTTGACCTATTTTATGGCAAGGTCAAATTTGGTCCCTTAGGCTTTTGAATGGGAAAATCTGAAAAAGTGCATTTTTCTGTTGCCTTTGTGCTCTGTGATATGGAAATGTAGTCAATTTCAACTCCTATGGATATTAGAGGTCAAGGTCATTTAGTGACCTTGACCAAAGGTCATTTGTCCATTGAGTGTCAACATTTTCAAACATCTTCTCCTCAGAAACCATTGGGCCAATTGAAGCCAAATTGCTTATAGAGTCTTTACAGGATGGGGGAACAATAGCTTATATAATTGGCCCAGGTCACATGACCAAGATGGCTGCCATGCCCATATATGGTAAAAACCTTTAAAAATCTTCTTCTCCAGAACCACTGGCCTGATTACCTTGAAACTTGGAATGTAGCATCTTGGACTCCAGTACTACAAAATTTATATAAATGATAACCTTGGGTTGACCTTGACCTATTTTATGGCAAGGTCAAATTTGGTCCCTTAGGCTTTTGAATGGGAAAATCTGAAAAAGTGCATTTTTAGCTCCCCTGAGCCGAAGGCTCCGGGGGAGCTTATAGGATGGTAGTCTCCGGCGTCTGTCGTCCGTCGTCCGTCGTCAACATTTTCAAAGGACTTCTTCTCTGAAACTACTTGGCCGATTTTAATTAAACTTCATATACAGCCTCTAGGCAAAGGGGGAAAGAAAGTTTATATGTTCGGTTCAGGTCACATGACCAAGATGGCCCCCATGCCCATATATGGTAAAAACCTAAAAAAATCTTCTTCTCCAGAACCACTGGGCCTATTGCCTTGAAACTTGGTATGTAGCATCTGGGACACTAGTACTACAAAGTTTATATAAATGAAGACCCTGACTTGACCTTGACCTATTTGATGGCAAGGTCAAATTTGGTCCCTTAGGCTTTTGAATGGGAAAAACTGAAAAAGTAAGTTTTTACGATGCTATTGTGCTATGTAATATGGAAATGCATTCAAATTCAACCCCTATGAAGATCTTGAGGTCAAGGTCATCTAATGACCTTGGCCAAAGGTCACCAGTCTGTTGTCAGTCAACATTTTCAAAGGTCTTCTTCTCTGAAACTATGTGGCCAATTTCAATTAAACTTCATATGCAGCCTCCAGGCAAAGGGGGAAAGAAAGTTTATATATTTGGTCCAGGTCACATGACCAAGATGGCCGCCATGCCCGTATATGGTAAAAACCTTAAAAAATCTTCTTCTCCAGAACCACTGGGCCGATTGCCTTAAAACTTGGTATGTAGCATCTGGGGCACTAGTACTACAAAGTTTATATAAATGAAGACCCTGACTTGACCTTGACCTATTTTATGGCAAGGTCAAATTTGGTCCCTTTGGCTTTTGAATGGGAAAAACTGAAAAAGTACATTTTTATGTTGCTATTGTGCTATGTAATATGGAAATGCATTCAAATTCAACCCCTATGAAGTTCTAGAGGTCAAGGTCATTTAATGACCTTGGCCAAAGGTCACCTCTCTGTTGTCGGCCAACTTTTTCAAAGGTCTTCTTCTCTGAAACTACTTGGCCAATTTCAATTAAACTTCATATGCAGCGTCTAGGCAAAGTGGGAAAGAAAGTGTATATATTTGGTCTAGGTCACATGACCAAGATGGCCGCCATGCCCATATGGGGTAAAAACCTTAAAGTGATTGTTCAGCTCTCTTAACTGATTCTCTATATCAAAAATAAATAAGTCAGTATGTCCTAATTTAATTTCTACAGCTCATTTCTTCATCTGCTGAGGTAATTAAAATCATGTTTATTGCTCTTATCTTAAACATCAGGCAGCAGACATGTTTTCGATCACATCAGTCTAACAGCTTGAAACAGCTGGATAGCAAGCGTTTGTTTACCTAAACTTTTACGCAGTGGAACCACTTTCTAGAGGAGTTGACCGTGATTCCATATGGAAATTAGAATAATTAGAATATGCAGCGCCAGTTTGGATGCCCCGTCACCAAGTTGATATTAACAGAATAGACAAAGTACAGAGGACTGCTGCCCGTTGGACCTGTAGGCGCTGGCGCAATCAAAGCCATGTGGGAAAAAATGTTAGAAGAACTCCAATGGCCAGACCTGCAGGAAAGACGACAGCAGGCTTCTCTGTCTCTATTCTACAAAATTCATAATAATCTTGCCATTGTAGATAAGAATAAGTACCTATCTGAGGTCGGTGAAGGGAGCAGGAGAACTAGGTCCCACCCATTCCAGTACCACCGTCCAAATGCTTACACGGACGGTTTTAAGAATTCTTTTTTCCCCAAACAATTGCAACTTGGAATGGCCTTACAACCGAAGCTGTCTCTTCGGAGACAGTTGATGGGTTTAAGGCCAAAATTTAATATCCTAGGGTAGAGCAGGGGTTAGGCATGGAATGCCTGCCCCTGAGGACTTCTTGTAAATAGTTTTAATCTACTGGTGGCTTTGTCACAATTTCATTTATTTATTTATTATTATTTTTTTTTTTTTGTGACAACTTATGCGCTACACCAGAAACCTGTCATCATGGTCAAAGTTGACCGAGGACAGTACAGATAGAAAGAAAGAGAGAAAGGAAAGATTGCAATTAGTTTCTGAGCTTATAATGTCTTCGGATGTGATTGAGGAGGTAAACATTAAAAAGGCATCACTGGTCACCTCAATATACAGAAGATGACTTGAAATACAGACTTTCAAATGCAGATGATTGCTTGACATATTGAGGTGTCAATTTTCTATGGTACAAGTGCAGTTTTTGTATGCCTATGCACAGACTTCAGCAAAGCATGTTTGTATAACCAACAGCTATTACCATTATTCTCATTTTCATGCATTATTTAATGCATTCGGTAATTCCTTATTATTATTTATATAAGTACTAGAACTATTTTAATGTGTTGTAAGCTGACCTGCTAATGCTAGAATTTTATTGCCAGAATTACCTTAAAATTCTAAGTATTGGGACAGAACAGTGCTAACCCAGATCAGACTGCTCCTAAAGAAACAGTCTGATCATGGTCTAAACTGTTTTGTATCAGGTGTTGCAAAGGCATTTGTTCCCTGTCAACGTTTAATTCAATGCATTTCAATGAACAGACTGATCTGGCTTTGCATTGGAGCACTACTCCTAAGCTAATATCTCCAGCTGCTCTGTAACTCATTTTACCTTGCTGCAGCTGCTAAGTGATTCCAACAGAACATATTTGAGGTCATTCAACTTATAAATGGCAGACTCCTGGGGCAAGTGATAATCATCAAATTACACACTAATTGAAATGGTTTTCACAAAAATTTTAGAGGTATGATTTTCATCATATTTTTATGCCCCCAATTTCGGAGAAATTGTGGGGGCATATTGGTTTGGGCCTGTCCGTCTGTCATATCAAGAACCGTAAGAGCTAGGAGCTTGAAACTTTATACACATGATCAGTATGAAAAATAAGCGAACACGTGTTTTTTCTTTTTTCCGCGGGTCACATATTTCAAGAGTTATGCCCCTTTTTCGACTTAGCCTGTGGAACCTTGTGAATTTGTTTCAAAAGTTAATCAGGTCATCTACACCTTGGGCATTCTCATCCTGCAAAACCTCATGATCCTAGCATCAGGGGTTCTTGAGAACAAAGGTACCCTTACATATAGTCAAGAACAATAAGAGCTAGGAACTTGAAACTTTATACACATGATCAGTATGGAAAATAAGCAAACCTGTATTTTTTTATTTTTCCGCCGGCAATGATTTTCCAGAGTTATGCCCCTTTTTTGACTTAGCCTGTGGAACCTTGTGAACAAAATATCTCAAGAACCCCTGATGCTAGGATCATGAGGCTTTGCAAGATGAGAATGCACAAGGTGTAGATGACCTGATTAACTTTTGAAACAAATTCGTGAGTTTTTGACCGAGTTATGCCCCTTTTTTGACTAAGTGCATTGTAAGCCTATGGAATCTTGTGAACAAAATATCTCAAGAACCCCTGAAGCTAGGAGCATGATTATTTGCAGGAAGATACTGCCTGTGGTGTAGATGACCTGATTAACTTTTGAAAAAAATTCGTGAATTTTTGATTGAGTTATTCCCCTTTTTCGACTTAGTGCATTGAGGCCTATGGTACAAAGGTACCCTTACATATAGTCAAGAACAATAAGAGCTAGGAACTTGAAACTTTATACACATGATCAGTATGGAAAATAAGCAGACCTGTATTTTTTTATTTTTCCGCCGGCAATGATTTTCCAGAGTTATGCCCCTTTTTTGACTTAGCCTGTGGAACCTTGTGAACAAAATATCTCAAGAACCCCTGATGCTAGGATCATGAGGCTTTGCAAGATGAGAATGCACAAGGTGTAGATGACCTGATTAACTTTTGAAACAAATTCGTGAATTTTTGACCGAGTTATGCCCCTTTTTTGACTAAGTGCATTGTAAGCCTATGGAACCTTGTGAACAAAATATCTCAAGAACCCCTGAAGCTAGGAGCATGATTAGTTGCAGGAAGATACTGCCTGCGGTGTAGATGACCTGATTAACTTTTGAAAAAAAATTCTTGAATTTTTGATTGAGTTATTCCCCTTTTTCGACTTAGTGCATTGAGGCCTATGGTACAAAGGTACCCTTACATACAGTCAAGAACAATAAGAGCTAGGAACTTGAAACTTTATACACATGATCAGTATGGAAAATAAGCAGACCTGTATTTTTTTATTTTTCCGCTGGCAATGTATTTCCAGAATTATGCCCCTTTTACGACTTAGCCTGTGGAACCTTGTGAACAAAATATCTCAAGAACCCCTGATGCTAGGATCATGAGGTTTTGCAGGATGAGATTGCCCAAGGTGTAGATGACCTGATTAACTTTTGAAACAAATTAGTGAATTTTTGACAAAGTTATGCCCTTTTTTCCGCCGGTCATGTATTTCCAGAGTTATGCCCCTTTTTCGACTTAGCCTGTGGAAACTTGTGAACAAAATATCTCAAGAACCCCTGATGCTAGGATCATGAGGTTTTGCAGGATGAGAATGCCCAAGGTGTAGATGACCTGATTAACTTTTGAAACAAATTCGTGAATTTTTGACAAAGTTATGCCCCTTTTTCGACTTAGTGCATTGTAAGCCTATGGAACCTTGTGAACAAAATATCTCAAGAACCCCTGATGTTAGGAGCATGATCTTTTGCAGCAAGATACTGCCTGTGGTGTAGATGACCTGATTAACTTTTGAAAAGAAATCATGAATTTTTGATTGAGTTATGCCCCTTTTTCGACTTAGTGCATTGTAAGCCTATGGAACCTTGTGAACAAAATATCTCAAGAACACCTGATACTGGGCATGATTTTATGCAGGAAGATACTGCCTGTGGTGTAGATGACCTGATTAACTTTTGAAAATAATTTGTAAATTTTGGATTGAGTTATGCCCCTTTTTCAACTTAGTGCATTATTTGCCTATGGAAGCTTGTGAACAAAATATCTGGAGAACCCCTGATGCTAGGATCATGATTTTTGCAGGTTGATATTGCCCAAGGTGTAGATGACCTGATTAACTTTCAAAAACAATTCGTAAATTTTTGACTGAGTTAAGCCCCTTTTTTGACTTAGTGCATTCAATTTGTAAGCCTATGGTACAAAGGTACAAGCATTATTGGATGAACCTTCTCTAGAGACAAGCATATGGTTGGGGGCATAGTGTTTCATAAACACATTTTCTAGTTAACCTATGTTATAAAGGTTTAGAAAAAGATGTGAACAATCACTTTAAAAAATCTTCTTCTCTAGAACCACTGGGCCGATTGCCTCGAAACTTGGTATGTAACATCTGGGCCACTAGTACTACAAAGTTTATATAAATGAAGACCCTGACTTGACCTTGACCTATTTTATGGCAAGGTCAGATTTGGTCCCTTAGGCTTTTGAATGGGAAATACTCAAAAAGTAGGTTTTTACGATGCTATTGTGCACTGTAATATAGAAATGCATTCAAATTCAACCCCTATGAAGTTCTAGAGGTCAAGGTCTTCTTGGCGAAAGGTCACCTGTCTGTTGTCGGTCAACATTTTCAAAGGTCTTCTTCTGTGAAACTACTGGGCCAATTTCAATTCAACTTCATATGCAGCCTCTAGACAAAGGGGGAAAGAAAGTTTATATATTTGGTCCAGGTCACATGACCAAGATGGCCGCCATGCCCATATATGGTAAAAACCTTAAAAAATCTTCTTCTCCAGAACCACTGGGGCGATTGCCTTGAAATCTGGCATGTAGCATCTGGGACACTAGTACTACAAAGTTTATATAAATGAAGACCCTGACTTGACCTTGACCTATTTTATGGCAAGGTCAAATTTGGTCCCTTAGGCTTTTGAAAAGGAAAAACTGAAAAAGTACATTTTTATGTTGCTATTGTGCTATGTTATATGGAAATGCATTCAAATTCAACCCCTATGAAGTTCTAGAGGTCAAGGTCATCTAATGACCTTGGCCAAAGGTCACCTGTCTGTTGTCGGTCAACATTTTCAAAGGTCTTCTTCTCTGAAACTACTGGGCCAGTTTCAATTAAACTTCATATGCAGCCTCTAGACAAAGGGGGAAAGACAGTTTATATATTTGATCCAGGTCATATGACCAAGATGGCCGCCATGCCCATATATGGTAAAAACCTTAAAAAATCTTCTTCTCCAGAACCACTGGGCTGATTGCCTCGAAACTTGGTATGTAGCATCTGGGACACTAGTACTACAAAGTTTGTATAAATGAAGACCCTGACTTGACCTTGACCTATTTTATGGCCAGGTCAGATTTGGTCCCTTAGGCCTTTGAATTGAAAAAACTGAAAAAGTGGAATTTTCTGTTTCTGTGATATGGAAATGCATTCAAGTACAATCTGTATGAATTCTAGAGGTCAAAGTCATTAAGTGACTGTGGCCAAAGGTCAAGTATCTGTCATTATTTTCAAAGGACCTCCTCTGAAATGCCTGGGCAAATTTCAATTAAATTTCATATGCAGCCCTCAGGCAAAGTGGGAAAGAAAGTTTATATATTATGTCCACATCACATGACTAAGATGATGGCCATGCCCGTATATGGTTAAAGCCATAAAAAATTTTCTTCTCCAGAACCACGGGGCCGATTGCAAGTTGGTATGTAGCATCTAAGACTCTAGTACTGCAAAGTTTATATAACTGATGATCCTGAGTTGACCTTGACCATTTATATGGAAAGGTCTAATTTACCCCCTCAGGCTTTTGAATGGGAAAAGCTATAAAAGTGCATTTTTCTGTTGCTATTAGACTCTATGATATGAAAATGCATTGGCCTCAATTCCTTTGAATTCAAGAGGTCAAGGTCATTTAGTGACCTTGGCCAATGGTCACTTGTGTTGAATATTTAAATTTCTTTTTCTCAGAAACTATTAGGTCTGGTTGTTTTGCTCATCACCATTTTGGCACTGTTATTTTATGTCTACAAAAGATCGGTAAATTCATAGCGAAAACAAATGTCCAAAAAGTTCATATCACATTAAAGTCTCAGGGCTCAGGGGAGCGTTCAGGACCTAATGGTCCTCTTGTTCTGTTGCTTTTGTGCTCTGTGATATGGAAATGTAGTCAATTTCCACACCTATGGATATGAGAGGTCAAGGTCATTTAGTGGCCTTGATCAAAGGTCATTTGGCCATTGGGTGTCATCATTTTCAAACATCTTCTCCTCAGAAACCATTGAGCCGATTGAAGCCAAATTTCATATAAAGACTTAACAGGATGTGGGAACGATAGTTTATACATTTGGCCTAGGTCACATGACCAAGATGGCTGCCATGCTCATATATGGTAAAAACCTTAAAAAATCTTCTTCTCCAGAACCACTGGCCCGATTGCCTTGAAACTTGGTATGTAGCATCTTTGACTCCAGTACTACAAAGTTTATATAAATGATGACCTTAGCTTGACCTTGACCTGTTTTATGGCAAGTTCAAATTTGGTCCCTTAGGCTTTTGAATGGGAAAAGCTGAAAAAGTGCATTTTTCTGTTGCTTTTGTGCTCTGTGATATGGAAATTCAGTCATCGTCAACCCCTACGAATTCTAGAGGTCAAGGTCTGTGTCGTCGTCATCCGTTGTCAACATTTTCAAAGGACTTCTCCTCAGAAATTACTGGGCTGATTGAAGCCAAATTTCATTTAGAGCCTTAACAGTATAAAGAAACAAATGTTTATAGATCACATGACCAAGATGGCCACCATGCGCATATATGGTAAAAAACTTAAAAAATCTTCTTCTCAAGAACCACTGGGCTGATTGCCTTGAAACTTGGTATGTAGCATCAAGGACTCTAGTACTACAAAGTTTATATAAATGATGACCTTAGGTTGACCTTGACCTATTTTATGGCAAGATCAAATTTGGTCCCTTAGGCTTTTGAATGGGAAAAGATGAGAAAGTGCATTTTTCTGTTGCCATTGAGCTCTGTGATATGGAAATGCAGTCAACTTCAACCTCTATAAATACTAGAGGTCAAGGTCATTTAGTGATTTTATAGAAGTGGCCATGGTGGAACAGTTTGCACACTCACTATCCATTCCTATAGAATTGCAGCCTGTTTATTAGCCTGCTTGAGCTGAAAGTTTTCATTTTGGCCACTTGACCTGAGCATATACTGGCAGGTGAGCGATCGTTGCCCTTGGGCGACTTGTATTTATATTATTAAACAATGTTTTTGATCAATGAAAAGATAAAAAAAAAAAAAGTAAGAAATACATATATAAAAATCATTTTAAAAACAATACCGGCTGAATTTTACAATAGTTTGGAACAGCCGCATTGACACTGCCTACCAGTAAATTCCACCTCCTGCTGTATATTTCACGTGGAAGTAGGCGTAGCGAGCTGTCAGTCAATGTTTACTAGCCATTCAAGTACACAGCATGTTGTAGATTTCACGTGCTACTTAGTGAGATGAGCTGTCACTCTAAAGCGCGTGACACAATGTAATTATTGACTTGTAAACGATATTGACTCCCGCATCACTTATTGGGTTTACAGAGAGTTTTGCAATGATAATGTAAATATTCTTGTGTAAACACATCATAACAAACGTTTTAAACATGTTAAGATTACCTAGAAAGAGTTTTTGTGAGAGGCTATTTTCTAAGGTTTCAGTTTGAAAAAATCATCAGCTCTCTCTCTAGATTGTAGTCCAGAGCATAAGCCATTTATTTATTGGGACACAGTATTATATTTCAAGATTGTTACATTGTTTGTATGACTAGAATTTCTCAAAACCTGCCATACTATAGGAAAAGAGGAAAAAAGATGTTCCACAGCTGGATAGAGTATTACATTATTTCCTGGAAAAAAGAACACCATTTTATAGTAGCAGGATGAAAATGTTGAATATTGCAGTATTGTTTTAAATATAATTTTTGAATACAAAAAGAACATCTTGTATTTTCAGGGATTATTTTTATGTCTATGGAGATTATTCAACAAAGCAACATCTGGTATATATGTAGAAATAGAGTTCCTTGATGGATTCTTCAACTATGGGCAGGTATGGAAATTTCTTTGACCCTTTAAAGTGCCAAAAAAGCAGACAACAAAATTGATGTATGCAAAATTTAAAGATATATTTCATCCAAGCTGTTATATCATATTGAGACTGCAAATAGTGTAGATATAGATGAGGTGGCTCATTATGAGCTATTTTCTTTTTTTGTGCAGGTTTAAAGCTTTAACCATCTGTGTTTTCCATGTTAACATGGTTGAATTCAGATTTATCCCTTCCTCATTTGAGGGGATGTTTAACTTATACAGAATTGCTCATGAATTGCCATAAAAAGTAGAATCTGATCAGACTGCAGAGCAGTTTGATCTGAGTTTGCAGTATTTGCAAAAAAAACCCACAAAACACCAACAGAAGTCAATGGGGCTTACCTCTTAAAGAAAAGAATTTGCTCCCCTTGGAGCAAATTCTTTCCTTTAAGAGAAGCCCCAAGTTTTGAGAGGTTTCTTTGACTAGGTAAGTGACCCAGAAGTCATGAGAGTTGTTTCCCTTGTAAAAATGTTGGGAAAAAAACAACAAAAAACAGACAGAACTGTTCCCATATACTTTAACAGGCTTTGAACTTGCAAATGCCTTAGTACTACACAACAAAATGTATTCACTTGATTTTAAGACAGAATTTTTTCCATACAAACAACCACTAAAATCTAGATCTGTCATATAAGATGGATGTACGAATAGATCCACTAGATACTCTTACAAGCTGGAACTAAATTTTTGCGACTGTTTTCGAAAGAAAACCTCGATTTCAAAGCAATATTACACAAGATTGATAATTTAAGTATTTAGGATCGTTTCAGGATAGTCAAATTATCACACTATGTTGTTGTTTTTCAGTCTCTGGTAGTATTTGCTATATTTGGGTTCGACACAAGGATGGTTATTTTACCATGCATAAAAAGGTAAGTGTTGGGAAGGTGGGTGTGTTTTGGTACAAGAAAAAAAGGATGACAATAGATTTATGACCTTATTTTGAAGGTTTCTTGTTTGGTTTGGTTTGGTTTGAAGTGTCAGATTGCCAGTTGATTGGAAATACTGGGTAATTGAGATTGGAGGGCCAGTTTGAATGTTGCAATCCAGCAGTCAGATTTTCAGACTAAATCAGAATTGTAGAGGGAGTTATAAAGAAGATAATTAGAAAAAGAGTAGAAATAGTAATGCAACAGTAGTGTATAGGCATAGGAACTCTAGATCATAACTAATATTACAGTCAATCTTCTTAGCTCAATCCCACCAGGACCCTAGCAAAAATGTTCGAGCCAGTCATTCAAATTGCATCTCAGCTCTTTTTAGGCTGACAACCTGGGCCCACTTGTTCAAACTATCAATATTGTTAAGTAGGCATAACATTTTCAAACTAATCCTTTGCAATACGCTACCATTTTTTGCCAAAAATATGTGAGGTCCGTTGGCAGTGCAAAGCTTTCAGTGTACATTTGCAGTGTAAAAGCTCCTCACCTTTTTTTAGCAAAAATATTAGCAAACATGCTTGATTCCATGGAGACTTGACTAACAGCTGTTAATGTAATGCTGCTCTGAATAATTTGCCCCAGTTTAGGTGTCCTTTGACATGATGTTTACATGTATTTAATAGCACTAAGTACTTAAACTATGCACACACTTTACATCTTTTTCTCCATTATATCTGCCTCTTCAAAAGGATTGTTTGAACTGTCAAATGTATTTTATTTTTTTTTATATAAAAAATGTTTGCTGTTCCAGAGTTTGAGCCTTTGTAGCTCACACTTTAGATGGACATTTTTAAAGGATCATAATAATGATTTAGCCAGAACCGTTATCATAATTCAAACTGTCAGCGGACTGAAATTGAGATTAGCTGAGTTAGAGATTTGAATGTTGACTGTATTTAATTGCTTGAAATTAATGTAGTTCGCTCTTTCTTGGGGTGAAATACTGTGTTTTCACTATCATAGTTTTTAAGCCTTCCTAACTTGATTGTACATATATGCATGTATATCAGAGCTCCAGATAAGATGGGTTTTTGAGGAAAATTCTGATACAAGTTTTGTTATTTGTCAACAAAAACAAATGTTGTAATCCCTCATTAGAAACATACATTTTTATGGAGTAATTAAGAGAATTATCCCTAAATTATCCCTGTCACTCCTTTTTTTTTATCAGCAGAATAATGGAGTATTTTTGCTGATAGTAATACTCATTGACGGTTATTTCAGACTAGATGTCTAACAGAAAGATGGAACAGATGCATAATTCTTATATTTTCAGCTTCAGAATTTATTGATCAGCATTTTGTCTCACCTGCACATTTTATCTCACTCAGCAAATTTGGTCTTGCCTCTGACCAGCAGAAATTGAGAATTACCTAATGTGCTTAAATATTGGGATACCTAAAACCATTAATTTTCCATTGGTTCTAAATGGAAAATTAATGGTTTTAGGTGTCCCTGTACTTAAGCTCATTCGGGTAGGTTTTGCTTTTCTGATAGCGACTACATAATTTGTCCAGTTGTCTGGTTTAGCTCTGTTAAGAGTATAGGGAATGCATAGGCAGTCAAGGCACAGCCTGACCTCTGCTCTGAGATAATTCCTGTTATTTTCCAATAAAAGTTACTCCTCTTTAGGAACAATTTAGCCACATGGATCTAGAGAGGGATCTCAGCATCTGTTCATAAACAGAAATTGAAAAGTCTTTTAGAAAGCTTACTCTGATGTTCAAAGAAATACATGAGCTGAATAGGTCAAAGCCCCCTTTAATAGCTGAACAAAGATTTTTTAACGGCTCTGGCAAGTACAGCGTCAAATTTGATATTTTTTTTTAATGAAATGACTAGCTTTTGCAATGCAAAAGTTACCCGTACTCACTATTTTTCAGCAAACCAGGTTATTTACCGAGTTAAGTGATAAAAGTTTTAATGTCATTTTAACTAAGGACTTCATTGGATGCCGAACATGAGTATATGAAGTTTGTAACATTTCAGAATTTTATATTGGTAAGGAAAACATTGCTTTCAGGTTTGGAATTGCTTTTAAATCGATTCAATTATAACAGTATAAACAAGATTGTAAAGGCTTTGGAGAGATTCGGCAGAGGAAACTAAAGATTGGTTGCATGTGGGGAGAATGGTTTGCTCAATGCTTTAAATATACAATGTAGCTATTTACATGAATTAGTGAAGAAAATCTCTTGCAATGCAAACATGAAAATTCATTATACTAATATTTAGTGCTAAGAAGATAACTTTGCAAGACAAAATCAAAAAGGAGCCAAACTAGTTGGTACCACCTTAAGCCAAGCAGAAGTCCAGTTATATAAGCCACGACACGAGAAAACCAACAAAGTGGTTGTGCACACAGTGCAGACTCAGACCAGCCTTTTCATCTGCCCAGTCTAAAGAGAGTCTTATCAGTGCACTTAAAGGGTGGCTAAGGGTCTAAACTACCTCCATGCAAACAGCTAAGACTCTTACCAGACTAGGCAGATGCCCAGACTGATCTGAGTGTGCTGGGGGCACAACCACTTTGTTGGTTTTCTCATGTCACGGCTCATATATTTGTACAATAAAAACAATATGTTGCATGAGTAAGGGTGCTCCAATTTTACAATATTTTTACCATACTTCTTCGAATTAATGCCCCAGGGCTGTTGCAGAGTGCAAGTTCTATAAATGGCAGTGTTGAGACAAAAATTTAGGTGAAAATGATCAATTTTGGTGTCTAAAGCCAAACTTTGTGGAATTTCTCCTCTTTTTTCATGACAAAATAATGAGGGCAGCATTTACCGTAATGTGTGTATATATTGGGACACCTGAAAGTAATAAATTTTCCATTTGGGACAAATGGAAAATTTATTATTTTAGGTGTCACAATAGTTAAGCACATTAGGTATTTGAGAAGGAGCATTTATTAGAAGAAAGGTAAATCTTTTTCTCATATGATGAGCGAGGTAACATCATCAAATCTTTTCCAACTGCTGTTCAGATTTGTGGTTGTCTTAATTTTTTTGGTAACATAAGAGCAACTATTCTCTTTAACTGACAATGACAAATGATTTCCAAAGACAGATGGGTGACAATCTGTAAATGAAAACTTCAGAGCTCTAGATAAGAGGGGTATTTGATGATAATTGAGGGATAATTTTTTTTATTTCTCATTGAGACCATATGTTGTGATCCCTCATCTGAACAGTCTCAACGAGACGGTTCAGATGAGGGGTCACAACATATATTTTTATTTAGAAATAACAAAAATTATCGTTAATTATCATCAAGTACTCCTCCTTATCTAGTGCTCTGGAAGCATGAGATTAATTGAAAGCTGGTAAAAGGTTTTAGCGTTAAGGTGAACTGATACACTTGCATGTTTTACATCCATTTTTACAAAGGGGAACAACTTTCATGACTTCCTGTTTGCTTCCCTCCATGATGAAGCCCTTCAATAATTAAAGGAAAAAATGCTGCTAGGGTAGTGTATTCTTTCCTTTAAGGAATGACCCTCAGTGTGAATGGAGGCAGATACATAAAATGGCAGAGTTGCTTCCCTTGAAAATTTACCTGCCCACATTCAGAATCCTGTGGACTGGGTTACTTCTATATTTACTCTAAATGTAAGAATATAATTATTATATACGTGATACAATGAAACTTTTGTGACTCACACTCTTAAATTCATTTATGATGGTTAATTCCCTAGTCCCTGGAATCAGTTCATGCAGAATTAAACCCTGGATAACTAGAACTGCCTAAAACTAGAACAAAATTTCAATGTTCAAACAGTGTTTTAAGTCATCAAAGTTTGACTAGAGTAAATCCATATGTCTGAGAGGCTAAAATTAGCTCAAAAAAGCAATCTGATCAGTGTCTAAGCCTAGTCTGTGATATTTAACAGTTTATAAAACATTTCTTGATATAATAAACCAATTGCAACATATCATCTGAATTAGAAGATGATTGAAATTAAATTAGCTCAAAGAACATTTAACTTTCAGTCTTATTTTATGTTACATTTCAGTTTGAATTTACATTCGGCCTCATTTGCTGTTAAATTTTAGAATAAAGTATCCTTCAGTCTAAATTTATATTAAGTGTGACTATAAATTAATCTTCAATGTTCTATGTTAATTATCAGCTTGAATTGAGCTTCGTCCTCATTTTATGTTAAGTTATAGCATGAATTACCTTCAGCCTCATTTTACATCATATCAAGCTTTAATTAAACCTTCAGTCTCATTTTATGTGAAGTTTAAATTTTCCTTTATTCTCACTTATGTCAAGTTTTAGCTCTAAAATATTCTTCAGTCTCATGTTAAATTTTAGTTAAAATAAACCTCTAGTAGAATCTTGTTTTTGCTAAAATTAACTGTCAGTCTTACTTTCTATCAAGTTTTAGCATAATTTCTATCAAGTTTTAGCATGAATTAACCTTCAGTCTCATTTTATGTTAAGTTTAGTTAGCATCACTTGACCATCAGTCTTATTTTATGTTAAGCTAACATCATTTTTTGTTTTATATTAATTATCAGTTTCATTTTGTGTCAAGTTTTAGCTCAGAATAATACATTCACAGTCATTGCCTGTTAAGTCTGAACTCAAATTAACCTTCAGTCTCATTTCTCATTTGCTTTGTATTTCATATCTTACTAACATTGTCTCTTGATAGCTCTGGCTATAGATGTATGTTGAGGGTTATGGATAGGTAATTATTAAACTCCTGCAAAGCATGATGGCTCTTGTAAATGTTGCCATAAAATTGTGATGTGTCGTTAGTGTTACTGTCATCCTGATACTGTTGTTATTACAAAATGGCAATTTCCATTTGATGTTTATCCTTGTGATGTTGTTGTGATCTTGTGGATCCTTGTGATATTTTGTTGATTTGTGTGATTTCTCATCAAGCAATGCTTTAAGAAGCTTTTGTAACATAGTTTCAATGCATCATTTGCAGCTTAACAAACATTTGAGCCGCGACACGACAAAACAAAAAAAGTGGTATGTGCACCCAGCGCAGACTCAGATCAGCCTGGGCATGCGCCCAGTCTGATCAAAGTCTTCACTGTGCACTTAAAGCATAGCTACAGGTCTAAGCTATCTTCATGCGGACAGCGAGGACTCTGACTAGACTAGGTGGATTTCCAAGCTGATCTGAGTCTGCACTGGGCGCATAACCACATTATTGGTTTTGTCGTGTCATGGCATACATTGACCTTTAGACATGTGTAGACAGTAAAAACTTTGAACAAAATGCCTATCCATGTATTCTAGCCAAAGCCTTATTGTTTGCACATTCATTTACCGTAATGTGCGTATATATTGGGACACCTAAAAATAATGAATTTTCCATTTGGGACAAATGGAAATTTTTATTATTTTAGGTGTCCCAATACTTAAGCATATTAGGGAGGTCTGGACTCCAAGTGTTATGTCATGCACAGTTTTCGGTAGGTTTGTTTTTTGTGACAATTCCCAGGCAGGCAAGACACACCATTCGGCTCTTAGTACTGGTTAACCGCTTAGGAGGTCTAAGCCTGCCCAGGAATAGTGTGGTTAGGTTAACTGACTGTCCTGACATGACCATAGCTGTTTACCGTGGATGTAAAGCAACAAAATAATCAATAATCAAACATCCCACAGTTTCCTTTAACCCAGGCCTATGAATGTTTTATAAGGTGGGTGCCAAGACAAAAAAAAAATGACATGGAGCCGCATCGGACTGCATCTTTATGTGACCATCCTGTTGGACTGCTTCTTAGGAGCAGTTTTATTGTCTGTTTGCAAATTTTGTCCCTGGACCTGCTACATGTCAGAGGTTTTAAAACTTTATGTACTAGAGCTAGCTTGATGTTGTTCTGTGGCCCTTGCATGCAAGCATATGCTTTCTCAAACATCTTTTCATATCTATAATAACTCTACAGTTATTACCAGTGTATTCAATTGTAATATTCGGGCTCAGGAGGAAAGACCATGCATAAACCCTACATTTATGCACAATTCTGTGAAGGTTTGTTTAGATTAAGAAAAATTAGTTAAAACATGATTAATTCTAATGCACCTATCTGATATCATTGCATTACTAATATAACTACAAATACAGCAAACTGCAACAACAATATGGTGACCTATTTTCAATGTAAGCCTGGGTCTTTTATGTGGATTTGACAAAAAGTAGTCCTGACCAGTAAAGAAACCAGTCAACATGATAGTGGCTTGGTACAGATATATTAATGGTAGCTTTAAAATCTGTCATTATTAATGTTTGCCTACCAAGTTTTGGTGACTTGTTTTACTGATTTTGTTCAAATCATGTCATAATTAACATGTTTATTTGGGTTTCTATGTAGCATTGATGCTTTATGATATCATAAACACATGAAACATCAGCATTTAATTAGGTCGTGATTACTAATTCAGACTTGTGTGCCCTAATGGTAATTTTGGTACTGTTAGCTGAATATTTATCTGTATTATGTAAGGATGCTCACATTAGTGTACAAATAATGACATTCTGATAGATTTGCAGCAGTTCTATCAGCATGTCTAATAAATTCTTGCTCTGTTTTGCAGGTGGCGTAAGTTTATGTATGGTACTGAAGTGGTCCATATACCATCAAGATCTGAACTATCAGACGAGGACAAAGAAATGTGTGATCAGTTTGTGAAATATCATAAAGCTAGCTGTGAAAAAGATATTGTTAAAACCATGAAGTAAGTAGCTCAGAAAATTTAGCTGTGGTGTAAGTGGTCAGATCATAAGCTGTAAGAAACATATTAAACTTTGAAGTCAGTAGATAAGTTTCTCAACTGCGACTGGGAGAAAGCAAGATATAGGTATTTCTTTTCTGTTGTGGGTAGCAGAGCCCTAGATAAGAGGGAGTATTTGGTGATAATTAGGAATAATTTTTGTTACTTCTGCATAAAAAAATATGTTGTGACCCCTCATCTGAACCGTCTCGACGAGACGGTTCAGATGAGGGGTCACAACATATGGTTTCAATGAGAAATAAAGAAAATTATCCCTCAATTATCATCAAATACCCTTCTTATCTAGGGCTCTGGGGTAGCATCGGCAGTGGCATAAACTTTTATTTAGTTTCTTGGTTTAGCTCTTGCGCAGACAGGGGAGACACCACTATCAATAAAAATTCATGTAAATCTAGCTGTCAGAAAAACATTGTTATCTGTAAAACTATGAAGTTAGTACTGCAGATATTGAAAACTAGGAAGTTGCTCATAAGTATAGCTGTCAGAAAGATAAACTATGAAGGTGGTGAATCATAAATTTAGCTTTGAGAAAGATTAAGACAGTGAAGTACATGTACTTAGAGAAAGATATTGTTTAAATGTTGAAGTAAGTAGCTCATTAATTTAGCTGTAAGAAAGATGTCACTCTAGTAACTCTGAACACAGCAGAAGTGAGACATAGGTATTAATTTTCCAGCGTTGGCATCGGAAACTTTCGTCGAGTTTTATATTTCAGCTATGTTATGTAACATTGCTCGTTCATGTGAAACACAGCATTTCATGCAATTCTTGTCCAGCGATGAATGTTCCTTTTCAAAGGTGCAAGGAAACGTCAGTATTATAATCTATGTTTGATCCCATTGCCTATTCCTGCTTATTTTGAAAATCTAGAAGCTAAAATGTAATGCCTTAGAGAATTTGACAAAAAACTGATATCATGCAAGTAGCCATTAACATTGTCAGTGAGGATATGACTAGCCTGGAGTTGACATAGATGAATAGTTCTGTTTGCATGATCAGATAGGACTAAGATTTAAGATTTTCCTTGCTTTCAGTGAATAATTGAACATATTTTGTTTTCTTTTCTAGATACAGATTTCGAACTTATGAACAGGTGTTTTGTGGCTCGAGGCTTTGTGATTGGTTGGTGAAAGTTGGACTGTGCCATGACAGAGCTGAAGCCATCAATTATGGAAGAATCCTTCTGATTGGTCAGATCATCTGCCATGTAGCCAATGAGCATCACTTTCATGACATGCCATACTTCTATAGATTTATGGATGAAGATGAACAAGATTCGTAACAGTGATTATTAGGGTCAAGTCAGGTGAATTCGGACAGCAGGTAAATTCAGACAGTGACATTATTTCCTTTATATGTCAGTTGTTTTGAATTATAATAAAATTAACTGGACAAACAGTGAAAATCCTGATGAGATGGCTCATTATGAGCCGTCTCATCTGGATTTTCACTGTTTGCAATGGTATGTCCGAATTTTACCTGCTGTCCGAAATTGCCTGACTTGACCCTATGTTACAGTATTGGCTGGCTAGAGATATTATTTTGGCTTGTTGTCTCATATCATAGGCCATATCAAGCGGAGACTTGCATATCAGCCCAAGGGCCAAAGTAAATGTATGATGGAGAAAGATAGGATAGAAGGTAGGATATTTTCACCAAAATACCATTTAGTAAACTCAGGTGGTGAATGTTCTTATTTAAAAAAGGGAAGTGTGCACTTGGCTGAGTGATTAGGGCTCTTGACATGTAATCACATGGTAGCTGGTTTGAGTCCTGCTGGTGATTCTGTTTAAAGCTGAATGACGGTTCATTACACAGAGGTATTCATAATCACCCTCCCATCATCATCCCTGCTTTAATTGAAATACTGTTGAAAAGGACATAAAATCCCAGAAGTCAGCCATCCAACTTGCTAATTTTAGGATAAGGATTCCAGTATTTAGGGTAATTATGTTATTTTCATGGCTCAGCTAATATTATACCTCAGTTACAATTCTGTCCATTCCTATAGTGTTATTACATTGCTGTAGAAGAAGCATTTATTTACCCTTTATCTTCAGTTCTGTTACTCATCCTGAATGTACTAAAATTTGAGGATGGTAGAGTTTACAAAAATGGTTTGGATGTACCAACATTTAGGAATATATGGCATGCAAATTGTCCAAATGCAAATTATCCAAATATGATATGTTATTCATATTCATATTCTGTACTGTCATGATCTATTGAATACCAAGGCCCAGTGGTTCTAAATTTACATCATTGTTAGTTAATAAGACATTACAATTTCAGATGTATTGTAAACAAAAACACTGCAATTTTTTGCAAAAAAGTGAGGAGCTTTTGCACTGCAAAAGTTCCTTACACTTTATCAGCAATAAATATTACCACACTTGATTTTGTGTGTATGAGAAGACTTAATGTCTCCTTGACTAATGACTCGGTTATGCTAATGGTGTTTTGAACAACTGGGCCCAGATTGAATTTGGAGAAAGGGAATGTTATAGTAGTTATAGTTTGGAGTTTGTGTTATGCAGAGCTCTAGATAAGAGGGATGATAATTAAGGATAATTTTTCTTATTTCTCATCAAAACCATATATTGTGACCCCTCATCTGAACCGTCTCATCGAGACGGTTCAGATGAGGGGTTACAACATATGTTTTTATGCAGAATTCACGAAAATTATCCCTAATTATCACCAAATACTCCCGCTTATCTAGAGCTCTGTTATGTTAAATCCAGCTTGTCTGTGATTTCATTTTCTTTCCGTAAACAGTTTTTCTCATCCACATTTGAAGACAGTCTATTGCTGTATTCATACAGTGAACTGTTTCTTTAACAGTGGAATAGTTATATGTTAGCTTTATTTCCACTTCATTTTAGTACTACACAATAATTTGGACAACTCTGTTTCTTCATTTTAGAATTTTGTATATGTGTATCATCAAACAGTCAGACCCTAACAGACTGCTTATTCAGAGCAGACTGATTAGGGGTTGCACAATTTGCTGAAATATATCTGTTTGACTAATTAGGTAAATATAGTAACCAAGTGAGATGCAGCCAGTATCACTAATACAGATCTCATATCTCTTTTGTCTTCGTGTAATGAGAATTGGTGATCTGGTGCCTTCATCAAAAGTTTATGGGAACTCACTAGTTATTTTGATAAAAAGGAATAAAACTTGTTACCCATCAGCTATGTCTTTTGATCGTTCTTCTTTTGATGTTATGTTTTTGTATGTATATCATTCCATCAAAATCACCACAAATAGTTTATGTTATGTGTATTAAGTCTTAAATGGCACGAATTTAACATCAGTGTACATGTAATTGGTTTTATCAGGTAGATTTTGTGATATTTATTCATGGGCATACTTCAGTTCAGCAACTTTTGAAAATCTCAACAACTTTTGTCTCCCTAAAACTTTTAAGTTGCACTTCCACAGTAATGCAAAATAATACATATGTACTTTAAATCCACATCTTGTTTTGTGTTGTTGAATGTTTTGACCTTTGAGGTATTATTAACAAGAAATAGTTATGTTGTTGTTCCTCAAATTGGTCTGATTATGGTGCTGACTGCTGATATACCATCTTTATTTTAGCCGCGACACGAGAAAACCAACAATGTGGTCGTGCGTCCAATGCAGACTCAGATCAGCCTGGGCCTCTGCCCAGTCTGATCAGAGTCTTCGCTGTCCACATGAAGGTAGCTTAGTCCCTTGGCTACCCTTTAAGCGATAAGAGAAGAGTCTGATCAGACTGGATGGATGCCCAGGCTGATCTGAGTCTGCGCTGGGCGCACAACCACATTGTTGGTTTTCTCATGTTGCAGCTTTTTTGGCTATAAAACAGGGCTTTCTGTCTCCAAAAGTATCCCAAATATGTAAATCATTCTTGTGTAATTCAGAGCCCTAGATAAGAGGGAGTATTTTGTGATAATTAGAGATAATTTTTGTTAATTCTGTATAAAAACATATGTTGTGACCCCTCATCTGAACCGTCTCGACGAGACGGTTCAGATGAGGGGTCACAACATATGGTTTCAATGAGAAATAAAAAAATTTATCCCTTAATTATCATCAAATACCCCTCTTATCTAGAGCTCTGTAATTTGGCTATTAGATAGGCTTTTCCCTTCCAAAACAAACCCAAAAATCTTTCAAGATGGATCTAGATTTTTGGGATTGTTTTGAAGGGGCAAAAACTTCTTTCTTATAACCGAATAAATATGGTATATGCGTCTGCCTAATGGCTATATAACTGCATCTCAATTTCACCTCATCTAAAAATTTTCAGTGCTTGTAGTTGTATCATTAAAATGCACTCATCTTGCTATGTATTAATTTGGTGCTGTTATTCATGTACATACAGCAGTAGAACCAATCAGATTATTTAAGGTTATATACGGTAATATGACAACACAAGCCAAAAGTTGGGCTTTTAGTTCTAAAAATGCATTTTTTTCATCGCAGAAATCAAGTGTGGCTTGAAGTGGAAATTAGCAGGAATGCTTAAATTTTTCCCCCATTAATTTCTGTGATAGAGTCTTCTGTTTGTTATATTGTAATCAACCTAATTAGCGCACATACCCTAATAAGCGCAATTTCTGTGGCACATGATTATTAGCGCACATACTTTTACCGGTTTATTCCTTTGGTTGCTGGACACAAGTGATGAAAACTCTGAAGTTCTCTTTCAGTTTCCACTTAAAAAGCTTCTCCATCCTTCATAACTATGAGCAGTTTTTCTCTGATGTTTTAAACATGAAATTCTATATCTAATAATTCTTTGAAAATGTGTGCTTATTAGGAAGAAAGTCTACTGCAAGTATTTAATGCCATTTTGAAAATGTTAAGCGCACAGTGCGCTAAAAGGGTTGAATATGGTATATGGAAATGTTGTGTAAAATTGTATCCTAAATTATGATACGAGAATCTACTATGTTGAAAAAATAGCATCTGGTAAGCTTGTATCATGCTGGGCCCATTTGTTCAATTTAATGACATAGTTGATATAAGATCACATTTTCAAACATACTTTACTTGCTCAAAAAGTGTGAAGAGCTTTTGCAGTGCATTGATTGATTGATTGATTGATTTGAGGCTTAACGTCCACGGTAAACAGCTATGGTCATGTCGGGACGGTCAGTTAACCTAACCACACTATTCCTGGGCAGGCTTAGACCTCCTAACCTGTTAACCAGTACTAAGTGCACATACTTTCGCCAGTAACTGACAAGTGCCCTTCTTGAATCAGCGGAAGGAGAAACGAAAGTATGTGGCCAGACCGGGTTTCGAACCCAGGACCCCTGACTTATGAGTCAGGTGCCCTACCAATTGCGCTATGTGGCCCGGTGCTTTTGCAGTGCAAAAAATGCAAAAGCTCTTCCCATTTTGTCATCAAAATATATCAGTACATATATGATTCTTGGGGTACTAGAAGACTTAATGATTCCTTGACTAATAAAATCGCTTTGTTAGGCTAACAATGCTTTAACAGCCAGGTCCTGTTTGCTGTTTTTGAGATTTTAGTAGCGTTGTTGCTTTTCAGTACGATACTCATTTGCTCAGTATTTTTTTTTTGTATTTGTGTTCAGTTTTTAAAAACATTTTCAAAGTGTAGGGAACTTTGTTTCTGCTTTAATATACATGTATTTTTTTGTCTCTTGGCAATCATTCCAGAAAACAGGCAGCTCATAAGTTTCAGATACAGAGAGTAGTTACCCTAAGACTGATATTGATATGTTTGCTGTAATATTTACAAATCATGTCTCTATTGTTTCTCAAGAAATAATGAAGTGAATTTGATCAAACATCACAGAAAGGTACAGCATTATAGGAAGGTGTATTACATGTACCCCAAGTCAATGTCACAAAGGGGAGGCAATGGTCAAAATGTTTCAGTGATAACTTAAAGCTGTTAAAGGCTGAAGTGATGGATGGATGGCCTGTTGTTTTATGACCTTTTCAACAGTATTTCAGTCATACTGAGCTGATGGACAGGTGATGATAAAAGGCGGTGTGCAGTGGAAGCTGTTCACGGTTGAAATGAATTCCACCAATTTCAGGCGTAGAACACAGGGTATAAACGATTCCGCTAATTTTCGCTTCCTGCAGAGACTGTACATCATATTTGGCTTCTGCCGAGACTGTCCGCGAATTCTTGCTTCCTGCAGAGACTACTGTCCTCGAAAAATGGCTTCCTGTCGAGACTGTCCGCGTGACTCTGCTTCCTGCTGAGAGCCTCGGCAGGAAGCAGAATCATGGGGACAGTCTCTGCAGGAAGCCATTTATCATGTCCAGAAGTTTCGGCAGGAAGCAAGAGATCGTGGACAGTCTCAACAGAAGCCAAATATGATGTACAGTCTCTGCAGGAAGCGAAAATTAGCGGAATCGATTATACCCTGTGTAGAAGCTGGACCTTCATCTTATCAGCACTTAACCGACTGAGCTACTAGGGCATCCTGCTGAAGTGAATTTGATCAAACTCAAATCCAGTGATCCAAGTTTGATTCAGGCCAAGATTATGATCCTTCTTTGGCTTCTAGATTATTTCATTATTTCACCCATTGGGCTGAAATACTGTTGATGGGACTGTGATATCCAGAAAGATTCCAGTTCAAGATTGAAATTACCTCAGAGCATTTCATTTATTATAATGGTGTTTTTTTCCATTAATACTATGTTTTGAGTATACTTTTGAGTTGATGTGGTATTTATTAAAAATTAATTTGAAAACTCATTTTATTGTCTCTACAGTACCATATTTCTTTGTTATAAGACAGGGTTTTCCCTTCCAAAACAGGATCTAGAATTTTGGAATTGTTTGAGAAGGGGGAGGGGGGACCTGTTATCCCTTCCAAAACAATCCCAATAATCTAGGTCTGTCTTACAAGACAGATCTAGACTTTTGAGATTGTTTCAGAGGGGGAAAAAAACCCATCTGAAAGCAGGATATCAGAAAACTGATATTTGGGGTCATTCTAAAGACGGGAAAACACCGTCTTATAGCCAATAAATGAGCCGCGACACGAGAAAACCAACAATGTGGTTGTGCGCCCAGCGCAGACTCAGATCAGCCTGGGCATCCGCCCTGTCTGATCAGTCTTCGCTGTCCGCATGGAGGTAGCTTAGACCCTTAGCTACAATTTGAGCACGTAACGAAGAGTCTGGTCAAACTTGGCGGATGCCCAGGCTGATCTGAGTCTACGCTGGGCGCACAACCACATTGTTGGTTTTCTCCTGTCGCTGCTCAGATACTGTTTATTTAAGTGCATGGATACACCCCCATGGTTTGGTTGCCATATTTACAAGGGAGAGAACTTTGACAGAATAGTATTTGTTTTGTTGAATGTGAAACTTTTCTCCAATGAGCACTACACTGTTCGTATACAAAGAATTTGCTGTTTTCTTTTCCTTTTGAGCAGAGAGAAATCCCTCCAGATGAAATCTGTCTTTGAGTTATATTTATACAGTCAAATTCTTTATAACAGCATTCATTACGACAGCAAAATTCTTTATAAAGAAATTTGATATGCATAGAATGGCATTTTAGCTCAACATAATTGTGCATTCTTTATTACAGCGAATTCAGTTTAACATCTGCATGTTTGGGAACAAATTCTACATTGTAAAGAGGGTTCACTGTACACCTCTCTATTGTAAAGAGGGTTTACTGTACACCTGTCTCTGAAAAAGTGTCCACAGCTGTCCAAAAAAGCAAACTGAGATCAGCCACTACATGAAATGACAAATGGATAGATTGATGACTTGTGATTCTACTCAGTAGTATTTCAGTCATATCAAGACAATCGGAGGGTGATAATGAGACGTTGTATGCAATAGATTCCTATTTTTCAGTCTCCATCTGGAATGGAACCTGGCACTGCTAGCTCCGCAGGCCAACACTTACACCACTGAGCTACCGAGGCTACAGTGAACTGAGATCAGCTACAGCATGAAATAACAAACTGAAAACCAAACTTTCACCGTGTAACATTAAGCATGGACAAAAAAGAACAACTCCAAACCTAGAAATAGTATAGGTCTTTTATTTACAGAATTAAGATCACGATTTCATAGTAATTTTATTTTACAAATTAAAAATAGATCTATACAAACAGGTTAGGCTTGACTATACATGAACAAGATATAAATAGATCCCTCCTCAGGTTCAAATATACATAAACTGATACATGTATGAAATAATACATGAAATAGTGAAATAATACACAGAATTTAATATAAATACTTTAAAATGCATTTAAAGGGGTATGGGTAAATCACCGTGCTTTTTTCTGCCATTTTTACAAAGGGGATAATACCAGTGACTTCCTGTTTGCTATCCTAGATGAGAAAACCTTACCAAAAAGAGGTCTACTCTTAAAGGAAAGAATTTGCTCCTAAAGGAGCAAATTCTTTCCTTTAAGAGTTGACCCCAATTGAGAAGGGAAGCAAACTACATAATCATAGAGTTGCGTCCCCTGAAAATTAACCTGTAATAGAATTACCATAATTAATCTTAATATTACTGAAATTGTCCGAACATTTGAATAAGTTGATTTTACCATCATGCAAATTATCAATATATTGCAGGTAGAATTTTTTATGAAAGGCAAACAGTGTAGACCAAGATCAGACTGCTCCTAGGAACAATCTGATTTGGGTCTACACTGACCGCTTAGAATTTCTGTCCTTATATGTATGGTCATTGCAGTGTTCGTAAATTGTGAAATCATGCATAACTAAAAGACATCAATCAAAACTCAGAAACACATTCTTTCAGTAGCCCTACATTGTCCGTCATCTATTTTTATCCCCCGACCGAAAGGTTCGGGGGATATAACTATCCCCCGACCGAAAGGTTCGGGGGATATAGCGATGAGCCTGGCGTCCGTCCGTCCGTCCGTCCGTCCGTCTGTCCGTCCGTCCGTAAACATTTTTCTTGTCCGCTCTATATCTTGAATACCCTTTGGAATATTTTCATGATACTTCACAGTTATGTAGAACAGGTCATGACGATGTGTCGCGTACAAGAATGGTAACTCTTGCTATTGTACTTTTTGAATTATCTCCCCTTTGGTGATTTTTTGGCAGATTCGTGTCCGCTCTGTAACTTGAATACCCTTTGATCTATTTTCATGATACTTCACAGAAATGTAGAACAGGTCATTACGATGTGTCGCGAACAAGAATGACAACTCTTGCTTTCTTACTTTTTGAGTTATTTCCCCTTGATAGTTTTAGGTGTGATTTTTTGGCAGATTCGTGTCCGCTCTATAACTTGAATACCTTCGGGAATATTCTCATGATACTTCACAGATATGTAGAACAGGTCATGACGGTGTGTCGCGAACAAGAATGACAACTCTTGCTTTCTTACTTTTTGAGTTATTTCCCCTTGATCATTTTAGGTATGATTTCATGTCCGCTCTATAACTTGAATACCTTTTGGAATATTTTCATGATACTTCACAGATATGTAGAACAGGTCATGATGATGTGTCGCGAACAAGAATGACAACTCCTGCTTTCTTACTTTTTGAGTTATTTCCCCTTGATGGTTTTAGGTGTGATTTGGTGTCCGCTCTATAACTTGAATACCTTTTGGAATATTTTCATGATACTTCACAGATATGAAGAACAGGTCATAATGATGTGTCGCAAACAAGAATGACAACTCTTGCTTTCTTACTTTTGGAGTTATTTCCCTTTGATGATTTTAGGTGTCTGCTCTATAGCTTGAATACCTTTTGAAATATTTTCATGATACTTCACAGATATGCAGAACAGGTCATGACAGTTTGTCTCATACATGAATGATAACTCTTGCTTTTATACTTCATGAGTTAATTCCCTTTGGTAGTTTGAGCTGCTGTTTGGGTCTCTGCTCCATATTTGTATAACCCTGGCCAGCTCCAGAATTTGAATAACCGTGTACCGTTTAGAATATTGATGATCATGCTGTGATATCTTATCAGTGTTCCTAACTCTCTCTGACCCCTCCACATTCCCGTGCCTCCTCCTTCCCCCCCCCCCCCCCCCCCCCCCCCCACCCAAAAAAACAAATTTTTTTTTTTCCAAATTTGGATTCTTTGTCCAAATTCACTTACTAGAGAACTCAAAATTAGGTTTGTAGGGCTTGTACTTTAGAAAGTTGAATGTATTGTATGCTATACATTTGTGTATATGGTGGCTGTTTGAGATATTACCTCTTTTTAGCAGTAAAGAATACTATTTTAGTGTAACAGTTAATGTCAATCAGAAGCATAAAAGAACGACAATATATTACTAATATGTGTTTTGAAGTGCACCCTTTTTGCCAAGGCCCATGGGGGTCTTCGGTCGGGGGATTTGCCATCTCCTCTGATGGCTATTTTTGACATTAAGGGTGTATTATCATAAACTGCCTCCAGTGGCACCAAATGCTCTGTAGGAGGAAGCCATAATGGCAAGATTACAAATTCTCCACTGTAAAATGGAAGCTGTCATCTACAGTCAGGCATGTTCTTATAGCTCTTCTAGTTTCACACAAACCATCTGCCTGACAAACATGACAGAAAAAGTTACTGAGAGAACACTGCTACAAAGCAGTATCTTAATTATACAGGCTTTGTTAATTCAATGTGGATAATACCCTGGCAATAACCAGAAGTTAAGGCTAGAATAATACACGAGTTGCGATACGACAAAACCAACAAAGTGGCATGTGTGCCCAGTGAAAACTCAGGCATCCACCCAGTCTGATCAGACTCTGCTGTCCGCTTTAAGGGTAGCTAATGGTCTAAGCTATCTTTATGCTGACACTAGGACTCTGACCTGAACAGGTGTATGCACAGGCTGATCTGAGTCTTCGCTGGGAGAACATGCCACTTTGTTGGTTTTGTCGTGTTACAGTTCAATTATGATGTTTTCAAGTAGCTGATAGCTACTTCATCTTAAAATCTTGAGCTCTAAACACTGAATAGGTATTACACATACTCTGAGACAGGACAAAATTTGTACGATACAAATTCCAAAAACTTTTTATGAATAAAACTCTAACCACATGAGGTGAATTGTCAGAGTTTTGTATAAAGAGTGTTTGCCCTTATACAGCTCCTTAGGACTGTGTCAAAAAATTTCATGAGATTAATAAGAATCCCATACATAATGACCAATGATTTATACTTGTATAATTACATATAGTTACATGTCATAAAAACTACAAGGTGCATAGCGATGAACAAGTACAAAACAATAATACTAGCCTACAACAGATAGATGATACACAAAGCAGTTTTTTTGCTTTTCTTGTGACCTTCAAGTTGAAGCAAACCAATATTTTGTCTTGGCTCAATTTGAGCCAAGACAAAACATTTGTTTGCTTCAATTTGACAAACTTCTCAGGAATGAATAGATACACCATGTTTTGCTCACCATTTTCCCAAGTGAAGCAGTTTTACAGGTTAAGTAAGTATTGCTTCCATGTACCCAGTGAGCACATAACATCAAAATGACATCATACAGACGCTGATACAAAATCAATATGTCGCATCGATGCTACTGCAATGTCATTAGTACGTCCTGTGCCTGCTGGGTATGAAGTAGCCCTGCTCAAAAGGGTTTTTTTTTTTTTTTCTTAAAGAAGAAGAATTTGCAACTGTAGGAGTAAATTGTACCTTTTTGAGATTGGACCCCCAAAAAAGGAAAGCAATATAAAAGTTAATGGCACAGCTGCCTCTCTCAGGGGTGATAAAGTTCAGGATTAATCCTGATTTCAGGATTTAGCACTCGCGCATGATTCATAATATGTCTCATCCATTATTGTTGAAATTTGATTTTAACATATTCAATTCAGATTTTTTTGCATAAAATAAGCATAAACTGACTGATTTCTATCAATATATTGTTGTTTTTTTTAGCTAATTATAATTATAAGTGATTTAAGAAATTTTTGGCTGAATTCAGGATTCAGTTGACAGACTTTCAGAATTGAGAATCCCAGTCTGTTATCATCCCTGCAGTCTCTTGTAAACATGTCCATACACCAGGGCTACAGAAATCCGATTTTTTGTCTGTCCGGACCGATTTTGAGTTCGAAAAACCGATTCAGTTGGCATAAGGCACATTTTTTTCGGTCCGAAAAAACACGATTTGCGATGTATGATGACATAATTACCTGGATTTTAGCCATGTGTCATTTGTTTGTTTATTATTAATCCAATAATCACGCACTGCTGTCAAAAGTTATCACAGATAAACAAAGTGTCAATTGTCTTGCCAAGGTGTGAACTAGAAATCTTCGATAATTAGCACGTGTCACAATTTTGGCCAGCGGCGAAGGTTTTACACACATACACGTGCCGATGCATGGAAAAAGGCTGTGCAACGTAAGGTTACTGTCTATTGTATACTTTCAAAGATAGCATAAGGAAAGAATTTGACTAGCAAATAGAAAATTTAAACCGGCCTTGATTATGTGCAGTCTGGTCAGGTTGGTTTTTTTTAGCCGACGTCATTTCTTGCGCAGAATTTTTTTTCTTCGTCCGAAGGTACCTTTTTGCAAGTATATTTTCATATTTCAAGGGAATTAACTCGAATAAAATACGTCAATCGTAATACTTCGGCCAATTCCGTAACTGAAGATCGGCGAGGATATCCGATTGTGTACTTTCACTTTCAGTCTGACTGTCTCTGCGCTTTAAAAGCATATTTTTCACGCTAAGTAAGAACATGTGGACTAAATGGCTACTTCAGCGATGACATCCGCGTTATAACTGCGCTCCAGTATAGTCATTAGTTTTCGTGACTTTTTTTGGATTGTGGAATACACAGTGTAGTCATTAGTTTTCGTGTCTATTTTGGATTCGTATTACGTCATCGGCCGTTCGGACCGGTTTGGATTTCAAAATTTCTGTAGCCCTGCCATACACCTTTCACTATTATAACAGGTGTTCAGTCTAAGAGTGATGATAATGTCATGGAATCTGCTATGAAATATCTGTTCTTTGTTCTGCTGCCAAAGACCAAGCCTGTCATCAAATACTTTTTTATATTCCTAACACCAAAAAGGCCAAAAATAGCTGAATTCGAACACTGCAGATCCATATGAGGCAGCTAATCATGAGCCATCTCATCTGGATACATGCTATTAGCCAAGAAGACTTTGAATTCTGAATATGGAATTTTGCAGACGTGAATTTTGTTGATTTTTTTGGCACTTCAACAGTTATAATTGTTCACAAACAGTGTTGTAGTAAAACCATTCATTGTCAAAACTGCTTTATGTATCAAAGTACATGAAAGCTCTTGGAAAGGTGGAATGCATAACGAAATAACAGCTATACTAGATCTACTAATAACAAATGAGCTGCGACACGAGAAAACCAACAAAGTGATATGTGCCCAAAGCAGTGAATCGGATCAGATTTGTTGGTTTTGTGGTGTCTTGGCTCAAAGGGTCTGAGGTGCATCATGGAAATGGTGCTGCGAATACCAACAAATCGAAAGCCAGATCTTGGCTTCTGTCATCCATCCCATGTATAGATGATCAGATTTTGAACACAAACATCATATTTTTGTTGTCACAAATACATGTTGTGGAATGTAAGTAGACAATACAATATGAGCCGCGACATGACAAAACCAACAATGTGGTTGTGCGCCCAGCGCAGACTCAGATCAACCTGGGCATCCGCCCAGTCTGATCAGAGTCCTTGCTGTCCGCATGAAGCTAGCTTAGACCCTTAGCTACCTTTTAAGCACTTAGTGAAGAGTCAAATCAGACTGAAAAAATGCACAGGCTGATCTGGATGCACAACCGCTTTGTTGGTTTTCTCATGTCGGGGCTCATATCATTACTATTCATCTCCGAAGTACTGGTCTTTCTGTGTCTGCCTCCCATACTACAGAAGTTTGAAGCTCAGGGCCCAGTTGTTCAAAGCATCGTTAGTCTAATGAGCTAGTTAAGACGTCAATTGGTTAAGTGTTTTATGACTTTATAGCCAAATACACTGATATTTTTTGTTGAAAATACAGGCCAACTTCGTTGTGTCAAACTTGCTTATCTCGAAAACCCTGCTAGTGTCGAAGTGATCTCCCATTCCCGAACATTTCCCCCTATATAATATTGCATTTCGACCTCCGTTGTGTCGAACTCGCTTATAACGAAAACACTGCTGTATCGAAGTGATTTTTGATTCCCCTCCGACACTTTCAATGTGTTTTACCACTGTTTGTGTCGAAGTCAAAATGTGTATTCAGAAAAAGATCGCCGAAACGACGGAAAGAAAATGACGGCCATTTCATGTAGACGTTTTGCGGTAATGAAAAACCTGCATATTTTTGTCTTTAAGCAAATTGATACAAACATCGAACAATAACAATGAAAAAGAACCATTTACCGAACAATTGTCTTTTATTGATCGCAGTTCAATCAATTATCCCAAATTATCCAATGATTGCGTGAAACGATGCAGACATTGTGTTGTTGATCAGCTGTATTTGTGTGTCAGTTAATTGACCTTGAACCGCGTATACGTCACAGGTCAGGTGCGTTTGATTGGAAAGTTCGGTCAATTAGGCGCCTTTGAAATTTAATTGATTGAACAGTATTGAGCGGCGCTCTTTGATGGGGGCTATTAGTAACAATCCCGTTTACAGTAGAAACAGTTTTACTACGTTCGCGCTGCACACGTTTTGTAGAAATACTGACTCTACAAAAGTTAAGATATTGTACATGTATAGAACAAAAATTTTGGTGACGTCACAATTTGCCTATCTCGAACTTCGGAAAACTCGAAGTGGGTTCTCCATTCCCTTGGAATTAGAGATATCGAAGTTAGCCTGTACGTAAGAAGCTTTTGCAATGCAAAAGCTTCTTACATTTTTTCAACAAAAAATATTGGCATATTTGCGATGCTAACATTTGAAATTTTAACGTTTCGTTAACTAACAATGTCTTTTGTTTTGAACAACTGGGCCCAGGTCTATAAATGAGCCGTGACAGAATTAAACCAACAAAGTGGCATGTGAGCCCAACAAAGTGGCATGTGAGCCCAACAAAGACTGATCAGCCTCAGCATCTGCCAAGTCTAATCTGAGTCTTTGCTGTTGGCATGGAGGTAGGTTAGACCCTTAGCTACCATTAAAGCACACAAGGAAGACTCTGATCAGACTGGACAAATGCCCAGGTTAATCTGAGTTTTCGATGGGCACATATGCCACTTTGTTGGTTTTGTCGTGTTGTGGTTGAAGCACTCTAAGACAGGATAAATGGCCTAACTAATGCCTCTACAGAACTGTTATAAATTCTCTAGAAGTGACTAAATGGCTGAAAAATGTCTAGCCAAGTATTTTATGCCTTAAAGCAGTTAAAGGTCTGTATTTCAAACTCTTGTGCCCACATGAAATTTAGACCCTGCAGATTGTTACAGGACCCAACTCTTATTGCACCTGTTTTTCTTATGCTACATTTGTACTTAAATTCATGTTTTTACCATGTTTACAACAGTAAAACACAGACTTTTAAGAAGAAACTTCGGCTTCAGAAATTTTGCTGCAATTAAAGCACTGACTGACTACAAAAGAACACTGATGTGTGCCTTATTGTTTGTTTAAGTAATATATTTTCCCCATGGTGCACCTCAACTTTTGTCTCAAAAGCATGCATATAACAAGCATATCTCAAGCACTGGACAAACTGCTTTCACACTGGAATGGAACATATTGAAAAACCTTCTACACCAACGTATAGTATGCTCTGATTGCGCTATCAAATGAAACCAGAGGGCCAATGGCCCTATATCGCTCACCTGAGCACTGAGGTTACAGCAACAAAACACCATGCACAACAGCAATAAAAAGCACCATTTATGTGGAAGATAATATCACAAATATTTATGAAAAAAAGCTTTATCCCCCCCGTAATGGCTTCTCAGAAGAAGATCTTTGGCTGCAATGGCAACCAATCAAAATCAGTTATTTGGGAAATATTCATATGGCTGGTAGAGGACTACTCCAGGAACATTTCTGTAAAGTTTTGTCAAAATATCTGCAGTAACACAGAAATAAATAGCAAATGTCCACTTTCCCCATTATAAGTCTATGGAAACTTTAAGTTGCCATAGCAACCAAAGTTCTTATGGGATTGGAAGAAAAAGAATAAAATTTATGTAGAGGCTACTGTCATCAACACATCTGCACAATATCAGCTTCATCCCCCATATGGCTTCTGAGCAGAAGATTTTTTTTTTTTTTTTCGAAAACTTACCCTATATTTTGCCATGGCAACCAATCAAATTCAGCGATTTGGAGAAATTTCATATGAATCGTAGAGGACTACTCAAGAAACATTTCTGTAGAAAAAAATTCTAAATAACTGCAGTTAGACAGCAAAAATTGCCAATTTCCATTTTCCCCATTATAATTTAATGGAAACTCTTAGTTGCCATAGCAACCAAACTGCTGGAGCAGTTGCCATGAAAAACAGTAATTCTATAGAGGCTAGTACTAAGGTTCTTTCTGTAAAGTTTGAGCTTTATTGGCCACACAGTTTCTGCACAGACGATTTTTTAATATTTTTCTATTTTTAACTATTTGGTTGCAATGGCAACCATTCAAATTGCGCAATTTGCATAAATTTAACATGGCTGGTTAAAGACTACTCAAGGTACATTTCTATGAAAGTTTTGTCAAAATATCCACAGTGGCATAGCAATAAATGCAAATTTTCCATTTTGCCATTATAAGTCAATGACAACTTTCAGTTCCCATAGCAACCAAACTGCTGGAGCAATAGCCAAGAAAAACAGTACTTTTATAGAGGCTAGTACTAAGATCCTTCCTGTGAAGTTTGAGCTTTATTGGTTGTATAGTTTCTGAGGAGATGATTTTTGAATATTTTTTCTATTTCTAACCATTCGGTTGCCATGGCAACCAGCCAAATTGTGTAATTTACATGAATTTCATTCAGTTGATAGAGAACTACTCAAGGAACATTTCTGCAAAAGTTTTGTCAAAATATCTGCAGTGACATAGCAATAAATGCAAATTTTCAATTTTTCCCATACAAGTCAATGGAAACTTTAAGTTGCCATAGCAACCAAAGTTATGATGCGATTTGGATAAAAAACAGTATTATTGGTTCCCCCTGCCCATAGATGCTATATATGAAATTTGGTTACAATGGGCCTTGTAGTTTCAGAGGAGATGTCGTTTGAAAATGTTGACGGACGGACGGACTGACGGACGGACGGACGGACGGACGACGGACGACGGACGACGGACGACGGATGCCTGCCTATACTATAAGCTCACCTGTGAGCCTTCGGCTCAGGTGAGCTAAAAAAATAATCATGCTTCTTTCTACTAGACAGCTCAAATCGGAGAAAATTCTGCAAACAGCACAGCGCACATGAGACTACTGACATGGAACTATCCTGCTTACAGTTTTAATGTTGCTTGTTGCAGAGCCCTAGATTAGCAGGAGTATTTGATGATTATTGAGAGATAATTGTTCTAATTTCTCATTTAACGCATATGTTGTGACCCTCATCTGAACCGTCTCTTCAAGACGCTTCAGATGAAGGGTCACAGCATATGTTTTATGCAGAAATAAAAATTATCCCTTATTATCACCAAATACTCCCTCTTATCTAGAGCTCTGTTGTTGTTCACTAATATGATTATTATAAAAGGAGACAGATGATTATCAGTTCAAAACAAACCTCAATATATAAATTTAACACTAGTTTTTAACATTTCTATCAATGGTTAAGCAATATTTCTAGGTGAAATAAACCCTGGTATACCATTTCTTCCTTTCAATTGATTCCATGCTGATGTTGGTGCCAAAAATATAGGGTTGTTTTGACACATATGGTGAAATTAATGTAATGTTCATTTTTCAGAGTGAACTCGGGTTTAACGTCCCACCAACAACGAGGTCATATGGAGACGGGACCTCGGTTTAAAGTCTCATCCGAAAGACCGGAGAAGCGGGGGGTCGAACTTGCGATCCCTGGATAGGTAGTCCGGAGTGTTATCCACTACGCTACAGCCGCTCCTCATCATTTTTCAGATGAAAAGCATAGGAAAACTGGATAAATAAGCAAGTTAACGTAAAAGAATTCTGCATGATTATTCCTGCGCCCAGTGAATAAAAAAAGTTATTGTGTATTGTGAAAGAAATGTAATAAGTTTATTTAGTTGTTTAAATTGATTACTGTGAAATAATGCATTCATGTTCTAAGGCTTCTCTGTACAAACTTGTTAACTATCCCTTGGTCATTTTTAAGCATAAGCATCAAAACACTAGTGAGTTACTTCTGCTGTCAATCAAAACAGACTTTATAATATCCACAGAAAAAAATATATCAATGGTCCACAGAGCCCTAGATAAGAGGGCATATTTGGTGATAATTTAGGATAATTTTTGTTATATCTATATAAAAACATATGTTGCGGCCCTTCATTTGAACCGTCTCAACAAGACGGTTCAGATGAGGGGTCACAACATATGGTTGCAATGAGAAATAAAAAAAATTATCCTTCAATTATCATCAAATACCACTCTTATCTAGGGCTCTGAATGGAAGTCAAAGATAAGTTTGCTTCATTTCCACAGAAATTGTGTGCATTTCAACTGACTTGATTCTAAACAGATGCTACAAATACATGTATATACAGAAATGACAAAAAATATACTGATCTAATCTCTAAGTTCTTATGCCCTATCCCTCAAGCTGTGTAAATAAGCGCTAAGTGATAAGCCAAACTTATGAGACTAGAACAAGTAAGCAAGGGCTTATGTATACCCCAAACCAATGCCACTGCCTAAAGAATCACACTTACTGCAACACCTTAACATAAATTTTAACAAACCAATGAACTGCCAAATGAACAGAATAACAATGATAGAATGAAAACTACTGTAATGTATCTAAATTTAGGGATACCTAAAAAGAATTAATTTTCCATTTTTCTCAAATGGAAAATTAATGTTTTTTCAGGTGTCCCAATATTTCAGCACATGAGGGTATATACCCTTGACATAAACAGCATGCACAGAGTATAAGTATTAATGCAGCCTGACACACAGAGCCCACATAATAGCATCATGTAATTTTGTGGAGAAAAATACAACAACTTGTATCAGATTATTTGAAATCTGAAATTAACCTAAAATCAATCAGTTTCAAGTGGTATTCTTTAGGATGCCTGTACAAAGTATCTCAAACAATGCTAAACTAATAAGACATCGAAATGAAGAAACAGACTGACCTGCACAGAACTGCAGGCTGGTCTGAGTACATGGACTGAGCTCTCAGCCCTACAAAACACACCGATATAACAACTGGGAGACATAATGGAGACAATGATATGATTAAACATGTAGTACATAAATTGCATAGTTCAGTGTCATACAAGCTCATTAACACACACAACATTATCAACTAGATCAGGGAAAGAAGTATTTGAGCCGCTACACGACAAAAAGTAGCATGGGTGCCCAGCAAAGACCTGGTCTGATCAGAGTCTTTGCTCTCTGCATGGAGCTAGCTTAAATCTTTAGCTTCCCTTTAAGTGCACAGTAAAGACTCTGATCAGACTGGGCGACTGCCCAGGCTGGTCTGAGTCTTGGCTGGGAACACATGCCACTTTGTTTTGTCGTGTCATGGCTCCTTTCATATGAGGTGAGGCACAGCCGAGCCTTCTATCAACCTGTCCCACATGGAAGGTCCAAAACTATCAATAATTGATATATAGGGTCATGGACCCTGTCGCTGCTCAATGAAACAGAGGAAATAGGTATAAATATTTGCTTCTTATGTCATAATGTTTGTTCAATCTTTGTTTTTGTTTTTTTGTTTCTAGCTTTCCATAATCAAGATTGCAGACGTCTATAGCAAAGCACCTTTCAGATGTAGATTAGACTATTCCTAATGGTAGGTTGTTGGTCTCACTCAGGCAGCTGTAGTAAAATCCATCAATATGATGTTATGAAAATATGTTCCATTACTGATTTCAACAACATTTTGACTGTAATCTAAAGCTCTGAATATTTTATTCACTTTATCTTTCTTGATCAATTCTTGATCTGAAATTTCCTGACTTATTATTCAACGACTGACCTGCTTTGTTTCACTTTGTATGAAAATTCTATGGCACTATAAAATGACATTGAAATACTTGTCCATCATTTTTTACTACTGACAGTCTAAAGATTTTCCCACCCACCTGGACAGCAAATGATTTGCGTTGCATGAAAAAGGATTTTAAGCCATGTACATACAGTAATCATTCAAATGAGCCTGTAAAGCTCTGAAAACTGAATTTCACCTTTTAGATCCCTCAGAGTTTACAAACTGTTCATAAGAACAGGGACGACTCTAATCATCTGTGTAGATGCCCAGGCTGATCTGAGTCTTCCATTCACAGATGTCATTTGGTAACTTTTCATGCAACATCAATTACTTTGTTTTTATACACCATCATGCTGGCCTATTGAAGCTGATCTCTTTCTAAATCAAACAAACCTTATTTAGAGTTCATTTGCAGATCTCCGCACCAAAGTAGCTATCTGAACTCATCATTCATCTTTAAAGCAGATAAAGGAAAATGATAATGCCCTCCAAGTTATCAGAATACAGAATATCTAGTTCATACAGAGATGACGTGTCCCAGAGCTCCAGAGAGGTGCAAACTGACATATATCTCTTTTTGATAAAAGAAAATATATGCAGTGGCATCCTGGTTAATTCCCCTAAAATTGCTATGTACTGGGATAAGCTGGCTTGAGCAAACAGTGCAGACCCAGCTCAGACTTTCTTTGCTTTCTAATGGAGCAGTCTCATCAGGGTCTACACTGTTTGCCATTCCATCTGGATCTTTTTAATTCATTACTGACTTGTAAAAACAAAATGCTCCATTATTTGGACAATTATGGTAACCAATTAAGATATGTCTTAATTATTAGAACTTTTATGGTACATCCTACTGTAAAATGCTAAAAATAAAATTACTTCTCCAACTGATTTTTTGCTTTTCTTTGTTTTGTTCTTTTTGTTTTTGTTTTTATTTGTCATTTTTTTTTCTCTTCTGGAGCTCTGTTTGACAGCAAAACATATAACAAGGGAAAATAAAGAAAAGATGAATAGCAACAATTTATATTTTTCATGCAACAATAAGAATCCTGACTTATTTAATACCAAAATCTCTTTCCAATCTCAAGCAAGAAAGCAATGAACGATGTGCAACAGAACCTCATTGGCTCTAACAGTCTTGGGACCATGAAAATTAGTTCTAGCCAAGGGAAGTTCTAGCCATCCAGGGTTAGTTTCTATATGAACTGAGCTCGAGGGAACAAGGAAAGTGGTCCAGTCAGGCAGGGTGAATGAGCAATCAGCGTTCCAGCCATTGAAGTTCTACCGTATTTCATTTTAAAGCAGTATTCACCATTAAAATTCTTATTCAGTTTCGTTAAGGAAGGAAACATGTAAGACAACATCGTCTTATTCTGACATGACTATGCTATGTAACATATTAATGAAATTTAGCCCACCTTGACGGGAAAAAGCTGATTTCCCAATTTTCATTTTATAGCTATAGACATTACATTTTTTTAATAAACTACCCAAACATTTATTCTACATTACATAATAAAAGATCCAGCTAAGACATCAGGTATGGATCAAAGACACAAAAACCAGATTGTGCCATATTAAATATGAAAGAGTATACACTCGTGTTTATCTGCCATTTTTACAAAGGGGAACAATTTTTTGACTACCTGTTTGCTTCCTTAGAGATGAAGCCCTTCAAAAAAGGTCTATGCTATAAGGCAAGAATTTGCTCCTTGAGGAGCAAATTCTTTCCTTCAAGATTGACCAACATTCTAAAAGGAGAAAATATGAAAATGGCAAAGTTTCATGCCCAAAAAGATACCCATTCATCTGAAAAGTGCCTTGCTGAGCAGAGCTCTAGATTAGAGGGGTATTTGATGATAATTGAGGGATAATTTTCTTTATTTCTCACTGAAACCATACGTTGTGACCCCTCATCTGAACCGTCTCATCGAGACGGTTCAGATGAGGGGTCACAACGTATGTTTTTATCCAGAATTAACAAAAATTATCCCTAATTATCAACAAATATCCCCTCTTATCTAGGGCTCTGTTGCTGCGGTCATTCAAAGATAGTCTTCAAATGAGCTGTGGCACGACAAAACCAACAAAGTGGCATGTGGGCCCAGCAAAGACTCAGATCAGCCTGGGCATCCGCCCAACCTGGTCAGACTCTTTTCTGTGCACTTAAAGGGTAGCTAAGGGTCTGAGTTAGCTCCATGCTGCGGACAGCTAAGACTCTGACCAGACTGAATAGATGCCAAGGCTGATCTGAGTCTTTGCTGGCGCACATTCCACTTTACTGGTTTTGTCATGCTGCAGCTCAGATTATGTTTGAGCACAAAAATAAGAAATATAACACACCATTTATCCCCAAAAGTTGAAAAGTTGCCTTCTCTGAATTCTTAGGGAATTGTGAGCGGGATTGTGAGGAAATCTGTCTTCCTAAACTTCAGACCTGTTTCCCCACAAAGCAACAGGTTAAACCTAAGCCACAAAATATCACCATATCTCAAAATATACAAACTTAACAAGGAAGGGTCACAGCTTTAGATAAACAGGGCCCAGTTGTTCAAAACTAGGCATTAGACGAGACATTAAATTTTGCAAAGCAAAAGCTCCAATTTTTCAGCAAAAAAAATACCGTAGTTGTCGAAATTACTGACTATCATTATTAACCAGACATTAAATTTTCAAATGCGTGAGTGAGTGAGTGAACTCGGGTTTAACGTCCCACCAACAACGAGGTCATATGGAGACGGGACCTCGGTTTAAAGTCTCATCCGAAAGACCGGAGAAGCGGGGGATCGATCTTGCGACCCCTGGATTGGTAGTCTGGAGTGTTATCCACTACGCTACAGCCGCTCCTATTTTCAAATGCATTATACATAAAAACATTTCCTTTTTTTTTTGCCAAAAAATGTGAGGAGATTTTGCATTGCAAAAGTTCCCCACAAATTTTCAGCAAAAAATATTACCGCAATCGATTTTGTGAGTACTGTAAGACTTAATGAACCCTTGAATAGCGACCTCGTTAAGCTAAAAATGTTTTGAACAACTGGGCCGTGAAGTTTCAGGAATGAAAAATCCAATTCTCTTTCTTTTTTCATATTTCTGCATAATGTGACTAGAATCACAGCTCTAGAATAGAAGTCTATTTGATGCTAATTTTGGAATAATTTTTGTCAATTCTCCATTAAAACATGTTTTGTGAGTCCCTATTATTAGAGTTGCTTAGGGCAGCTGGTTCTAATGAGGGGTTACAACACATTTTCATGGAGAAAAAATAATATTTATCACAGAATTATTATCAAATTCTATCCTTATCTAGAGCTCTGAGAATCATCTCATTATTTGAAATATGGAAAAAATATTCTCATTTTCACCCCAAAAAATACAGATTATCTTGAGCTCTGAGGGTCATATAAAAACAATAGCAGCCTACATGGGCATGCTTCTGCTATCAGCAGTCTTAACACAGTGTCACCAAATAAGCAGCGAAATGAACACCATCATCCTCAGGAAAATAAAACGTAATTTTTAATACACTATAAAATACATTCCCAGTGAAATAATCTTCCTTGCAGCATACATTATAGTCTAAAACAGACACTCTAGCCATATGAACATTCCTTGCTGCTAACGTAAGCTTAAAACTCTCCTCAAAACACCTTCTTCTGAAATTAACACACCTTCTAACTTAACAGAGCTCCAACAGGAAGAGTATTTGATGAAAAATGTATTATAACTTTTTCTTATTTCTTCAAAGAAACATTTATCATATGACATCGCATCTGAGAGTGTAATAAAGCCATGCATTAAAAACAATAATCCACTAGTGGATTAAATATGCAAATTAAGCTGTAACATTATGCGATGACGTCCATTAAACGTCGCCTTTTCTAATGGCGAAATCGTGACGTTTTAGTGCAAAATATGCTAATAAAATGCGATTTTAGTGTCATATGATAAATAGAATCTTGCATTCGTGCTCCTGTATTATTGTATTAAACTAGATGGTGAAAACGATAAGATGCTCGGCAGAGCCTCGCATCTTATCTTTTTCCCCAACTCATTTAATAAATTCAATAATATATGAGCACTCATGTAAGATCCTCTATTTATTTTGGCCCACTATCTGAACCACCTGATACAGCCGGTTCAGATAAGGGGTCAATTTTCATAAAGTGCTTCATTTAGTGCTTTAAGGGTTTATAAAAATTATCTCTAATATCATCAAATACTCCCACTTATCTGGAGTCCTCAATTCTTCTGAAGTCAGCACTCCCACTTATCTGGAGTTCTAAATTCTTCTGAAGTCAGCACTCCCATTTATCTGGAGTTCTCGATTTTTTCTGAAGTCTGCACATCTTCAAATAGCTAATTTCCAGCAGATGAGAAAATCTTCAATATTTCTACACCAGTTACGGCAATGATTGCAACAGGCATGTTGATAATGTCCATAATCACTTCAGCATGAAGAATCCTTATTTCTGCAATGCAAGGCTGCAATTTTCCACTGCAGTACTATAAGAATGACAGCTGCAAGAATTTCATTTTTGCAACAAATGCTGTGATAAATTTGCAACACAGCTTTGCGCCCAAAAGCATACATTAGAGTCTCTATCTCCATCTTGAAGCATCTTCTGTTATTTAAATCAGTTCCAGGTACTAGCAGGTCTTTGTCATGCCCAAGTAAGAAAACATATTACCATGCCGATGATTGCCCTTTTGTTGGACATTTGACTGCCCACTTTGGTATTGTCTTTTTTGTAAGTTTAAAACTGGCGGCACTGATTTTGTTGATTCCATTTATATTGCGCAGCAGATTCTACTGTGTATGACAGCAAGTACTATCCTGTCCATATAAACAGAGCCTCCAGCCTAACTGAATGTTCGGGGAAGAAAATAGAATGTATTGTTCTTATTTCTCCATGACTCATAGTGGAAACTCATTTTGACAACTTTGACAATGAGATTCAAATGAGATTTCACTAGATACATTCACATGGAGAAATGTGATAATTTCAGAATTATCAACCCAAACTTTTGCTTCCTGAAACTCTGATTTTCTGTTCATCAGATTCTGATATGAGGGTGAAATGAATTCATTTATCTCTGCCCAAAGTCCACTACACTGGTGGAGGTGGTGGGGGTGGGGGTGCCCTTCGACCTGCTGAAATAAACAAAATGTTAAGTGTAAGACAACATTTCCATGGCTACAGCGGAATAGTATATGCTTCCCTGGAAGGGGATTGCAATCGCCAAAGGGAAAAACTCATCAAGACCTTGCTTTTCTCGGAAGCCCTGGTAGCTCAGTAGGTTAAGACCTGGTCTACGATCTAGTGGTTCCGGGTTCAATTCCCAGTGCTAGCAGAAATCTTTTCAACTGCACACAGCCTTTCATTATCACTTTCTCATTGTCCTGATAAAACTGACTAGAAAAAGTGTTTATGAAACACTATGCCCCCAACTGCATGCTTGCCTCTAAAGAAGGTTCATCCCATAATGTTTAAGTCAGAAAAGGGTATAACTCAACCCAGTATTTATAGAATTGGCTAAAAAGCTAATCAGCGCATCTACACCTTGGCCTATAACTGTATGCCCAAATACAAAGATCAAAGCTTAAGGGATTGCTTTTGTTCACAAGCATTGTTCCTATAGAAAATGCCTATCAAAGCTTAAGGGATTGCTTTTGTTCACAAGCATTGTTCCTATAGAAAATGCCTATGTCTGAAAAAGGGGAATAACTCTTCCGAAAATTTATAAAATAGGCTAAAAAAATAATGTTCTTCTGCACCCTTGCTCATGAAGATATCCCAAATGGTTACTGAGTTATGGTGCACACAAGAATGTTTTACAGACAGACAGATAAACAGCGCCATGACATAATACGTCCGTTGTTTTTTTTTCAAAATGTGCATATAAAAAGGAGCTCTACTGCTTTAAAAGGATCTGAAGAATGGACTTATCATACTGACCTGTGCTATGTCTTACACTCTTGCTAGGATAAGTCTTAGTCCGTTGGTTCATAGGCTCCGGCGTAGGAAAGTCATTTTTATCATGGAAGTTGAAACGGTTTTCAAAACCTGCAAGAAATACAAAAGTTCCACACATGAATGGTTAACTTACAAAGCCATCACTCTTTAAGTCCTTTGAACTTCTGAGCCCAGGGCCCAAATGTTCAAAGCATCATTAGCTAATGACGTCATTAGTGATTTGTTAAGTGTAACAATACTCTCAAAGTCAATTGCGGTAATATTTCTTGCTTAAAAATTGTGAGGAGCTTTTGCAGTGCAGCTCCTCACAATTTTTCGTATAAAATGGCAATTTTTTTATGTATAATACATATGAAAATTTAACATCTCATTAGCCAACCACGTCTTTAGTTTTGAACAACTGAGCCCAGTTGTTTGAACAAAGAATCGTTAGCTTAACAAAACTCTTAGTCAAGGATTTGTTAAGTTTTCTAGTACCTATAAAATCAAATGTCTTAATATTTTCACTGAAAAATATGAGAAGCTTTTCCAGTGCAAAAGCTCCTCATATTCTTTAAGCAAGAAATGGCAGTGTTTTTGTGTACAATGTACTATTGTTTATAAAAGCTCTATCATTGCTAGTTCTGTTTGACAGATATGCGAAAAAGACAAAAAGCTTGTATCTTGTTACTGTGGGGTTTTAAGGTTTTTGCGCATTTTGAAGCCAGCGGAATGTCCTTCAATCGATGAGGATCAAATTGGTACTTTCATTTAGACTATACATTTTGCTACACACTGCAAATAATAATGATTTTATTGTCAGAATCATTCTTTTTACTGGAAAAATTGAGATTACCTCACATATTTTAACCCAGAGTTTCTCCCCTTGGCAATGTACATACAATCTGTATCCCCTCACCCAAATCAGAACAATTCAAGCCCCAATGTACAGACTTGTCAGAGCAAACTGTACAAACCCAAATAAGCCAGCTCCTAAGGGAGCAGCCTGATCAGGACATGTACTGTTAGCTATTCCACCTGCATCTTTTGCAGTGCTCCAGATAAGAAAGGGTAAGCTGGATAATTTAGAGATGATTTTTCATGTTTCTCCATAGAAACTTATGTTGTGACCCCTCATTAGAACCGTCTCGCTGAGACGGTTCTAATGAGGGGTCACAACATATGTTTTCATTGAGAAATAAGAAAAATTATCTGAGAATTATTGTCAAAATCCCAACTTATCTGAAGCTCTGTTTTGGGCACATTACTGCAATGTCAAACCAAACTTTCCATTTTTAAGACATGTATCATATTTCTTCAGTTATAAGACAGAGGTATTTCCCTGCCAAAAACTATCTCATAACCAAGATCAATCTTGTAAGACTGATTTAGATTTATAGGACTGTTTTGAAATAAGATCATTCTCATAGCAAATTCTTATAGCAAAATTTCATGAGACTGATTTAGATACATTGGGTCTTCTAAAGAGGGGAAAACCCAATTTCAGAGCAAATTAAAGGCCAGGATTGTCATCCACCTGGCCAGCAGATTTTACCTGTATAGGTAAGATAAGTGGGCACTATAAGTGGGCGGAGCATAAGTCACACTGCTGATAAAAGGTGCAATAAACAGCCATGAATTATATTTTGGGGTGTGATAGTAAATACATTTCACTGACTCAGCTGATAAGACCTGTCAATCAGTGTACAGGTAATCTTTACCAATAATCAGTAACCAATCAAAATGCATATTTGAGCTCTTAGATACTTCCCAAAACCCCCGCAGTTTTTCACCGGGTATCTATTTCGTTTCAGTGAAACAATGAAACAATTAAAATACATAGCAGGTGACAGATACCATAGAGAACCTACAGCTACAGTTACAATGGATAACATATGCAAATCAGTATTACATACTGAAACGAAAGAAAAAAGTTTAAGTTCTCACTGCTGAATTTGCATTACTGAGAACTTAAACTTTTTAAACATCCATTTCAGTGTGTTTCCCTATGTAGGTTCTCTATGGTATCTGTCACCTACTATATGTTTAATTGTTTCATTGTTTCACTGAAACGAAATGGATACCCGGTGAAAAACTGCGGGGGTTGGGGCAATATATGTGACCCTTTGGTCTCTAAAATCATACTGAGGTGAAATTTCAGTTCAGTTCAGTTCAATTCTCTTATCGACGTTACCCAAGCGGCTCAACGGTACGTAACCATAGTTGCACACACTTGGCGCCGTGTGTCCGTCCAAAGGTAAGGTGAAATGAGCCTAATCTGTCTTTTATAGTCACGGCTGGCCTTTTAAAATAATATGGCAATTGCATTAAATGTCCCAGATTTTTTGAATATTTATCAGAGGTCCAGATAAGAAGGGGTAATAGGTAAAATCAATTGATAATTATCCATATTTCTCCATAAACATGTATGTTGTTACCTCTCATTAGGATCGTCTCGATGAGACAGTTCTAATGAAAGGTCACAATATATGTTTTGGTTGTGAAATTATCTTTGAATTATCCTCAATACCCCTTGTTATCTGTAGCTCTGTCTATAATAATACTTACTATCATGGCCAGATGAGTGACCTGCAGAATAATTGGCTGACATGCGTTGAGGGGGAGGAGGAGGAGCAGAGTGGTTGGAATGTATGGCTGGTGCTCTGGTTGGTGGCGCCGGAGGCCTGGCCGATCTTCCTAAAGTTCCACCAGCGGTTCCAGCGGATGTCGTCCTTGTAGGGGGAGGGGGTGGACCAGGCCTTGCAGCAGGGGGATTTGTTGGTGGAGGGGGTGGTGGAGCTTGTGATCTGTTGGGAGGGGGAGGAGGGCGAACTGAGGGAGGTGGAGGAGGTGCAGATGAGGGTGGTGGGGGTGGAGCCCCATGGCCATGATGGTGTATATTGCCTGGCGAAGGAGGGGGAGGTGGAAAGGCATTATGTGAGTGTGGACTACCAGTACTTTTCTTACTCTGTGGGGGAGGAGGGGGTGGCATGGTGCTGGGTGAAGGGGGTGGGGGTGGCATACCAGAGTGATGCTTATTACTTTGGGAAGGTGGAGGTGGTGGCCTGTTGCTCTGTATATGTTTGTTTGTTTGTGGGGGTGGAGGAGGGGGTGTTGATTGTGGGGGTGGGGGAGGGGGGAAAGTGGGTGTAGAAGATGCATGTTTCATTCCCGCTGATGGCGGTGGCGGTAAAGGTCTCCCAACCATACTTGGTGGCCGTGATCCATCTGTTGAACTTTGCCTATTTAGAGCACCTGTACTATTAGAAGCACCAGGGGGAGCTGAGGGTGGCCCCCTACTTGGGGGTGGTGGAGGTGTATTCCGTGGAACTCCTGGGGGCTGCCATGTCTTTGTTCCTCCAGAACTACCACTATTTGAACTGTTAAAGTTTGCTACTGAATCTGATACACTTTTCCTAGTCACATCATTACTTTGAGCATTATCTGGTTTTAACCTGCTTGAAGGGGGTGGGGGTGGTGCCCCCGACCGCCCTGTAGGTCCATTTGATAAAGAATTGCTAGAACTTTGACTGTTATTAGAAGGAGGGGGAGGAAATCTATTTCCAGCTGATCCTGGGAGTTTCATGGCAGGAGCCCCTGGCCCTGAAACAGAAGAAAACAAGAGTTGTGAAAGCGAAGGGAATACTCGTCCTGCAAGAATCTGCATCCCTTCTTGTAGGAGGCCACTCTTATGGGTAAGAATTGGCTCCCAGATGGGAGCAAATTCTTTCCTTTAAGAGTATCGGTAAACCTCTGTTAAGGTGTATGGGCACATCTCCAACAGATACCACCAGTTTTTCAAAGGGAAACAATTTTGTGACTTCCTGTTTGCTTCCTAGGGTGACAAAATCCTTTCAAGTAGGGTCTACTCTTATAAGAAAGAATTTGCTCAACAGATTAAATTCTTCCTTTTAAGAGTTGACACTCAATGAGAAAGGAAGCATATGATGAAAACTGCAGAGTTGCTTGCCTTGGAAGTGTATTCATTCACCTTAATTGTGATTGAAACACAAAGAAAAAAAAATTTCTTGAAGAGTGATGTAAAGTATCTCCCTTTAATATACTGTCAACTCTTGATATTTGGTATTTCATCTCAAATTTTCTGGTCCAAGAAAATTAACTTTGAGATATCAGTAGTTTGAGATAACAGGAGTTGAAATGTAAAGAAAAATAGGAAATGTGTCCAAACTATTTTTTTTGGCATCAGAGAGTACTTTGAGATATCAGTGTTTGGGATAACAAGAGTCAACTGTATGTCCTGACATCTCAACTGGATAACACAGAGTCAAAATTCTGATCATAAATTGTGAAACCATATTACCGTATATGGGGTAATTTTCGCGGTCTTCCAATTTTCAGGTTATTTCGCGGTCTCTATGAAACCGCAAAAATTAGAAATCGCCAAATGTTTTCCTATTCCTGATAAAATGTTTCCATAAACCCGATGTCTGTTAGCCTTGGTAATTTCGGCACATTTCAACAACAGGACCTGGTGTAATCATCGACTCATCGATAAGGCTGATTATAATTAAGACATACATGCAATAAAAATCTGAGGACAAGATCATGAAAAACTATGACACCCTAATTGATTGCACAACAGTTTTGCACGGTAATTGATTCCTACTAATCAAATTGATAATTGATGATGACAACTTTATCAGTTTTAATCACAGCCACTATACAACTACCGTCTTCTGGTTTATGTACAGAATTATCAGAGTAGAAACTGTCCGAACTACATTACTTCTCCGTAACATTCCTGTGAATAGTTTGACACTTTATAACGAGCACTTTTAATTTTCACATACATGGCGGACTGCGAAAATTAAAATTAGCGAAAATTAGTGCTTATATTTTGGACCTAAAACCGCAAAAATTTGAACCCACGAAAATTACTGCATATACGCTATTTGCTGCTCATAATCTTAAAATGGTTTTTCACATCTCATAATCATGACATCTGATTAATCCAGGCAAGACTGTGCATAGTGATAATGCTATACTTCGTTCTGCTGATTTCTCATTAATGTGTTGTCAGTCTATACCCTTTGTCGGATGCCAGGCTCTAATATATGCAGTCTGGTCAGGGTCTGTAGCACTTGTCATTGCTACCATTTTTGTTTCTCTGGATATCAACTTGTTTAAAAAGACAATACTGCAAAAAGTAAATAGATATTAAGTTGACAAAATATTTAGCATGATAACTGTAGCTATAGATCTCTTCAGCAAAAGAAAATATGTATACCTTTTGGGGGACCTCCCCCTGATCTGGCAGGTCTCAGTTTGGGCATGCCCCCGGCAAATAAACCACCCAGCCCCATTGGAGCACCTGATGAACTTTGACTGTTCAGGTCAGCTGAAAATAAAGATGAGACATGCCCTGTAAAGAATTTAAAGCACCAACAAGACCTGTCCTCATACAGGACAGCTTGCCTGACAGTGCCTTGCCCTTCACATACAAACTTTTAGGGGAGAGTCGGGTAACTTCGGACAGGCGGGTAAATTCGGACATACCATTGCAATACCATTGCAAACAGTGAAAATCCTGATGAGACGGCTCATAATGAGCCGTCTCATCAGGATTTTCACTGTTTGGCCATTTATTGTTTTGTTTTAGTTCCGGACAACTGACATATAAAGGAAAAAATGTCACTGTCCGAATTTCCCCGCTGTCCGAAGTTACCCGACTCTCCCCTAAGTATACCTGTAATAATTTGCTAAAGCTGACACTGGGTGTAGTGCAATAGCTCTTCATTTACATTCTTACAGGTGAGCTAAAGCTGAACCCAGTTGAATCTGCAAACAGCGCAGATCCGGATGAGGAATAATGGCTACCTCATCTGTACCTAGAGCGTTTGCCCTCTAGTCTTTGAATTGTGAATATGATACAGCTTGGATAAAATAGTTTTGTAAATTTTACAGACGTAAGTTTTGTCATGTACTTTCTCTGGTGCTTTAAGTTTAAGACCCATAACGGCAAATACAGGCAAACTAGTAAATATCATCAAACTTAATCTTAAAATTCAGGGTTGCCACATATCCTTCACTTCCAATACCCTGACTTTTCCCTGTTTTTCCCTTGACATTTTACAGTTTTCAGTACCCCAATACCAAGGGTCACATTCAAAGGAAAGAATCTGCTCCCTGAAGGAAGCAAATTCTTTTCCTTTAAGAGAAGGGAAATGTGCCTTGAACAGAAAAGTACATTTTCTGAAGATTACCATAGCCATTAATTTTCAAATTCCCTGACTTTTCAAGTATTTTCCAAATGTCCCCAACCAACCACAAAAATCCCTGACCTGGGTCCGAGGTTATATGTCTTGAGTATTATCTCAAACTCAAAATAAAGCACACTGATTGGCTGCTTCCGAGCATGTGCTTGGAAGCAGCCAATCAGTGTTCTTTATTTTGAGGTTGAGAATGTACTCAAGTTTTATAACCTCATGGCCTGGAAAACATTCATTTTCCAGATCTATGTTTTCCTTTCCCTAATCGTGGCAGCCCTGCACACTGCAACTACTGAACTGTCAGTGCTAATGCCAGCCAGTTTTAACCCATTGCATTCTGGGTAATTTTTTTTGTCTGCTGAAATTGTTGTCTGCATCAAAAATCAAGAATATTTTGACAATATTGGCCTAACTAACTCTTGCAGAAATGATGTCTAGGCAGCAAACAGTTTGGATCTCAGATCAGGCCCCAATTCAAAGTCCCAATTGAAAGTGATGAATTCTTATAAAAAGTATATTATTCTTGGCAGAACACAAAGTAATGATTTTCAAAATAAAGTATATATGAAATTGTGATATTTGACTTGGACATTTTATAATGTTTTTTTTCAGAGTACAGGACCCTTTACTTTTGGAATAATTACTGGACTCTTAAAACATTGGTATGTGGCTCCCAAAAACTCCTTAATTACAAGGCCGAGGGAAAATCTTTAAACTGTAGATGTTTGATTACAATATTTGCAGGTGTTTGGCGGTATTTAACGATTTACCATCTTAGGGCCTTAAACCTATGAATAAACCTATGAAAAAGGCACAAACACTGCCTGTTTAGTGCAAAAGCAAATTGCCAAAAAAACTGACTATCTATGTTTTAAAACTGGAATAAAGAAGGCTTCAAATCGTGTGTGACAATCTTCATATACAGTCTTTAGCTCCAGGAGCCTAGATAAGGTGGGGTTTGGATGTTAATTCCGGAATAACTCTTATTTCTACATATGAGCAGCTGCTAGGACCCCTCATTAGAACCACCAAGCTGAGGCACTCTAATGTACATTTCATTGTGGGAAGGATATGCTTTATTGGAACTGCTGAAGAGACACGGCCTAATAATTATTCTCAAGGTGAACAGGTGCACTTTCAGAGGCGCAACCCCCCACCCCCCTTTGGGGCAAATTCTTTCTTTTATGAGATGACCCTACTTTGAAAGTTTCATTTTCTAGGGACTCAAACATGAAGCAACGAAAATTGTACCCCTGAAAATTGTAACCAGACCTGTCAGTGGGACAGGATAGCTTGCCTGACAGTGCCTGCCAATCACCTAAAAACTTTAACGTAAAACTTTAACATTTTGCTAATGCCAACGCCACCGCCACTGCCAACGCCGAGGGTAGTACAATAGCTCTTCCTGAACTTTGTTCAGGCGAGCTAAAAATGGCACCCATACACCTGAAACCCCCATTAGTGGAAAACCCTTTTAGGGAAAGGAATTCTGTAAGTATTTCCTTTCATTCCAATCGCATTAAGTCTATTTTGGGTATATCTTATGTTGCATGTCAGTGAAATTATGAATAAAATGAGCCGCGACGCGAGAAAAACAACAATGTGGTTGTGCGTCCAGCGCAGATTCAGATCAGCCTAGGCATCTGCCCGTATTGATCAGACTCTTCGTTAAGAGCTCAAAGGGTAGCTAAGGGTCTAAGCGACCTCCATGCGGACAGCAAAGACTCTGATCAGACTGGGCGGATGCCCAGGCTGATCTGAGTCTGCGCTGGGTGCACAACCACATTGTTGGTCTTGCCGTGTCGCAGCTCAAATATGTTTAAACTAACTACATCCCATTATCATCTGCACCTCTTCTAAGGATGTCTGTCACCAGCAAGATTCAGACTAGCCTGTGGACTGTTGGTTGGTTAATTGACTGTTTTGGGTTTAACAACTCTTTGAAACAGTATTTCAGTCTATATTGAACCGTTTCCCATAGAACAGAAGTGATAAGTGAACGAAAAAATATCCAAACATCCCCCACCTGCACCTACTGCAAGCACAGTAGGCCCTTGCCCTACTATTATCCAAATAAGTAGGACGCTCCAGCACTGAAAGTTACCCAGCACTATCCCCCAACCTAACCACCCAATGTGGACTCCATAAGGCATATTTTATCATGATACATTTTTGAACCCTTTTTCAGCTTCAGGGTTTACCAACAGTAAGTTTCAGTTTGTTGTGTTACCTGCTTCCTGATTAGCTTACAGACATTTTCATTACATAATTGTATCTCACATGGAGCAAAATTTGAGTGGCAAAATTTCCTTTTAAATATTTCTCAAACAGAAAATACTATGGTATGGGGCTTCATCAATAGGAATAATCTCACCACAGTCGAGGATTCTATTTTGTGGCGAAAAATAAATAAATAAAATAAATGAAAAATCTAATTTTTTGTCCAAATACATGTACTATTGGCTTATCTGCTTCCTTGGCAATAAAGTTTCTTTCTAGGTGTTTATTAGTAAATAAAATGTCATCAAAATGAAATTTTATCCTTTTTGAGAGATTTAACTGATAACTTAATGTATCATTTTTCAGGAAAAAGATAAAGGAAAAGAACTAAATAAGTAGAATTGCTTTCGTTCTGATCCTTAAGCTTGTATTGACGACATGTTGTACTTTGTCATGTTGATGAAATAAAATATGTTTAAACTAGGAAAAAGATAATCATGAAGACACTCAGTACTGGGATCTGTCTAAGCAAACATTGCAGACCCAAATCAGACTGCTCCTAGAGGAGCAGTCTGATCTGGATCTGCACTATTTGCCATTCCAACTGTATTGTGTGACACTTCATCAAATAATGCAGCTGTTCTAATTTCAGGATAATCACAGTAACTTATCAAAGTGTCCCAACATTTTGGCCAATTACGGTGACATTACCAGTAAATTTGCAAATTTTACAAAAAGAACCACAATAGTTGTGAGTCAATACTAACAACGTAAAGGAAGTTTATTTTAACTATTCTGCACGCTATGAAACACAAATGACTTAATTTTATTTCCTATGATAGGAAAAGATGTAATTGTCTAACTGAAAATCACTTCCTCTATTGTTCACGAATTGTAAATGTATATTTTGGCCATCCTAAACATCAGGGCCCGGTTGTTCAAAACTAATGATGTCGTTAGTTAACATTTCGTTAAAATTTCAAATATTAATATCTCAAATAAGCCAATATTTTTTATGATAAAATGTGAGAAGATTTTGCACTGCACTGCAAAAGCTTCTCACATTTTTTGCACTGCACTGCAAAAGCTTCTCACATTTTTTCAATGAAAAATATTGCTTTTGCAGTGCAAAAGCTTCTCATATTTTTTCAACAAAAAATATCAGTGTATTTGGTTATTAAGTTGTAAAACACAAAACAAGTTGACCTCTTAACCAGGTTGTTGGGCTAACAATGCTATGAAAAACTATGACCAGTCCTTTCAAATAGTTTAACATTTAAAAAGCTCGTAGTACTGCATTGGGCAAATGTATTCAGAACTGGCTTCAGACTTTTATGCAGAGATAATTCTGACATTTAATGAGCTTTACCTAGCCTAGTCTGGAACTACTCAATTTCCCTTTTTTCAGCAGTAACTGTCTACAAGGGGAAATGCACATGCCATGACCAGAACAGGTATCCAGGACGGTCAATACTCAGTACTTACTGTAATGACCCTAAGATTTTGGACACCCGGAAGTCGGACAATTGTTGTTTGAAAATTCTTAGAAAGTGGATTTTACACAGGTTAATGCATCTTAATGATGCCTAGAGACATTGTAGACCCTGATCAAACTGCTCCTCCAGGAGCAATTTGATCTGGGTCTACAAAATTTATGCAGACCTGTCTGTCAGAATATTCAGGGTCATTACGGTAAGCCAAACTACCAAACAGTTGGACAAGCACTATCATTTTTTGCATGATGCCACTTGACTGAAAGACAAGACATCCCTGCCTTCTATAATATCCTTACTTGCAACCCTTACTTCAGTCATACAGTTTGTCTATAGCTGGAACTACCGTATTAATCTTAATAAATGCCCCTGCTCTAATAAACGCCCCCTGCCTCTTTTCCAGAATTAATGTTATATTGACTTGCTAACCTTTGTGTTTTCCAACAGCCTTACAAAGGGGAACAACATGAATACTTGTTTGCTTCTCTGGTAGACGCAAATGGAAATAAAGGCAAAATAGCAGAATTGCTTTAACTGAAAGAAAACCTGTTAACTTTATACTGTTTATAACAAGTATTTTGGCAGAGGCTGACTTACTACTCTTTAGGATCTAACTAATGCACCTTACCTCCTTTTGTAAAATGCAATGCCCCCTGGGCGTTTAATAGGATTAATACGGTAGACATCTGAACAAACTCTACATTTCTAAGTAAAAACTGACAATAAAAGAGCCATGCCACATTTCAAGATGCCTTATAACAAGTGTGAACAATCTTAAACAGGAAGGACTCATAGCAGACTGCACGTCCCCGTTATACATTTACCTACACTCCCACAAAACATTTTGATGTTTTAAATCAGTCAGATCTTTTTACGAACTGTTACCTTCTTTAATAACTTTTTACAACATGCTTCGGGCTTTGCATTAACACTCAAACTGCCCATAGAAGAAATAAAATGCTAAGTCAACAATGCAGTTATAACTCTGTTTACGATACAGATGACCCTCTTTATAATAACTGCAACAGTTTGCTGTTTTATGGAGTATCAAAAAGTACTCTGATATCAGTCAAATTAATTTATAAAGAATTCTGCTGTTATAGTCCGTTTGCTCCCAAATGCAAACGGCATCCCCAATATTTTCTCAAAATTGGTGAGAGGTAAAAGATTTTAGAATCGCTCATTCTTAATTTTCATCCTATACATAACAAAATTATACATTTGCAGAAATGTAAGGTTTTGCATAAAAAAGTTTCTATACAAAAACAGGACCTAAATATGTCATTTTCACCTCTTAATTACAAGGGAGTAAAAGTTGGCTGTTGGAGTTTCCGTTTAGTTTTACGTGTTAGAGCATGTGACCAATGTATGCTATCCCTAGAATAAAATTTGGATAATTAATTGAAATTTTATTATAAATCCATTTTTTCTACTTTTGTTTCACCCATATATTATAAAATTTTAAAACATACACTTTTTTACTAGCAAAATAATATAATAGTTCAATATTTATTTACAACATAGAATCACCTGACCAGTGACACCATGCGTTACGCGTGAGGACAGGTGAATACATTTTACTATTTCATTCATATACGCCCACACCTGTAGACTAGTAAACAAGGAGTTTACGCTATTGCCTATCAACAATATTTTGGCTGTTCTAACAAGCATACGACGCCCTTTAGTGAAACTGCTCAGTTTTTGCATTAAGGTCAATGGAAAAAAATTTACAAAAGCATCCAAAAATTTGGACTTTCTACCAAACAGTTGGACAAGCACTATCATTTTTTGCATGATGCCACTTGACTGAAAGACAAGACATCCCTGCCTTCTATAATATCCTTACTTGCAACCCTTACTTCAGTCATACAGTTTGTCTATAGCTGGAACTACCGTATTAATCTTAATAAATGCCCCTGCTCTAATAAACGCCCCCTGCCTCTTTTCCAGAATTAATGTTATATTGACTTGCTAACCTTTGTGTTTTCCAACAGCCTTACAAAGGGGAACAACATGAATACTTGTTTGCTTCTCTGGTAGACGCAAATGGAAATAAAGGCAAAATAGCAGAATTGCTTTAACTGAAAGAAAACCTGTTAACTTTATACTGTTTATAACAAGTATTTTGGCAGAGGCTGACTTACTACTCTTTAGGATCTAACTAATGCACCTTACCTCCTTTTGTAAAATGCAATGCCCCCTGGGCGTTTAATAGGATTAATACGGTAGACATCTGAACAAACTCTACATTTCTAAGTAAAAACTGACAATAAAAGAGCCATGCCACATTTCAAGATGCCTTATAACAAGTGTGAACAATCTTAAACAGGAAGGACTCATAGCAGACTGCACGTCCCCGTTATACATTTACCTACACTCCCACAAAACATTTTGATGTTTTAAATCAGTCAGATCTTTTTACGAACTGTTACCTTTTTTAATAACTTTTTACAACATGCTTCGGGCTTTGCATTAACACTCAAACTGCCCATAGAAGAAATAAAATGCTAAGTCAACAATGCAGTTATAACTCTGTTTACGATACAGATGACCCTCTTTATAATAACTGCAACAGTTTGCTGTTTTATGGAGTATCAAAAAGTACTCTGATATCAGTCAAATTAATTTATAAAGAATTCTGCTGTTATAGTCCGTTTGCTCCCAAATGCAAACGGCATCCCCAATATTTTCTCAAAATTGGTGAGAGGTAAAAGATTTTAGAATCGCTCATTCTTAATTTTCATCCTATACATAACAAAATTATACATTTGCAGAAATGTAAGGTTTTGCATAAAAAAGTTTCTATACAAAAACAGGACCTAAATATGTCATTTTCACCTCTTAATTACAAGGGAGTAAAAGTTGGCTGTTGGAGTTTCCGTTTAGTTTTACGTGTTAGAGCATGTGACCAATGTATGCTATCCCTAGAATAAAATTTGGATAATTAATTGAAATTTTATTATAAATCCATTTTTTCTACTTTTGTTTCACCCATATATTATAAAATTTTAAAACATACACTTTTTTACTAGCAAAATAATATAATAGTTCAATATTTATTTACAACATAGAATCACCTGACCAGTGACACCATGCGTTACGCGTGAGGACAGGTGAATACATTTTACTATTTCATTCATATACGCCCACACCTGTAGACTAGTAAACAAGGAGTTTACGCTATTGCCTATCAACAATATTTTGGCTGTTCTAACAAGCATACGACGCCCTTTAGTGAAACTGCTCAGTTTTTGCATTAAGGTCAATGGAAAAAAATTTACAAAAGCATCCAAAAATTTGGACTTTCCGTATTCTGTTATGTATAGTTATAGGAATAATTAGGACTTTGGAACTTTTGATGGAACTTTTGATGGAACTTTCATCGTTTTCGAGAAAATAAGCAAAACCCCGTTTGCACTTGGAAGCAAACGGACTATACACTAAATACAGTTAAAAGAGGGTTGACTGTATCTGAAAATATTCGAAACACAACATCTACCTGTTCGGTAGCATTAACTCTTAAAGCGCTAAAAATGAAAATATTTGAATTTGCAAACTGAGCAGATCCAGATGAGGTGGCTCATAATGAGCTACTCATCAGTGGCCGTATTCATAAAACAACTTAAGTCGTTGCTATGCTGTTGCTAAGGCTAAATTTCTTTAAAGGAGATTCCCTACAACTATGAAATTTGCTATGGAGGAATAGTCTGATAAGACTGTTCCTCAGAGCAAATTTCATTGTTGCAGGTAATCTCCTTTATAGAAATTTAGCCTTAGCAACAGCATAGCAACGACTTAAGTTGTTTTATGAATATGACCCCTGGATCTATCCTGTTCACAAAATGAATCTACACTGTACGTATTCCCACTAGTCTCTATTTCTCAATATGATATACCTATTAAATGATCAAAACTTTTTTTGAAATTTTGCAGACGTAATTTTTGTCATCTGCTTCTGTCACCGCTTTAACACAGTTAACAGAACAAAGAATGAATAACAGTCATGCAAAACTCAGTGAACACGTCTGCATCAACTGAACTACAATAAGCAAGCTGAAATTATAGAACTGTAACTATGGCAACGACCTGGAAATGAACTGTCACTATAACACACAATGACCTTGAAACGAAAGTAACTATTACAACATAACAGCATCACAATACTATAGTACCATGATTATTAACATCAGGCCTAGGAGGGGCCGGTACTGTAGGCCTGGCAGGGGCAGGAACTGTTGGCCTCTTAGGGGCTGATCTTCGTCTAGCTATATGATTCACCTGATTAATTTGCTTTGCTGAAAAAAGAGGCATTATAATAAACTAACTAGGATATGTATGCACAAGTAGCAACCAATTTATGATCCACATACATTATTCTCCAGCAATAAGTAACTACATGTATGAGGATGATTAAGAGCAATCTGTTCTGGGTCTGCAGTGTTCATTCAGCCATCTATGTCCAAATACTTAGAAGTATATACAGTATATATACGGCTCATTTACTTTATTGTCAGATGACAATGTGATAAATATATGACACCCACTATATTAAATACCTAAACTACCCTATTAATTGGGGCACCTGTACCAATCAGTGTAATTATCCTTACATCTGAACAGATTGTTTCTATATAAACAACAATGTTTGGACTGGCAAACAGTATAGACCCTGAAAAGGAGCAGTCTGATCTGGGTCTACACTGTTTGTATAGGCAGTCTGTCCCAATATATGGGATCAGTGAGGTAAATACCTCGGTTTTGACAATAAGTCCTGATCTAATCATTGCTTGTTATGCAGACAATCATATTTTATGGTTTTATTGCCAAACATCAGTAATATTTATATCTGTTTATATCTTAAGGTGTATGTGTACACCTCCATTATTTCTGCCATTTTTACAAAGGGAAACAACTTTTATGACTCCCTGTTTGCTCTCCTGGACAATAAAGCTCTTCCAAAATGAAATTACCCTTACAGGAATAAATTTTCTCCTATGGAAGCAAATTCTGCCCTTTAAAAGTTGACCCGTTTAGAATGGAATATAGAATGAAAATGGCAGAGTTGCTTTGCCTGAAAGTGTACCCAATCACCATAACCATATTAGCCTCAAATTTGGATGGATGACTTGCGATTTATGTCCTTTCTACAGTATTTCAGTGGTATCTGGACTATGGGAAGAAGATACTGAAAGGTTGTGTGCAATGGAACCCCTGTTATGGTATTCTCCCCTCAAGCGGGGCTTGTACCCAGTCTGCTAGATCAGTAGGCCAGTGCTTAACCCACTCAGCTACCGGGGCTCCCCCCTCATATTTGGACTTTATACATTAAGCAAACAGTGCAGACCCACAAGGAACAGTCTGATCAAGATCTGCATGTACAATTTTACAAATTATTCCCTCAAAAATTAATGGCTTTATCCAAATTCCTCTAGCCTGCTAATAAATAAGTTGTTAAATAGCTTTTCAGAAATAATGTTAATATGTTGTGCTCTCGGGCAGTAAAAAATTGTATTGTCTTATATAAAAAAAAGTATTGGGACTGACAAGACTAAGTAAACAACAAAGATGGATGGGTGACTTGCAATTTTACCTCTTTTATAACAGTGTTTCAGTAATGGCAAGATGATGGGAGGGTGACAATGGAAGGCTGTGTGCAATGGAACCTCATTTGAGCCGCGACGTGAGAAAACCAACAATGTGGTTGTGCGCCCAGCGCAGACTCAGATCAGCCTGGGCATCCGCCCAGTCTGATCAGAGTCTTCGCTGTCCGCATGAAGGTAGCTTAGACCCTTAGCTACCTTTTAAGCTTTTAGCGAAGAGTCTGATCAGACCGGGTGGATGCCCAGGCTCATCTGAGTCTGTGTTGTGCGCACAACCACTTTGTTGGTTTTCTCGTGTCGCGGCTCATTTATAGTTGAAAAGATTTCTGCCTCCAGCAGGTCTCAAACCCTGGACTGCCAGATCAGCAGGCCAGTGTCAGACCTACTAAGGCTCTAGCAACAAAAAGAATTGGATCAGACTGCTCATAGACAGCCAGTATAATCAAGGTCTGCATTGTGTTTTTTTCTTAACTCCCTACAAAGCATAGATCTTTGAGACTTCAAATTCAAATGAGGAGAAGTCCATTACAGAAACGCAGATGACTGATGAGATACCGCATTAATCCTTATAACTGCCCCTGCTCTGATAAATGCCCCTTGCCTCTTTTTCGAAAATAATATTAACTCATGAAATCCTGGTTGGTTCTTTGGATGAGGTAGCTCAATGAAATGGGGAGTACTCTTAAAGGCAAGAACTTGCTCCTAAAGGAGCAAATTCTAACCTTTTAGAGTTGACCCCTTCTGAGAAATGAGGCATACAAATGAGAAGAGTTGCTTCCTCTAAAAGTATACCCATTCACCATAATACTGTTCTTTGGAGACATTTTTGGAGTGCCTGATTTACTACACTTTAGGCTCTAAATAATGCCCCTGTATGTTGGATATCTTTTGAACCAGTGGATGGATTTTCTCCATACATGTATAAATATATCATCGGCACAAACATAAGTGCTATTAGGTTTTGGTGACCTAGACTCCATCTTCAAGGTCACAGAAGAGCTTAAATATGAGCAATTTTCCTTTAAAATGAGCTATCTCTTATGCCATGGGCTTGATTCCACCCGAACTTGCAAGTCTTGCATAGATATACCTTTGGGCACTCCATAAAGCATACTATGTTTTTGTGACCTTAACCCCATTACAAAGGTCAAAAGCCAACTTAAAAATGTTGACTTTGCAGGTGTATGGGAATGGGCAGGTGGGGTGGGGACATCTGTTTTTCTGTGAAAACATTTCTAGCAAAGCACATCTTATGCTGTAAAAACTCGTACTGAGACACTTTAAATATTAGCCTAGTGCTGGAAGCTTTACCAGTAGATTTTTCCATAATGGACCGTTCGGCCTTTGGACTAGTCCATATATTGTTTGAGGAAATGTTTTACAGGAGACGAAATATGGCAAATAGTGCAGGTCATGACTTCTCTGTGAAAAAGTGGCCAATTTCCACCAAGAAAGGCTTCTGACCACCAAATTTGCTTTTCGCTGCCCATATATTGTCTGAAATATGCCATTTATACAACTTGTGAATTGCAAAGCTCCATCAACCCCCTCGCAACCTTGTTTATTAGAAGAAAAATTTCAAAAAAGTTATTCCCAAAACTTTGTCACAAGGTGTTCTACCAAGACAATTCTTTTCCATTCAAAGATGTTTGACACTTCAACACCGGAAAAGCACAAGAACACCTTTTGAAGTAGGGAAGTCCCATCCCATGCCAAGACCATAGGGTCTAGCAGCATTGTAAGGAAATGGTAATCAGCTACTTACAGTCATCTTTGACTCTCCCCTGCCAATTGTTTGGCAGACTTCTATCACCTGTAGACGGTGGTCTCATGGCAACTGTGTTGAACTTCCCTGCTCCTCCTCCGCCAGGACCACCTGAGGGCTTGTTACCACCTGAAGGTGAAATAAGTATGCACACAATGATTTAGCCTCCAAATTTTACATGGAACAGAAATTTAACAAAAGAATAATTTTGGATATAAAATTTTACAAAGTCAGTAGAGGACCATTCTAAGAAGGACCTTTATGTCAGGTTTGATAATTGTAGGTATTATAGTTTGAGAGAAATGGACTTAACGTAATTGTGGATGGACAGACAAATGGATGAAATAATGAACTCCTATACCAAAAACCTGCATCAATAACACAGGTATCGAAGCAGGCAATTATAACTTACTTTCACCCCACAAAGCATACACTAAGAGCCAATAGTTTTTACTTTTGTTAAACTCTATTTATTTTCATTTTATAATATTAAACAACACCCCATCAATTCAAGTTACATCATGCCCAGTAAATGGCAGCATACCTGGTAATCTGATGTTAATTATTCAAGGTATGAGCAACATGGCTTCTCACACAGCAGTTTAAGGGTTATAGAGTATGGGTAAACTGCTATGTCTGTCTATGTTTTTCAAAACAGCCAACATTTGTGACTTCCTGTCTGCTCCTGTAAAACTAAACTCTTCCAAGAAAAGATCTACTCTTATTAAAGGAATTTTCTCCTAGACTCTCCTTGAACTCTACTGAGAAAAGACGGAAAAAAATGAAAATAACACAGTTTCTTCCCTTGCAATCTTCACCTTTAAGGTATACCCTACTAAATGACATGGGGGCATTGCATATACGAAAGGGGCATTATTTCTCACCAAAATATTTCAGCCACTGCAAAATACTTCTGATAAACAGTATTAAGGTGTGCCAATATACTTTTAGTTGAAGTAATTTCACTTTTTAGGGTCCTTTCTCAAAAGAGGGTCAGCTCTTAAAAGAAAAGAATTCTTTCTTTGAAGAGTAGACCCCTTTTGGAAGAGCTATGTCCTTCAGAAAAGCAAACAGGAATTCATGCTGTTCCCCTATGTAAAACTAATTGGCAAGTCAATAAAACATTATTTTTGGAAAAAGGAGCAGGGGGTGTTTAATTAGAGCAAAGAAATTTGAGCCGCGAGATGACAAAACCAACAATGTGGTTGTGTGCCCAGCGCAGACTCAGATCAGCCTGGGCATCCGCCCAGTCTGATCAGAGTCTTCGCTGTCCGCATGGAGGTAGCTTAGACCCTTAGCTACCCTTTAATTAAGCGCTTAGCGAAAAGTCTGAGTGGACTAGGTGGATGTCCAGACTGATCTGAGTCTGCGCTGGGCGCACAACCACATTGTTGGTTTTCTCGTGTCGTGGCTCATTTATTAGGATTTATATGGTACATGCTTTTACTTACCTACAACAGGTGCACTTCTGTCATTTGTCACTGCCTTCTTCAATTTTGCTCCTTTCTGGATGGAGTCTAGCAAAGCCCCTCTGTTCTGTGGTGGCTTACCGCCTAGTTTTGCCCCTCCACCTCCACCAAATGCTGGTGGAGGGGGTGGCCCAGGAGCTGCAGGGGGTGGGGGAGGGGGTGGTGGCATCTCTGATCGAAGTCAACCTAGAATATATATCAGTGAAGTTCATTAGTGTCTGAAATGACCAGTGGGCCCAGATATCAAATGCACCAATTTTTGTCTGGGGCCACCAGAAATCACTAAAATTCGAACTGTGGTGACCATAATTTATCTTGTGACAACAGTTAATGGGATCTTCAGGTAGAGGATAATTTGGGCCATTAAAATTTTGGACTGCATAGCTTTTGGGGAGTTTCAAGCTCTGTTTTTAATAAGCATAACAATGAACAACATTTCAAAACATGTGAATAACTTCGAAAGTACAAATCCTACAACTCTAATTCTAAGCTCTCTAGTAAGTGTATTTTGAAAAGAATCCAAATCTAATTGTGGGTGGAATGGGGTGGGACAGACAGCTGAAGGGGCATTGCCGCAGATAGTTAGGGACACTGAGAGGATATCATAGCATGATCATAAACATTCTAAATGGTAAGATGGATGGATGGATGACTTGCCATTTTACATCGTTTTCAACAGTATTTCAGTCATATCAAGACGATGGGCGGGTGATAATGGAAGGCTGTGTGCAATGGAACCCTGTTTACGATGGAAAGAAGTCTCCAGCAGGTCTCAAACCCGCGACCGCTAGATCAGTACGACAGCCCTTAACCCACTGAGCTACCAGAACTCCTATTCTAAATGGTACAAAGGTATTCAAATTATGGTACACCAGGGCTTCCACAATTTGGAAGTCTAGACTTCCATGGTGTCAGTTTTGGACGTATTGAGAGAATTTTTTGGGAGTCTAAAGATTTTAGGAATGACTTATGCATGGTTATTTTTATATCCCCCCCCCCCCCCCCCCTACACACACACACACAAACACTTTTTGTTCTATGCAGGGAAGCCTAAGCATTTGTGCAGTCTGATCAGAGTCATTCCTGTTTGTGAACAATACGTAAGTCCCGAGCATTAAAAAAACTGAGGACCTGAGGACTCGGCTGAGTTACGATGGTTGCACTGTCTGTTAGTGCATAATTTTCAGTCTCTAAATTTCCCTTTCATTGCCGCCGGATGGGCCGCGTTGGAAATACAGTGACGTACAGAACGTGTGAAGAGCGTATACTAACACGCTTCCACCGAAGTATTCGGCTGTCGTTAGGTCGACGTCCATTCTTATTCATGTTAGATGGGAACAAGAAAGGCCGGTCTGACCGCTTAATTCTGCTGGCTGATACGACTGTTAGTTATCAGTGAGTGTACTGAGGTACCTTTACCCGTCTCACAGTTAAAATGACAATGCGTACGGCACGTGTTTATACTCACAGCGGCAGTGTCTTTGATCTTTACATCAAAGACAGTATGTGCTTGACCCATAAAAGAGCAGGTAATTGCATATCAATGCTAACGTTAGTATTATACCCAATATATAACCGTGTAGATCCTGATCAGAATGTGCTATTTTTGTGCACTGTTCGGCATTATTTTTACACTGGTTTGCATGACGATATGACAATACAATTAGGAAATCAGTGAAATGGACGTTTCCATATATTTGTATTTTAATAGTACCATTTTTCAAAACAATGTACATTACCAGAGCGTAGATCAAAACGCGTCAGACATAGCGAGTCGGAAATAGCGACTATTAATATTAACAGTGTATCTTCGCTTTGAATCTACTCTTTTCACAGAAGAGGTTCATATTCCTAAAAACTCCACTGCCGACAATATGGATCATGACAAGACCATCCGTTGTAAGTGCAAACGTTAATATGAATGTCGTGTTTGTAAAAACTTCGGATAGAGATTGTCAATACATTCTTCAGTATTCACGTGTTATGGATACATTCACAAACTTTTGAAGTCGGCATACGCCCTACACATACAGGTCAGTTACATTCTTGCGATCATAAAAAAAGATGGACACCTTTCATCCAAATGCTCAGTCATCATGATTTGATAATCTGTTTTACAGACTGCCATAACAGGTTGAATATATGAGTGCACGTTATTTTGACAATCGTCTTTGACAGGTAGGCGGTCCGACATGTGTGTTACCTGGTTTAGTGCTCCATACGGACAATCTCGATTGGCCCGTAGGCGGTCTTTTCGTCTGGATAATACCTGCATTAATCCGATTAATTATGACACATGCTAGAATTTTAAAGATAGTGGCGATATTTTATACATCGGGACAAGATCAAACGGCCGTATGTAACAATTATCGGACGTATTCCGGAAGCCAGAGGTCCAATTTCTCCACTTACGAGAGCAAATCCTGGGCGTAATATACGGCCATACGTCTGTTAATGGAAGCCCTGGTACACCCTAAACAAGTAGCCCAAAGGGCAACAATTGCTCACCTGAGGGACATTGTAAACCTATAGGGATATTTAAGATGCTCAAGGGCAGCTAACTCCACAGTCAGTGGTCCAATCAGGCTGAAAATTAAACTCATCCAAAACATTATGTATGCCCTCATTTAATATATGCAAGTTTAAAAAGTATCCGATCAAGAGCACAATAGACAGAGCTGTCAAGGGCAGCTAACTTCGTAGTGGTTGGCCTGATCTGGCCAAAATTTGAACTTGTTTAAGATATTATGCATTTCCTCATTACCTGCAAGTTTGAAAAGGATCGGATCAGTAGAAACCAAGAAAAAGTGGCAACACTGATTTTTTGGATGCTCAGGGCAGGTACTCCATAGTCAGTGGTGGGATCTAGCCGAAATGCTAACTAATCCAAGCTTTTATGCATATCCTCATTACCTGCAAGTATGAAGGGGATCCGATGAAAAATGAAAATGTGATGACGTTGTTTTCTCCATCATAAGACTATGGGATTTTTTTCAAATGCTCAAGGGCAGCTAACTCCGTAGTCTGTGCTAAAATCCACCCAAATTTCGAACTAATCCAAGCTCTTATGTATGTCATCATTACCTGCAAGTATGATAAGAATCTAATCAAAAACCTTGATTGCAGAACCCTGAAAGTCAAACTTGCTCGAGATATTGTCATGCCCTACATTTGTGTGAAGTTATTTTAAAATCCATTGAGAAATGTAGGTGCTAGAGTGATGACAAAGTTTTTCTAAAAATAGCCACAGTGACCTTGACCTTGGGCACAGCATCCTGAAAGTCTAACTTGCTTGAGATATTGTCATACCCTACATTTGTGTCAAGTTATTTCAAAATCCATGGAGAAATGAAGGTGCTAGGGCAATGACAAAGTTTTTCTAAAAATAGCCACAGTGACCTTGACCTTGGGAACAGCACTCTGAAAGTCCAACTTGCTCGAGATATTGTCATGCCCTACATTTGTGTGAATTTATTTTAAAATCCATTGAGAAATGTAGGGGCTAGAGCGCTGACAAAGTTTTTCTAAAAATAGCCACAGTGACCTTGACCTTGGGTGCAGCACCCTGGAAGTCAAACTTGTTTGAGATATTGTCATGCCCTACATTTGTGTGAAGTTGATTTAAAATCCGTGGAGAAATGTAGGGGCTAGAGCGATGACCAAGTTTTTCTAAAAATAGCCAGTGACCTTGACCTTGGGTGCAGCACCCTGAAATCAAACTTGCTCGAGATATTGTCATGCCCTACATTTGTGTGAAGTTATTTTAAAATCTGCTGAGAAATGTAGGTGCTAGAGCGCTGACAAACTTTTTCTAAAAATAGCCACAGTGACCTTGACCTTGGGCGCAGCATCCTGAAAGTCAAACTTGCTCGAGATATTGTCATGCCCTACATTTGTGTGAAGTTATTTTAAAATCTGCTGAGAAATGTAGGTGCTAGAGTGCTGACATAGTTTTTCTAAAAATAGCCACAGTGACCTTGACCTTGGGCGCAGCATCCTGAAAGTCGAACTTGCTCGAGATATTGTCATGCCCTACATTTGTGTGAAGTTATTTCAAAATCCGTTGAGAAATGTAGGCAATAGAGCGATGACAAAGTTTTTCTCAAAATATGTGATGACATTGTTTTCTCCATTATAACAGTATGGGATTTTTTTCAAACGCTCAAGGGCAGCTTACTCCGTAGTCTGTGCTCGAATCCGGCCAAATTTCAAACTCATCCAAGCTCTTATGTATGTCATCATTACCTGCAAGTATGATAAGGATCTAAGCAAAAACAGTTGAGAAAACGTGATGACGCCATTTTCCCCATTATAACCCTATGGGATTTTTTTCAAACGCTCAAGGGCAGCTAACTCCGTAGTCTGTGCATGAATCCGGCCAAATTTCGAACTCATCCAAGCTCTTGTGTATGTCATCATTACCTGCAAGTATGATAAGGATCTAATCAAAAACAGTCGAGAAAACGTGATGACGCCATTTTCCCCATTATAACCCTATGGGGGCTATCTGTTGCCATGGAAACCAGAGTTCTAAGCTGATCGGCACCAAAACCTAATGCAGCCTTTCCCCCACCCAAATGATACTTCAGATAAAATTTGATTGCGATTGGCCCATTGGTCTCTGAGATATTGATGTTTGAAAGTGTTGACGGACCCACGGACCCACGGACGGACGACGGCTCGACTCCCATCCTATAAGCTCACCTCTGAGCCTTTGGCTCAGGTGAGCTAAAAATGCCAACAGCGGATATGAAACATTGCACAGAAACACCTAGGGGCAATAACTCAGCCACCATAAAAGTGAGAGCTGTTGTTCTTGTTTGTGACATATTACCCTGATCTGATCTACAAAACTGCAATGTACCAATCATGAAAAGTTCCAAAAAAGAGTATTAAAGCTATGCAGCAAACATGAAACATCAAAGTGTGGACATAAAGTAATGCAAAGACAAAACATCAAGGGGATTGGTTGGTTGATTTGATGCTTAACGTCCACGGTAAACAACTAAGGTCATGTCGGGACGGTCAGTTAACCTAACCACACTATTCCTGGGCAGACTTAGACCTCCTAAGCGGTTAACCAGTACTAAGTGCACACACTTTCGCCAGTAGCTGACAACTGACCTTCTTGAATCAGCGGAAGGAGAAACGAAAGTATGTGGCCAGACCGGGATTCGAACCCAGGACCTCTGACTTACGAGTCAGGTGCCCTACCGATTGCGCTACCCGGCCCGGCCACATCAAGGGGAAATAAGTAATAACATAATCAACCCATTTACCGCACATGCCCCTATACTAAGGCCATTTCTGGAAATCTGCACAACTACACACTGCTTTTCCATTTGAAACTCTCACAAAACCCAACAACATACCATTCTGTTTCAATTGCGAACCCAAGGCTTTCGTATCATTTTCTGAGACGAGTCTCCCTTGAAAAGGATAAACACACACTATTTACAGTCCTACTACGTATTGCCTCTTTCCAGTCACCCTGCATTTAATTGTTCTGAGCATGCGACTATTAAATAAATTTTCAACAACCCCTTTTTGTTGCAATTTAAAAAAGTTATGTGCTCGGTGCAGAAAATGGGCCGATTGTAGACTGTAAAATATGAAACCTAGAGCTGCCATTTTTAAATGCGACACTTCATCAGGACCTTTTCTACTTAACTGTGAAATATCAAGGAAGTATTCCAACTAGAACTTAGGTTATGGAGCGGACATGAAACTGCATTCAAAACAATCTAGGGGAAGTAACTCATGATCATGTATGTATAAATGTCATTCTGATACATCGTCAACACTTCTAAAATTGTTCATGGTTGCTCATCAATTTACCATTAGTAAATCACTCTGTTTACAGTGTTTATTTAGAATGAAGAAATAAATATTTTAAGAATTGATTTTCAGTTAAGTTTGAATATTGGGAATAAATGTTTGATTAATTTTTCATCTTTATAAAAGAATTTAATAATTACAAGTATTTTAAATGACAAAATCTTGTAATTATTTTGAATGAAAAAATGTGTAAACTATATCTATATTATGTAATTGTAAGTCGTAATACTGTTTATAAACAATATTTAATTATAAACATCGAGAATTCCTTGCCTGAAACGGTCACGGGTCAACTCGGCCTGTAACCAACTCGGCCCCTGAGATAACTCGGCCTCAGGTCAACTCGACCGGGTCAACTCTGCCTGTTATTTTACAATAATGCCACTGCTATATTTTGTGTGGATAGAATTGGTCAGTTTAAAGAAATTGAAAAGCAATATGATATGTACTTACGTACGTTTCCCTAAAGATGAGTTTTAAAAGTGATCTGTGATCACCAGAATGTAATTAATCTCGATGACCAAACATTTAAATGGTTTCAAATTAAAGAATATTTGCGAGTAATTCGTCACGCCAATGAATGTTTGCTGGGAAATAACTCATGTATTATAATATACTAATTAAAGCGGGTTTTAGTTTAAACGTTTCATCAAGTGTGTCGGCAATAATTACTTGCGCAGTGCACTTTGATACATACATACATACATACATACATACATACATACATACATACATATGCAGCAGGCCGAGTTGACCCGGCCGAGTTGACTCAGGCCGAGTTGACCCCAGGCCGAGTTGACCCGGATTCCCTGAAACAGTGGTGTGGTAAATGAAGTAAATAAACTTGAATCTAAACTAGGCCTAGACCAACATTAGAACCATGAAGCCACATATACGTACTAGGGGTGTAACAATACATCGTACTATCGATATATCGCAATAGTGACACTGGCAATAGTCACTATTGATAGGGAAAGCTGCAATGTCAATACTATCGGCAATAGTGTTTCCAATATCGCAATAGTTTCAATAGTTTCTAGACATGCATCTTTTTCTTGAAGGAAGTATTTTTAACTAAAAGAACAATAGGAAAGGATGTGTTTTAGCTTGTATTGGATTTCAAAGAATGGAAAATATAACATTTTCTTGTATTTTGTTGTCATGTTGTGCACATTGTGAAATGACAGTCATTAAATAATGCTTTTTCGCCACAAACTTATGTGAACAAACAAGATTTCATACATAAAAGCAGGATTCTGGATAATAATGCTGTCCCCAATAGTTATTGCAATGCATTGCAATAGTAACCTGCAATAGTAATAGTATTGCAATAGGGATTTCTGCAATAGTAATAGTATTGCAATAGTCATTTTGGCCTGCAATAGTCACCCCTAATATGTACCAACCAGTTCATATGTCAAGCCGACATATTAGTAGTTTGAAATATATGCAAACATGATCTAAGGCGGCTCAGCAGACCAGTAAAGATAATAATAAGACAGTAGCAGAAGGATTTTTAAACAAGTTGGGCTTAAAAAGGAATTAACTCCTTTCCTCAGAGCCCAGCAATGATTCTTAAAGTATTCTTAAGGTATATTAAATATTTGACAATACCATGCAGGAAATATATATTAATTATTCATTTTTCCCCATCTGTTTTAATGATACCCTGCTATCTTTCACCCAAATACAGGTGGCTATAACTGCACTGGTATAGTCACAAGTGAAAATGTCAGGCAGCGAAAGTATATAGGAAGCAAAACGTTGGTAGCGAACATGTATAGGTAGCAAACTGTCAGGGCTTTATCCAGGGTTTTTGGGAAAAGGCCCCTAGCCAAAATTGGGAAAATTTTATCGACAAAATCTCAAAATTGGGAATAAATTTGATCAGGAGAATAACAAAATTCACAAGCTTCTCTGGGATCAGAAACGGACAAAAAGTGATGAAAACACTTTAGGTCAGGTTCAATTTAATCATGACACTGTGTCGGCATACTTTTATCGTAATTTCCTTTTTTTTTTCCCTCATCTCGCTTTGTTATGTTACAGCTAGCGGCGCCTGATCTGTAGTACCGGTAGATATTGCCGACAAGGCAAACTTTCCCTTGAGGAACTAGGCCCTGTTTAATTCTAGCTGGTTCTTCCACGGATGGAAAACACAAATGAAAACAGTTTCCAACTTTCATCTTTATCCTTTTTTCAACCCTTTTCATCTAATACTTGTTAATATGCACACGGAGAGCGGACATCTTTCTTGTTTACATTTACACAACTTGACCTTGAATGACCGCGAATGTGTCGAGAGAAGTAAAGCTACTCTAGCGAATTATACGTATGTATTTTCACCTGCGCACGCAACACATTTATCCCTGCATACACTCCATAAAGTCATATCACTTGTGTGTATTAGCCGGAAACCAACTAAAACGATATGGGATTACAACACATGGTTACAGACGCTACACGTTCAATTGATACATTCGAAACTTAACGTTTCATGCGAACATTTTTTTTTTCTCTTCTGCCCATTGGGAAAAATTATCATGAAATTGGGAAAAAAAAGAGGATATTTTCCATTGGGAATGGGGCAGAATTTCGGCCCCTAGGATATGGCAGAAAATGCCCTGACTGTACAGGTGCGACACATCTGTAAACCCTCAAAAGCACTTGCAGAGGAAAGACGTACAGTGGCCAGTTATTGCTGCCATGGATTTGTTCCGCTGAGGTGCGGGGGAGACACCATTAGCTGAATTGAAATACATACACACAAAAGCACTTGCATACAAATATACCCGGGCCATCCTTAGAAATATTCTTGTTTCCCCTTACCCGACCCTTTTTCTCAATGGTGGGTAGGTCGGTCTGGATTTTTTTTTTTTCCCCGGAAAAGTCAGAGCTCCAGATAATCTTTATAAGCGGGGACATGCTGACGCCTCACTCGAGCCGCTTCATCTGATAGTTTCACGGCTGGTAATGTCGTAAGGGGCGATCAAAAGTTATGCATATTAAATCCTTACGAGAGTTTCCGGACATGAGCAACGGGAGCGAACTACTATGGCAACCGCTACGTAAGTACCAATATTTTATCTGTTTTTACTGCTTCGCAACACAATATAGGCAAAAGGAGAATGTGATTCCCAACAATAATCATTTCTGCGCAAGAAACAAAAGAATCAGACGTCTGACAGTCAATAGCTGACGTGTAATCTAGGTTCTCCCATAAATGGTGTAGCCGTGTAATCAGTTTTCGTGGTTGTTTTCACAGGTATTCTTTACAACAAATGGTCTAAACTGCTTTATGGTTGTAAGTTATTGTATTCTTTCCCCACTATCTTTCAAGCAAAATCAACCAGCGTTAACTTTTTGGTGCCACATTGTTACCGCGACGAGCTTTTGGTAACTATTACCCCTTACGACATCGGATGCCCCTATCGAGACGATTGCTCATTACGAGACGAATTATTGCAATACCATTGGGGCAAAAATAAGGATATTTTTTTATAATTAACCTTCTGAAATGAGACATTTAGTTTTTGTGGGTGTTGCCCGTGTTACAAATCAGGTCAAACACTTGCAAATAAGACATTTCAATGAGAAAAAAATCATAAAAGCTAAGTTCCCAAAAACAGGAATATTCTCAATGTTGATGCACGATGTGACACCGATCGAATCCTAAAATGATCAGCACAGGTCATGTCTCGAGCCCGAAAAGTGAACTAAATAACAATGAACATAACGTTTACATTCAACACTTACTTTGGTGTTCATTATGCGAACATGTCTCTGCATCATACTACGAATTTAAATTGTTTAAAATGACTGTTTTCAGTTCATTGTTTTATTATTTTTCTTTCTCTCTCTCTTCTTTTTTTTTTTTCCTCCAAACAGAAGCGGTTCTAATAAGTGTCAATAATCTTTTTTAGAAGAAAATAAGAAACATGTTAACCCCTGCATGTAAACCCCAGTTTTACTATATATAAGTGGGGTGCAAAGGGGTCAACACTGCACGGAAATGTTAGCTTGATTAGGAAATGTACAAACGTCTATCGGTTTGCTCAGTATTGATTGGTTTCTTTCATACAATTTCAGACCCACCCGACAAAGATTCAACTGGTGTTGGAGACTTAAATGGGGATTGAATGAGCTTTCCAGTTTTTGATCTATAAAACCCTGATGGTTTCTTGTACAACAGTCGTAGTCCAGGCTTTCGTTTTCCCTTAAAGCCCATCGTTGAAAGGCTGTAATCAATTCCCCGAAAAACAATGACAGGGTTTGTCATGGGCGAGGTTAAAAACATAAATCAATACCGGCAGTGAGATGATAAAGGTATACCACAGGGTTATTAGCAAATGTGCTACCTGTGCTGTCGACCAATTCTATACCGTACAGGCAAAAATAACAAACAAAAAAAAACTGATGTCAAACGAGGCTATAGACAGCCTTACAGTCTCAGTAGATATCTAAAAACTATTCTCATTATAACTATAGCTCAGTCAAAAGCTGTAATTCTCTGTCAAAATCCGTTTTGCTCACGACCGGGAGGTCAGGGGTTCGATCGTCTCCCGAGTGTGTTGTTTCCTTGAACAAGAGACATTTTCTCCCCAAAAGTACTGGTAATACCCAGGAAGAGGTGGCTCCGTCCCAACATAACTGATAAATTGTTTACCGGTGTCAGATAATATTTTGACCCGTATAATATTTTGACCCGGGGTCATTATATTATGACCCGCGGGTCAAAATATTATTATAATATTTTGACCCCCCCTATAATATTTTGACCCGCCCCCATGAAAAAAAATGGAAATAGAGGAAAGTATATGTAACACCTACAGTAACCAAGCAAATATCAAATACAATATTAATTCGCTGCTCCTCCTCATTTTGAAAAATCTGTAGGGGGGTCAAAATATTATAGCTATAATATTATGACCCGCCCCACTTGAAATTAAAAGTTTGAATGTTTTGATGGTACTATTCATTTGTTGATATCTGTTATGATAATATAAAATTCAAACACCATCAGATTTTCTGTTTCATAATTAGAATACTTAAAATACTGACGATGGGCTTGAGTTTGGGGGGGGGGGGGGGGGGTCAAAATATTATAGCTATAATATTTTGACCCGCCCCCATGAATTAAATGGAGATTCAGGACAGTATATGTAAGACTACCAAAATCAAGCATGAAATACAATTACAGTTTACAGCTCCTCCTCATTTAAAAATAAACAGTCCAGCAAAGATGTTTGGTTAGGAGGTTGTAGGGGGGTGGGGGGTGCGGGTCAAAATATTATAGCTATAATAATTTGACCCGCCCCACATGAGAGTTAAATAGGTTCATTGGTTTGTTTATAACTATTCTGCTTGAATTAAAAATTTAAATATCATCTGATTGTCTTTCCTGTAAGTCTAAGTACTTCATAGGCTAAAGATGGATCTCATAGAGGGTGGGTCAAAATATTATAGCTATAATATTTTGACCCGCCCCTCTTGAGAGTTAAATAGGCCATTTACCATACTTCTTATGGTTTCTTTATATCTGTTGTGACAGAATTTAAATAAAAAACACTAGAATGGATAGAATTTGAGATTTCAATACCATCTGATTGCAATTCCTATTGCTATAAGTCCTTCATATAGTAAAATGGCTCTGAGACAGGGTGGGTCGAAATATAATAGCTATAATATTTCGACCCGCCCCTCTTCAGAGTTTCATAGGCCTTCAGCTATAGTTCCACTGGTGTCTTAAGATCAGCTGTGATAACATCTAAATTAAAAACACTATCTGAATGTTAGTCCCAATGTTATAAGACTTCATATGCAAAGGAAGGGTAAGGGGGTGGGGTTGGGGGTCGAAATATTATAGGTATAATATTTTGACCTGCCCCTCATCAGAGTTAAATAGGTCTTTTGTGGTTGTTTCACTGGTTTGTTTATCACTATTCTGCTAGAATTAAAGATCAAAATATCATCTGATTGTCTTTCCTATAAGTATAAGTACTTCATAGGCTAATGATGGATCTGAGAGAGGGTGGGTCAAAATATTATAGCTATAATATTTTGACCCGCCCCTCTTGAGAGTCAAATAGGCAAATTATCATACTTCTTTTGGTTCCTTTAGACCTGTTGTGACAGAATTGAAATTAAAAACACTCTGTGATTGTCTTTTCCAGAGCTATAAGCCTTCAAATGCAAAGGTTGGGTCTAGTAGGGGGCGGGTCAAAATATTATAGCTATAATATTTTGACCCCCCCCCCCCCCCTCCTTCAGAGTTAACTATGTCTTCTACCATATTGGTATTGGTTTGTTTATATCTATTGTGATATAGCATTTGAGATTTCAATACCATCTGATTGCATTTCCTATTGTTATTAGTACTTCACATAGTAAAGATGGCTCTGAGACAGGGCGGGTCGAAATATAATAGCTATAATATTTTGACCCGCCCCTCTTCAGATATACATTGACCTTCAGCTATAGTTCCACTGGTGTCTCAAGATCAGCTGTGATAACATTTAAATCAAAATTACTATCTGATTGTTAGTCCCAATGTTTTAAGACTTCATATGCAAAGGTCGGGTCAGGGGTTTGGGGGGGGGGGGGGGGGGGGTCGAAATATTATAGCTATAATATTTTGATCCGCCCCTCACATTTCAATATTATCTGATTGTCCTGATTGTCTTTCCTATAAGTATAAGTACTTCATAGGCTAAAGATGGATCTAAGAGAGGGTGGGTCAAAATATTATAGCTATAATATTTTGATCCGCCCCTCTTAAGTGTTAAATGGACCTTTTACCATACTACTTTTGGTTTCTTTATATCTGTTGTGACAAAATCTAAATTAAAAACACATAGGCTAATGATGGATCTGAGAGAGGGTGGGTCAAATTATTATAGCTATAATATTTTGACCCGCCCCTCTTGAGAGTTAAATAGGCAAATTATCATACTTCTTTTGGTTTCTTTAGTCATGTTGTGACAGAATTGAAATTGAAAACACTCTGTGATTGTCTTTTCCAGAGGTATAAGCCTTCAAATGCAAAGGTTGGGTCTAGTAGGGGGCGGGTCAAAATATTGTAGCTATAATATTTTGACCCCCCCCCCCTCCTTCAGAGTAAAATATGTCTTTTACCATATTGGCATTGGTTTATTTATATCTATTGTGATATAGAATTTGAGATTTCAATACCATCTGATTGCATTTCCTATTGTTATTAGTACTTCACAAAGTAAAGATGGCTCTGAGACAGGGCGGGTCGAAATATAATAGCTATAATATTTTGACCCCCCCCTCTTCAGATATACATAGGCCTTCAGCTATAGTTCCACTGCTGTCTTAAGATCAGCTGTGATAACATTCCGCCCCTCACATTTCAATATCATCTGATTGTCTTTCCTATAAGTATAAGCACTTCATAGGCTAAAGATGGATCTGAGAGAGGGTGGGTCAAAATATTATAGCTATAATATTTTGATCCGCCCCTCTTAAGTGTTAAATGGACCTTTTACCATACTTCTTTTGGTTTCTTTATATCTGTTGTGACAAAATCTAAATTAAAAACACATAGGCTAATGATGGATCTGAGAGAGGGTGGGTCAAATTATTATAGCTATAATATTTTGACCCGCCCCTCTTGAGAGTTAAATAGGCCAATTATCATACTTCTTTTGGTTTCTTCAGCATGTTGTGACAGAATTGAAATTGAAAACACTCTGTGATTGTCTTTTCCAGAGGTATAAGCCTTCAAATGCAAAGGTTGGGTCTAGTAGGGGGCAGGTCAAAATATTGTAGCTATAATATTTTGACCCCCCCCCCCCCCCCTCCTTCAGAGTAAAATATGTCTTTTACCATATTGGCATTGGTTTGTTTATATCTATTGTGATATAGAATTTGAGATTTCAATACCATCTGATTGCATTTCCTATTGTTATTAGTACTTCACAAAGTAAAGATGGCTCTGAGACAGGACGGGTCGAAATATAATAGCTATAATATTTTGACCCGCCCCTCTTCAGATATACATAGGCCTTCAGCTATAGTTCCACTGCTGTCTTAAGATCAGCTGTGATAACATTCCGCCCCTCACATTTCAATATCATCTGATTGTCTTTCCTATAAGTATAAGTACTTCATAGGCTAAAGATGGATCTGAGAGAGGGTG
>OZ022512.1:28053932-28115196 GCA_963989385.1 Ctena decussata | reverse complement strand
CCCAAGTATAAGGCAAATCCATGAAATAAGTGTTTTTTAATATGAGGTAAAATCACTGGACCATGGAATAAAGGTCACACTGACCTACAATTAGTATGAGATCACTCACAGTGTTAGCCAAAATAATAAAAGTATGATGCAAAATCAATGAAATAGTGAAAGAAATATAGACCATGAAATAAAGGTCACATTGACCGACAATTAGTATAAGGTCATTCATAGAAATAACCCAAGCCTTTAACCCAAGTATAAGGTAAATCATGAAATAGTGTCAGAAATGTGAGGCAAAAATCACTGGACCATAAATAATGGTCACTGTGACCTACCTCAAACATTAGGTCATACTGAGTCGTTATCCCAAGCAATCATGTTCATACATTGAAAAGTCTTCAAGGTTTAAGGCAATTTACTGGACCATGAAAATAGGTCAATGTGACCTACTTTTAGTTTGAGGTCAATGGTATTCATGCATCAAATAGTCTTCAAGATATAAGGCAAAAATCACTGGACCATAAAATATAAATCAAGGCCCAATATGCAGCACAGCCTTCAGAAGAGCTTCTCCAGACCTTTCTTTGCAGCAAGTTTGAAGACTCTTTCCATTTTGGTTACTTAGAAACATAGCTATATGCAACAGGTGATTTTTAGCTCACCTGAGCCGAAGGCTCACAGGTGAGCTTATAGTATAGGCAGGCATCCGTCGTCCGTCGTCCGTCCGTCAATATTTTCAAACAACATCTCCTCTGAAACTACAAGGCCCATTGTTACCAAATTTCATGTATAGCATCTATAGGCAGGGGGAACCAATAGTACTGTTTTTTATCCAAATCGCTTCGGAACTTTGGTTGCTATGGCAACTTAAAGTTTCCATTGACTTGTATGGGAAAAATTGAAAATTTGCATTTATTGCTATGTCACTGTAGATATTTTGACAAAACTTTTACAGAAATGTTCCTTGAGTATTCCTCTATCAACCACATGAACTTTATGTAAAGTGCACAATTTGGCTAGTTGCCATGGCAACCGAATGGTTAAAAATAGAAAAAATATTAAAAAATCATCTCCTCAGAAACTATGCAACCAATAAAGCTCAAACTTCACAGAAAGGATCTTAGTACTAGCTTCTATAAAAGTACTGTTTTTCTTGGCAATTGCTCTAGCAGTTTGGTTGCTATGGGATTTAAAGTTCCCATTGATTTCTAATGGCAAAATGGAAAATTTGCATTTATTGCTATGTCACTGCAGATATTTTGACAAAACTTTTACAGAAATGTTCCTTGAGTATTCCTCTATCAACCACATGAAAGTTATGTAAATTGCACAATTTGGCTGGTTGCCATGGCAACCGAAAGGTTGAAAATAGAAAAAATATTTAAAAATCATCTCCTCAGAAACTATGCAACCAATAAAGCTCAAACTTCACAGAAAGGATCTTAGTACTAGCTTCTATAAAAGTACTGTTTTTCTTGGCAATTGCTTAAGCAGTTTGGTTGCTATGGGAACTTAAAGTTGCTATTGACTTATAATAGCAAAATGGAAAATTTGAATTTATTGCTATGCCACTGCGGATATTTTGACAAAACTTTCATAGAAATGATGTACCTTGAGTAGTCTTTAACCAGCCATGTTAAATTTATGCAAATTGCGCAATTTGGCTGGTTGCCATTGCAACCGAATAGTTAAAAATAGAAAAATATTAAAAAATCATTTTCGCAGAAACTGTGTGGCCAATAAAGCTCAAACTTTACAGAAAGAACCTTAGTACTAGCCTCTATAGAATTACTGTTTTTCATGGCAATTGCTCCAGCAGTTTGGTTGCTATGGCAACTAAGAGTTTCCATTGACTTATAATGATGAAAATGGAAATTGGCAATTTTTGCTGTCTAACTTACTGCAGTTATTTAAATTTTTTCTACAGAAATGTTTCTTGAGTAGTCCTCTACGATTCATATGAATTTTCTCCAAATTGATGAATTTGATTGGTTGCCATGGCAAAATATAGGGTAAATTTCGAAAAAAAAAAATCTTCTGCTCAGAAGCCATATAGGGGATGAAGCTGATATTGTTCAAATGTGTTGATGACAGTAGCCTCTACATAAATTTTATTCTTTTTCTTCCAATCCCATAAGAACTTTGGTTGCTATGGCGACTTATAGTTTCCATTGACTTATAATGGGAAAAGTGAAGCCATGAGGGGGATGAAGCTGATACTTAGCATACATATTAATAATTTTAACCTCTACCTAAAGTATGTTTTATATGATCATTCGCCCATGTGAATTTGTTGCTATGGCAACTTAAAGTTTCCATAGACTTATAATGAGGAAAATGGACATTTGCTATTTATTTCTGTGTTACTGCAGATATTTTGACAAAACTTCACAGAAATGTCCCTGGAGTAGTCCTCTACCAGCCATATGATTTTTTTCCAAATACCTGATTTTGATTGGTTGCCATTGCAGCTGAAAGGCCAAATTTTCGCTTTTTTTTTTTTTTTTTTTTTTTCTTGCCAAAGATCTTCTTAGAAGCCATTAATGGGGGATAAAGCTTTTTTTTTTGCATAAATGTTTGTGATATTATCCTCTACATAAATGGTGTTTTTTATTGCTGTTGTGCATGGTGTTTTGTTGCTGTAACCTCAGTGCCTCAGTGCTCAGGTGAGCGATATAGGGCCATTGGCCCTCTGGTTTTATTCTATTTTCAATTATCCATGAAATATAGGCCATGGTCCAGTATGCACCATCACTTTCAGTAGAGCTTCTCCAGAGGTTCACTATGGACCAAGTTTGTAGACTCTACTTCTTTTCATGACTTAGAAACTGAGCTAAACACAACAGGTGAATTTTAGCTCACCTGAGCCGAAGGCTCACAGGTGAGCTTATAGTATAGGCAGGCATCCGCCGTCCGTCGTCCGTCGTCCGTCTGTCAATGTTTTCAAACGACATCTCCTCTGAAACTACAAGGCCCATTGTTACCAAATTTCATATACAGCATCTATAGGCAGGGGGAACCAATAATACTGTTTTTTATCCAAATCCCTTTGGAACTTTGGTTGCTATGGCAACGAAAAGTTTCCACTGACTTGTATGGGAAAAATTGAAAATTTGCATTTATTGCTATGTCACTGTAGATATTTTGACAAATCTTTTACAGAAATGTTCCTTCAGTAGTCCTCTATCAACCACATGAAATTTCTATAAATTACACAATTTGGCTGGTTGCCATGGCAACCAAATGGTTAAAAAATTAAAAAATCTTCTCCTCAGAAACTGTTCATCCAATAAAGTTTAGGCTTCACAGAAAGAATCTTAGTACTAGCCTCTATAAAAATACTGTTTTTCTTGGCAGTTGCTCTAGCAGTTTGGTTGCTATGGCAACTTACAGTTGCCATTGACTTATAATGCCAAAATAGAATATTTGCATTTATTGCTATGTCATTGAAGATATTTTGACAAAACTTTTATAGAAATGTTCCTTGAGTAGTCCACAACCAGTCTTATTAGATTTATGCAAATTGCACAATTTGGCTGGTTGCCATTGCAACCGAATGGTTAAAAATAGAAAAATATTAAAAAACCATCTACAAAGAAACTATATGGTTGATAAAGCTGAAACTTTACAGAAAGGATTTGAGCACTAGCCTTTACAGAATAGTTGTTTTTCATGGCAATTGCTTTAGCAGTTTGGTTGCTATGGCAACTTATAGTTTCCATTGACTTATAATGGGAAAAATGGAAATCCGCAATTTTATCTATCTCTCTGCAGTTATTTGGATTTTTTTTTCTACAGAAATGTTTCTCAAGTAGTCCTTTATGATTCATATTAATTTTGTCCAAATCACCAACTTCTATTTGTTGCCATGGCAACATAAAGGAAAACTTTTCGAAAAAAATATTCAAAAATCATTTTTTTCTTTTTTCCGCTGGTCATGTATTTCTAGAGTTATGCCCCTTTTTTGACAAAGTGCATTGTAAGTCTATGGAACCTTGTTAGCAAAATATTTAAAGAACCCCTGATGGTAGGATCATGATTTTTTGCAGAAAGACATAACCTATGGAGTAGATGACATGATTAACTTTTGAAAAAAAATCGTGAATTTTTGACTGAGTTATGCCTCTTTTTCAACTTAGTGCATCTAAGCCTATTGAACCTTGTTTATTGCTGTTGTGCATGTTGTTTTGTTGCTGTGGCAACTTAAAGTTTTTGCAACATAGGGCCTAACCTCAGTGCTCAGGTGAGCGATATAGGGCCATTGGCCCTCTGGTTTTCCTATGTCTAATTATCCATGGAATATAGGTCAAGACCCAATATGCATTGCTGCTTTCAGTAGTTGTTCCCCAGATGTATTTGTGGAGCAAGTTTGAAGATTCTAGCCCTTTTAGTTACTTAGTAAATGAGCTAATTGCAACAGGTGAATAATTTTTCCTATGTTCAATGATCTGTGAAATATAGGTCATGGCCTGGTATGCATCACTGCATTCAGTATATCTTCCCCATATGTATCTATGGTGTATGCACCTTTTGGCTACTAGGAAACTGAACTAAATGCAACAGGTGAATATTTTTGCTCACACCCACAATGGCGCATGCACATGCCTACATGGACACATACTAAGGGTATTGCATAAGCTCTACTTTGCTTCCCAAAGTCATGCTGAAAATAATTACTGAACCACTCCTAGGCTAGGCTAGTCTATCTCATAACCTTGCAAGGTCACTAGAGCATCACATATAACTTTACACTAATCCTTTCCACCTACTCATGTCTTGCGATGTCGTAGTTTAGCTAGCAAAGCCCATCCCTGTTCACTCCTTAAACCTCTACTTCTTCTTCTTTTTCCTTTTACAGTTAGTGTGCCCTGCAGAATTTCTTTGCTAAACCACAAGACCTTGAGATGTGGCCAAACCACCTCATTTTCCATTTCTTGACCAAGGTCAGGAGTTTGTCTAATTCGTCAATGGCTGCTTGGATCTTGCTGGGAACACTGATGACCTGGTCAGATGTTCAGTAACCTTTGGTAGCATCTCTCCAATGTCTGTGCTCTTTTCTCTAACTCTTTCTGTCAAGGTCCATGACAAGCATACAGAAATATAGATATGACAAGGGAGCACATCAGTTTCACCTTTGATCTAATAGAAGTGTTACCTCTGTATTGGCTTCAGCTTTGTCAGAGCTGCAAGAGCTTGTACAATCCTTGAGAGAACCTCCTGTTTTGAGCCATCACCTGAAGCAATTGCTTCTAGGTACTTGAACCTTGCTCTGTTCCCAGCTTTTGTCTTTTAGCCTTGATCTCCACTTGAATTTCATTGGTGCTGTTTGTTATTAGTTTGGTATTCTCACCACTTATCTCCATATTTCTGCAGGTTTGTCAAGAGTTCTAGTTCCTGGCCCGAGGTTATAAAACTTGAGTACATTCTCAAACTCAAAATAAAGAACACTGATTGGCTGCTTCCGAGCACATGCTCGGAAGCAGCCAATCAGTGTTCTTTATTTTGAGTCTTCCTCAGCAACAGCATAGTCCCATTGGCAAACAGCAGACTGGTAATAGTTCTGCCACCTTTTCCATCGTGTTCTTCCAGAGCATCAGACATAATTCTTTCAGAAAAATGTTATGAGGATGCCCTTGTCTAACTCGAGCTGTTGTTCTGAACCATTCTTCTGTGCTGCCATTCCTTTGAACTGGCACCTATAACCTTGTGACAGAGGTGCTCAATGACCCGAACTAGATTTGCATTGATATTGTACTTCGCATGGTGGCCCCACAAGCCCGTCAATTATTTATTTGGAAATCTATGAAGACATTGTACAGATTCTGCTAATGTTGAAGGTATTTTTCACAGGATTTTGAGGTTGAGGATCTGTTCTAGAGTGCTTCTTCCACACTGAATCAAGCCTGATCTTCAGCAATTATTTCAGCTTGGGGTTTAAACCCTGTTCATAATGCCTTTCAGCATGACTTTATACTCGGATGACTGATGAGGCCTCACACTACAGGTTCCTATTTAACCTCGGTGCCGTGAGGTCGGCCCGGTTTTCACTGAGGGGGTGGGGGGGGGGGGGAGAAGAACATCTCAATAGGAACTAGGCCTGCAACCCGACCGCAGGTATTCAGACAAGCAAGCTCTGCTTTTCTGAATACCTACGGTCGGGTTGCAGGCCAAGTACATATTGAGATGTTCCCCTCCCTTCTCTAATATTCTTGACCTTTGTCACACCAATCGCACACCAATCTCTTACGTCCAACGCTAGACGCGGTCATTGCTAGGATATCACTGGGTCCGTCTTTCATGGTGTTTCTTAGGCAAAATTCAGCCTGACGGAGCCCATCCCTTCCCAGACTGTTTGTAATGACCACACCGCAAATTCCATGACAACTATATGGCTCGCCTTGGTCATGGACACATGACCGGTGACACGAAGAGTTCTTCCACCCTGGCTGTTGACTTCTCCTATGAAGACTTCCGCTATGTGATATGTTTACACCACCCCTAATTGACACAGCACCCAAGTCACTGCCTTGCCCACTGCCTATAATATACTCCAAAACCTCTCTAGTCTGATGAAGAGGCTTTCACCCGAGTCCTCAGTGAGAAAATCGGGCCCATTCTGGCCTCGTGTTTTAAAAAAAGTTGCGTTGGCTGTATTAGCTTATTTTGATGAAACTTCACAGAAATTATTAAGCCTAAGTTAGCTTTTTGTTACAATCAGAATGTTGTCCAACGGGGTTAGTTGGCCCTGCCTTGTCCAAAAATGTGTTTTTGGTCTGTACTTCTGTTACTATATGGAATATCTTGATGAAAATTCATGATATGATCAAAGTAAGTTTTCTATTACAATCGGAAGTTTGTGTGACAGGGTTAACTTCCCATCTGCAGAGTTATATGCATATCCGAAAAGTAGTTTGTCAATGACGAAGCTTCACAGAAATTACAGAAAAAGAGTAAATCAACTGTTTCAATCAGAACTTTGTGTGATGGGATTATCTGTACCTACCATGGACAATATTAATATAAAATTCCGTCTATCTTCTAATACAATCATTTGAGCCGCGACACGACAAAACCAACAATGTGGTTGTGCGCCCAGCGCAGACTCAGATCAGCCTTTGCATCTACCCAGTATGATCATACTCTTATTTATTAAATTCATTTGATATGTTTTCAATTTAAGTGTACATTATGCATTGTATGGGGGTGATATGAAATAAAAGACAGTGCCTAAAATTAAGTAAAAGAGCAGTGCCAATGAAGAAAAAAAAAATGAATAAAACAATAAAAAAAAACTATATAGCACCATGTGTGGTGTAAATATTAAAGAGACATTTTTAAATATGTATGCACCATCTTTTGGGGCTGACAGGAGAAGATGATGTTTGAATGATTGATGTCTTTTACAGCCCTTTTAGCAGTATTTCAGCCATTTGGAGCCAATGCAGTAATGAAGCTGAAATAATCCCTAGGTTCTTATCAGATCTTGTAGAACTCAGACCCACAACTGCTAGATTGTAAACAGTTTTGCAGTTGGCCAGCTCAACTGGATGGCAGATGAGGATAAAATATTGGAAGTGCGGGACTGAAGGTAGAAAACACTGTATCACCATACAGCAATTATATGACCACAGGATGGTGAATGAAAGGGAGTGAGAGGCAAGAGTTTAACAACACAGTGATTAAAAACATACATTCAGATATCAGTTGCTGTTATGACCTCCTAGACCATAAATAATAATAATAAAATAATAATAATATTTTATTAATGCAGAACTTTTAATTTATTAGCAGAAGCATAGAGCACGCAGTTTAAATAAAAAGAATAAACAATCTGCATGATACAAGTAACAAGGGGGGAATTTATGTTTATATGATTAATATAGATGTCTTTTCAAAGTTGTGTGTCGTGCGTCAATTGCCCCTCTGGTTCCGGGCTACCCTGCCCCTTTTTCAGCTTACCCTGCCCCTTTCAGCAGTCTGGGGGAAACACTACATGAGAAACAGCCATGCCAGATCCAACTACTAGGAGATAATCATGCATCATAAGCACTAAAGTACACACAAACATACATACAATCGAACATAATAATAGCTCATTAGCCTAGAAGTAAAAGAAAAGCACACAGCATTAGCTCATTGTATCGCACTTATGAGGATTAAGTAACTTACATGCTAATCTGTTGATAAAAACTCGAAAGGATAAGAGCTCAAAGGGTAGCTAAGGGTCTAAGCTACCTCCATGCAGACAGCGAAGACTCTGATCAGGCTGATCTGAGTCTGCGCTGGGCCCACAACCACATTGTTGGTTTTGTCGTTTCGCGGCTCAATTTTTTTTATTGTCTAATTTTAATCCTTTTGCTAGTAAATATGGTAATGCCCATTAAGCAAGTACACAGGCTGTAATACTGTGATGACAATTATCAGACAATGACTCTTATAAGTGGGTAAACATTATTACCTGGACAGTCTATTTATAGATATATACACGGATAACTTAAAGTGTAGTGTCAAATCAGTAGGGATATAATGCTTGTCAATAGAAAAGGTATCTTTCTCAGGAGGAAAAAGGGGCTTATTTTTCAGGGCAGAGAAAATTGTTTAAAAGGCAAAATGGCGGGAGGGAAGGGCAAGAAGGGCGCGGCGCCCTTCTATACCTCTATAGGGGAAACACTACCATGGTGTGCAGACACTTGGATCTGATAACTTGCCAATAGCCAGACCAGATGCAATGTGATCATCTCACTGACTCTTCATTCTTACAGTTTATTTTACACTTGTTCATCCTAAACTCTTTATTAGCAGTCGGTTCAAAAGCTCTTCAAGAGCTTATAATGTATTTTTATAAAACTTGCCAACTTAAATCTTATTTTAACATTATCTCAGTAAGAAAATGCATGAAAGAAGTAATGTTGCCATGAAAAAAGTAATGTCATGAAAATATGACGATAAAATACGTTCTCAATGACATTACAAAATGTTATTACACGTGTGGCCATACTATTCTTATGACACAACGTTATCCACTGAATAACAGCCACGTCATAGGATAATTTCATTACAAGGCTATAATTATTACATACCTTAAAAGATCCTCCATTCTCTTTATAGTGGGGTAACCGTGCAACATTTTGCTACATGTTGCATGCAGTGAAGTGCATATTGCACAGAGTAAAGAAGTCGCGTTTGTTAGAATTATTTTGTTTTGTTTTGAGAAAAGTTTTGCAGCCATTTTGTTGTCGACAGAGCAAATAAAAAGATAGTATAGATTTTGGGGAAGATTTTTTAAACAGAAATATAACTTGGGAAGAGAACAAGGCATCAATACAGAAGCTACAGAAGGGTAAAGCGCCAGGACCACACAACATATACAGTGATTTGCTTATAGAAGCAGACCCACAACTAGTGTCAAACATTTAGAAATCATGGATGGAGGGTCGTTTACCAAATGAGTGGAAGTTTGCGAAAGTAAAGTTCTTAAAGCAGGGAAGAAAAATTACCATAACACAAGACACAAGTGCATACAGACCTGTACGTCTGACCAGCACCTGGGGGAAGTGCATGGAAACAGTTGTTTGTTCCAGATTGTATGTGCAACATCACAGCATTATAGACCCAGAACAAGAAGAATTTAGAAAGTTCTATGGAACATCAATGGCATTGTTACAGCTGGTACAGGACATTGTTAATAGTTTAACTACAGGTTCTCTATCAGCAGCAGTTTTTACTGATATGTCAAAAGCAAATGATTAGTATGATTGTTAGTGTTATTTGATATGGGTATTCAAGGTGAAATGTGGAAATGGATTCAGAATTTCCCTAGTTCCAGAACTGCTTATTGCCACCTCAAGGAGGCAGAAAAGTCTGTTTTCACTATTAGTGCTGCCATGATTTATCATAGACTCTTAGTATCTGTTGATCTAACGATGGAAATCAGAAAACGATAATCGATATAGCTTATCAGTCAATCAGTTACCTGATTAACACTTTGTCTTGGGAATGTGCAAGATTTCTCAGATTCAGGATGATATTTCGTTTAATATGTGTGCTCTACTGGGAGTTAGTAAAGATTTGACAGGATGGGCATATCGGGTTCTACCGTCATAAATGTTGTTATTGAGTGGTGTTTTGAAACAAAACTGTTTCTTAATTTTGTTAATTACTTGCATGCTATGACATAATATGTACTTATATGGCATACTTAACCTGGTTGCTTAATTTATTAATATATTTAACTGTTACTTACTATGGTGTTGTGTTTTGACGATTTGGAGCTTTCGTTGCATTATACAAGGTAGGTTTGTTAAGTGAATTAAAAGGAATATGGTGGACCCGTCGCTAACTGGTAATTAGGATCAATTATCTTACCAATTAGTCACAATTTCATATTTCTTGCAGTTGTTTTACAGTCATCAAATAATAGTTTTCATGAATTTAAATAATTTAAGATAGCGTCAGCACAAACAAAGGATATGGCCAAACTGTAGGCTATCTCGTGTCAAGAATGCAAATTTAGAAACTAACTAATCTGTTATAAATCGATTGAGAGGAGTAATAATTATCACCAGTTTCAGAGTGATTATCCAGCCCTATTCACTACTGAGTTGGGTCTTCCACAAGGATCAGTTCTTTCTACACTCCTATCAAATTTTTCATTAAAGATATATACCAGAAAGCTCAGAGTGCATTCTCCCAGTGATGATTCAAACTTAGTATGGTCCGACTCAAAATTTTATTCAGAAGAGAATAGAGAAGCCATTTTGGATGCTTCTAAGACCTCATGTTAGCCTAAAAATTGATTGATTTGATGCTTAACGTCCACGGTAAACAGCTATGGTCATTTCGGGACGGTCAGTTAACCTAGCCACACTATTCCTGGGCAGGATTAGACCTCCTAAGCGGTTAACCAGTACTAAGTGCACATACTTTCGCCAGTAACTGACAACTGCCCTCTGGAATCAGTGGAAGGAGAAAGGAAAGTATCTAGCCAGACCGGGTTTCGAACCCAGGACCTCTGACTTAAGAGTCAGGTGCCCTACCGACTGCGCTATGCGGCCCGGCAGCTTAAAAATGGGGTCAAGATCACCCAAAACAGCTCTTTCCAGTCTCCTAATGATGTATCTGTTAAATTTTTGCACAAATCCATCGTTCTTTTCTGTAGATATGGTGTGGACAAGAAGCAAAGGCTGAAACCAATCTGGTAGGGTAACATACCTGGCTAACCTTTTACTGACCTATGAGACCCTGTTTGTAAAGTTTTGGCTCGAAGGGGCTCTTTCATAGGAATTCAACAAAATCAAAAGCAACAATTATTCTTTAAACTTTAATTCAAAACCATAATAGCACTAGTCGAGATTATCCACAACATATTTTTCTAACAACTGCTCCCAACATGTTGCCTGAATAGATCTTGACTCCATTACTTAGCTGTGCCTTTAGTTTGGAATATTCAGTACTATGTATTAAGGAAATATCGCTTTGAATAATTTAAAATCGTACTAAACATGCCACAGTGTCTATTCCGACAGAACAGTCTGGTACACTAGTTTATGTCAATTGAACAAACTGGTACACTAGTTTTGGGCCCCACATTAACTCTGTTCCTCTGCGAGCCTCTCAGCCTTTGCAATAACTTCTTCAATAGGTCCAACCATGAAGAAGGCTACTTCTGGGACATGATCCATTTCACCTGAAAAACATAAGATAAGACAGCTTGTAAAAGCCACTCACAAAATTCAACTGTTTTATCTTTGATCATCTGATATCTTCTCTAATGTCCTGGGTATTGAACAAGTATGGTAATGTACTTAAGTTTTGGGAAACCTATATTAATTTTTCATTTGTTCATTATTTTTAGTGTCCCAAAATTTAGGCACATTATGATACTGAAATGATTTATGGTGAACAGGTAAACTTTCAAGGGAAGCAACTCTGCCACTTCTATATTTGCTTCCTATTTGATTCCTTTCTCATCAGTGGGCAACCTAAATGGCAAAAGTTTGTTCCCCTACAAGCAAATTCTTTCCTTTTTGAGTACAACCATTTTGGATGGATGGAGGACTTGCAACTTTACATCCCTTCAATAGTATGTCACTTTTCCAGTGGAAGGGTGATAATTGGAGGCTGTGTACAACAAAACCCTTTTATGTTTTAAAAGTTTACCATCTCCAGCAGTAGTGGAACCTGGATCACTAGCTTTGCAGGCAAACACTTAACCCACTGAGCTAACAGGGTTCTTACCCATTTTAGAATGTTATGTCATACATGGAAGCAAACAAGAAGTCACAAAAGTTGTTTCCCCTGTGTAAAAATGGTGGGAAAACATTGTGTACCTTGTCACCTATTTAAACAGAAGCATGATGAATGCAGATGTCATAAGATCTACAGGATATGCGGTTTCCTATACGCCCTGCATACTTACAGTAAAATCAACTTGTTTGAGTTGAAGAATACCTTAATGTACTTTAGCTTTGGGGCACCAAAAATAATCCATTTTCCATTTGTGTTCCAAATGGAAAATCATTTATTTTCGGTGTCTCAAAATTTAAGCACATTACAATTACAGAAACTGGTTACAATGTCCCAAAGTCAGAGTAATTCTTAAAGCCAAGTTTGTACACAGATACTGCTGTAGGGAACAACAGGTCACATTATAAAGCTGGAATCTAGCATATACCACGTGTTAAAACTTTTGTTTCCTCTCTACGGCCCTAAAACGCCCCTTACCAAAGTGTTCCATGAGTTTCCTACAAATTTCAGTCTATGACTTTTGCTGAAGCATTTTCAAGTTGACCAGATCTGTTACTGAAGCAGATATGATAGAAATGACTTTGTTCCTCTTTGCTTCTTTTCATGACAAAACCCTTCCAAAATGGCAACTACTCTTATACGAAAGAATTTGTTCCACAAGGTAAGCAAAATTTCTGTCCTTACAGAGCAGCCCCCAATGAAACTAATTTTTGAGACTAATTTTTGTGGTAAAAACTATCTCCTCTGGAAGTTTTCTCATTTACGGGACAACTGTATTTAAAATTGTCATTTGGGGAGGTAAATCATTGTTTTAATGGTCGCAAATTGCGTTTTACGGCTTCGCATCAGTCTGTTTTATGGTCGGAACTTTCGTCTGGCGGCAATGCCTTAGAGCCGTAAAACATAAATTCCGACCATAAAACCGATGATTTATCTCCCCAAATGACTGTTTTTAATACAGTTATCCTCATTCTAACTTTTTCACATTTCACAGTGTATTTCTAGATGCACCCATCAGAAGCGCTTTCAGAAACATAAAACCAGATGTCAACCAATGAGAAGCGACGTTTCTGGTCACATCAGGTTTGTGACAGTGTATCACAGGATATACTGTAGCAAATTTTTGACGTTATCCAATCAGACACAGCATTTCATTCAGAAGTGCATTAGAATCATATTTATATGCTCACCTGTTAAAACTTTCTTAAATCCACTGATGGTTTCTTTTAAAGGTACATATTTTCCCTCAGAGCCAGTAAACACTTCAGCAACCTGGAAAGGCTGTGACAAAAATTTCTGCATTTTACGAGCTCGTGATACTGTCAATTTGTCTTCTTCTGACAATTCATCCATACCCAAGATGGCAATGATATCTTGTAATGATTTATAGTCCTGAAACATGGAAGAATGAAAGTATTATGAAATTTAACAAATGCTTGCTGACAGACAGGATCACTAACCCACCATAAACAAATCACTTGAGCAAAAAGGTTTCTGGTTTTCTCGGCATTACTTTTTCTTTTTGCATGAACTCCATTTTTAACCAGAAAACTAGTCTACAAAATCTGTGTATCTGAAGCAGAATTATCAAATTAGTGTCATCTGCATGCATCCCAACAAAGCTAACATAGCAACGTTTTAGCATTTTTTCAGGATTCGAACAGAACCACATTTCGACTGTCATTAACATATGAATAAAACTTTGAAAATGTAGTGGATGGTTAAATGGATTTGTGAATGCAACATAAAGTGTCATTCAAATGCACAATCTGCAAAAATCAGTCTCAATGGTGAAATCATTCCCGCCACTGTCCAAATTCTTGAGAGTTTTAAAACTAGGGATACATGTACAGCTTCTACTGGAAGGAAGATGTAATGACTGCAATGATCTCAAACACTTATAAAAGTTGCACAGACAAATTTCCAAATTCTTGTGAGTTTTGAAACTGGGGATACATGTACAGCTTCTACTAGCAAGGAAGTCAAACACTTTTAAAAGTTTGCACGGACAAATAACAGTATTGAATATACAAACGTTATCTATTAATGGTTAGTTAGTGGTTGGTTAGAAATTGTGTTTTAATATTATTATGAAATAAATCAAACCTGTAAAACTTTCTGTACATCACGAGCAACTGCGTAATGCTCATCTCCAACAATGTTGGGATCTAATATACGTGATGTGGAATCTAGAGGATCTACAGCGGGATAGATACCCAACTCAGCAATACCACGGGATAATACAGTGGTGGCGTCCAAGTGAGCGAATGTGGTGGCAGGTGCAGGATCAGTCAAGTCATCAGCTGGCACATAGATGGCCTAGAAAGTATAGGATTTTCAGAGAATACAAGATCAAACATGCCTACTGAATTAACCCCAATCACAGAGCTCTAGATAAGAGGGAGTATTTGGTGATAATTAGGGATAATTTATGTTAATTCTGCATAAAAACATATGTTGTGACCCCTGATCTGAACCGTCTCAATGAGACGGTTCAGATGAGGGGTCACAACATATGGTTTCGATGAGAAATAAGAAAAATTATCCTTAATTATCATCAAATACTCCCTCTTATCTAGAGCTCTGAATCAAACATAGTTTGCGGGGGGTATAAATATTCTGATACCACAGCCTCTGTTTTAACCGAAAATACTATTTTTTGAATTTCGAAACTTTTTTTTAATCTTTTCTGGTGAGATTCTATAGAATGCTTGAAAACTATGCACACCAAGCTGTTCTTATATATTTGCACAGACACTAATGGCTGAATGTAGTGGACATACACAGTAATGTTTTGTCTGAGCACATTCTCGACAAAAGTTTGACAAAATCTGTAAACTTTGCAAAAGAAGCTGTAGCTTCAAAAAACAACATTATCTATGGATCTATATGACAGACTTTAAAAACAATTATACTAGAATTTTGTCCACAGCATACAGATGCCCTCAATTCTGTTACCTTTTACAGAAAGCTCGATAGGAGTCTACCGAGATATGGAAGTGGGTGCCTGTAGATTTATATGGCAGAGGTGCAACATGAAAAATCTTGGTGGGCAGCTCAAAGATATGCTTTCAAGATTTTTTTTGCATGTGGCTGTACTATCATAGCACATTTTGTTAGTTTACCTGTACTGAAGTGATGGAGCCTTTCTTGGTTGTTGTAATTCTCTCCTGCATAGTACCCATGTCTGTGGCTAGAGTTGGCTGATAACCTACGGCAGATGGGATACGACCCAGCAAGGCAGATACCTGAAAATTTCACACACTGCATGGTAAAACAACATTTTCATATAAAAGCAGTGTAACAGGGCAAAATTCATTGCCATCCATATATTCTATGTAACTATGGATGGCTCCATGCCATCAGTATATGCTGCGTAACTATGATTTTCTGTTTCTTAGAAGTTGTTACACTGGTAAACCTCACTTCTCTTTTCTGACAACATTCAGATGTTTCTGAGACTGGACCATTCCATAGTGCTGCTGCAATTGTGGTTTACTGACGTTATTTAAACTTTTAATTTCTTTGTATTGCATGTGAATTAGTACATGCATTTTCAAAGACACTAAGATACACAAAAAAACTGACCGACTTCCAGTCAACCCTCTTTACAATGGCATTCATTAAAATGGCAAAATTCTTTATAACATCATTTTGATATGCATGGAATGGCTTTATTGTTCAAAATAATTATTCTTTATAACAGCAAATGCAGTTTAACAGTGTCTATTCTAGGATGCGCGATTGCGGGATTCACGCTAATTTTTCTCATATCCCGCATAAATTCAGACTGAATGCGTGACAGTCCCGCATAAAAAATAAACAATGAAAACGTCCCAAAACAAAGAATTTACTCTTGCCTCGCAGAAAATACCGCCGTTTTGAATAAAACGGCATCAAGCCATCATTGCCGAAGTTGTTTTCGCCATATTATGTCCATTAGAGTAGCTTCCCTTGACTTTACGGGTTCGACGAAATACCGGAACGAATTTCATTAGAGAGTGGGTAAAATGCGTCACCCGCTGCCGCACCTACGTTAGCATACCCGCGATGGAAATTTATAAATCGCTGAAAAACTATGTATCAGCAAAATAATCACTGTAAACCCATTGAAATACTAGATATAAGACTAAAACCTTCAAATCAACTCAGAAAATATGTAACTGGAAGGTGATAGGGAATTAGAACAGAAAAATCCATCTCAAACTGGGTGAAACAGGTCAGTTAAGATATTACTGTATAGTCTTGGACAGGAATAAATGTCTAATGTCTAAAGTCAGTTCAGATTACTGTATAGCCTTAGACAGGAATAAATGTGTAAATGTTTGTTTTATGAGCTAAATGTTTTCTGTCTGTTCGAAAAATGTCCCCCCTATTTCTTGAAAATCCCCCCTATTTTTGAGATGGAGGGGGGAAAATCCCCCCTCATTTTCAGTTTCTAGAATAGACACTGGTTTAATGTCAAAATTTCAGGGAACAAATGCTGTCATTTTAAAGAGAATCCACTGTATTTGAGTCTGTATCACTGGAGCCATTATAGTACTGAGGTATGTCTCTTGCTTGTAATGCTGTGGCCCGAGTTAGATGTCCAGTGTTGAAGTGGCTGGGTAGTGGTTTCCCATCCAAGGTTGGTGATTTCTTGAGGCTCACTGTTTCCTTCACAACACAGTTTACACAATGTGGACATCATGCCCACGAGAAGCAGGGATCATTTTTGAGCATAGATTTGCTCTAATTTTAGCCAAGTATCTCAGTGAAATATGTCACATGAGAAGATAAATCACATGCCAAAAAATGCAATTTCACAATGGATAATTCCTAAAAATCTCACTGACAATGAAGACTTTCTCTGACCCATATTTTGGCCAAATAAGATATTATTCTCTTATAAAATTCTGTCAGAGAGAGAATTGTCTGTGACGAAGGTGTTGGCTTTTTCCCCCCTTCCCCCCCCCCAAATAAAATATCAACTTCAAACTTCTTGTTTTTACTTTATATTACTGACCCATTATTTTTGATTCCTCACCTCTGATCCAGCCTGTGTGAATCTGAAGATGTTGTCAATGAAAAGCAATACATCCTGTCCCTCCTGGTCACGGAAATACTCAGCTACTGTCAATCCACTCAAGGCAACACGGGCACGGGCTCCTGGGGGCTCATTCATCTGCCCATATACAAGAGCTACCTAAAAGGAAAACATAACATTCAGCAATACAATCAGATGTAAACTGCTTCTCTCTCTGAACAATATCAAGAGTGAAAAGCTGGAGTGGGGAAAAAAAAAAATTCCATGATTAAGTCAAATATTTTTAAGTCTCTTCGACTGATTTGAAGTTACAGTGGACACAAGCTTTGTTGTTTTAAAATGTACGTTTGTGTGAAGATGGGGTCGAGACCCAAAACAGTTTAGTCCATTTATGCACTATACCGACTTTAAGCCAATTATATCCTGAAAGAGAGGTACTTTCTCTGTTTAGTAGCTGAAAGTGACCATGCTTGATGATCAACAAGGCTGAATGTTAAAATTTGACCCTGATAGTCTAATCATGCTCCATGTGAAATCTGAGCCATGGCTGTAGTGGTTTCTGAGTAGTAGTCTGATCAAATTTTCTTCATGTATATGCCAGACACTGTGTTATGACAAAGGCTGATATGGTTTTTAAACAAGTTGGCTAAAAATGCTTTTCTCTTTCAACAAACCTTTGAGGTATCATCTGTAAGACTGATGACTTTGGATGTGATCATTTCATGGTACAAATCATTGCCTTCACGAGTTCTCTCACCAACACCAGCAAACACTGAGTAACCACCATGAGCTTTGGCAATGTTGTTGATCAGTTCCATAATCAATACTGTCTTGCCTACTCCAGCACCTCCAAACAGACCTGAAACATAATACATCAAAGTCATTGGTGTTACTGTTAAGATTTACTCTAACATTTCTTTTGGACTTGATAGCCTAGGTACTTTGTCATTTTTAATCCATTGTCAGCAACCAAGAATTAGAATATATACATGGCACCTAAAACTAGTGATGATTCACTGACATAGCACATGCACAATCAAAGGTTTGTTAGCATGTAGTTCATTAAAATAACGATAGGGCAAACTGTATCATTTTTGGTACCTTGAAGGTGCTTCCCATAAAAAATACTGACCATCAATACTTATGTGAAGCTGTGCAGACATTTTAATCAACAATCATATCAATCCTCTTCTTCTACACAGGGTATAATCAATTCCGCTAATTTTCCCTTCCTGCAGAGACTGTACATCATATTTGGCTTCCCCCGAGACTGTCCGTGATCTCTTGCTTCCTGCCGAGACTTCTGTACATGATAAATGGCTTCCTGCAGAGACTGCCCACATGATTCTACTTCCTGCCGAGGCTCTTGGCAGGAAGCAGAGTCACGCTGACAGTCTCGGCAGGAAGCAGAATCACGCGGACAGTAGTCTCTGCAGGAAGCAAGAGTTTGCGGACAGTCTCCGGGGAAGCCAAATATGACGGACAGTCTCTGCAGGAAGCGAAGATTGGTGGAATCGATTATACCCTGTGTTCTATCTGACCAGAGCTCCAAATAAGGTTGGCTTTAGAGGATAATTTTATGATACTTGCTCCTATTTCTCAACGAAAACCTGGGCTGCGACACCTCATTAGAACCTTTACACTACAAGGATTCTAATGAGGGGACATAGCATGTTTAATGGAAAATTATCCCTTCTTATGTGGAGCATTGTAATATCAGAATGACATACCAATCTTTCCTCCTCTGGCATAAGGAGCTAGCAAATCTACCACTTTAATGCCAGTCTCCAATACTTCTTGTTGGACGCTCATCTCTACAAATTCTGGAGCTTCAGCATGGATTGATGAAAATCTGGAAATATTCAACAATGTGAATAACTACATGTATACAGTTGGAACACAGCTCCAAGGAGTAGGGATATAATCAAACACATAGCAACGGATTTTTGTTCGAAATTGTCGCCATCAAAATGGCTATCGACGAACCCCATTGTACTTTCACGCCACCATACAGATTAATCAAATCGCCTCACCGCTTGAAATTTTAAGAGCACTTTTCTGACTTCCATTTTTGAATATTTCTATTAAAATAATTCCAAGACATCAGTTTCCGCCTGTGTAATTATTGACGAAACAGTGCCCTTTGCGTCAGCGTCAAACATGTGAACAAAAAATCGCGATTTACAGCTTATTCGACTTTCTCCAAAACGCAGACCTATGCCATGAAAAACACTGATATATGCTCTACTATTATGTGAAAATTCAGAAAATTTGGTTTTGGAACATTTTAAAATTGCAAAATAACTTACAGCTACTCAGTTTGTAAAAACAAAATGGCGTCGAAATCATGCCAGCTTTATGTGACATCGTGCGCTGTGTTCATTGCAAAAACAACAATATCGCAACTCTGCCTGTCCGAAGAAACTTTACCACGTAACATAAATTAATTTCCGACCAAGACAGAATAAAACAGTCAAACGATTATATTTTATTCTTTTATTCAGAAGGAATAATTTCAACTCTCACCTCCATATACAGACCCTTGCAATTTGTAAACACGACTAAGTATTGATAAACTTCTGACGTAAATTTGAATCAATAAGGAGTTTGTTTAGTACCTTAGAAGACGGACTTAATCAGCATTGAAAGTCTATTTAGGTACAGCTCACGCTACCGCTCATGGTTAACCTAAATACCTAAAAATTTGACACTTAAATTTATTCAATTAGCAGATCACGCGCTTGAGTTCAAAACTTAAATTATCGACTGCATTTCAGTTACTGGGTGGGACCGTTAGAAGGGGTGGGGTGCACTCTGCGGGTGGTATGTTTGAAAAAATAACACGCCCCAAACTGAAATTCACACCCTGTCAGGTATGCGTTTCAGTATTTTTGTAGAGTAGATGTATTTTCTTTTCTTTTTTTTGAACGCGAGGGGCGGGAGAAGAAAAAGTGTGTGTGGGAGGGGGGGGGGGGGGGGGGGGGGGGGGGGGGGAGGTGTTGGAGGGTGTGCGGTTGTGGAACAAGATGCTATGCACTTCATCTGAAAGGGGTTTGGGATGCAAACTGTATCCTTTAAGAGATGGCCCCCAAACCTAATAAGAAGGGAGGCAAACTATAATAATAATAGTTACTTCCTCTGAATGTATATCCATTCTGTTTATTAGAGGTATTTCGCTAGTGACTTAGGTCCGACAGTTCACCCGTTTCATAAAATGCTTGGCACTTGGGGCGTTTAATAGAATTGTTGTTTTTCACAATTTAGAATCCCAAAATTCGCATGAACCTTGTATACTTATTCAAGCAACCCATCATTGCCTTCATTTAGCAAAATGTGCATGAACAAAAAGCTACCAGCCAAGACTAAGATAGCCTGCACTAAAATTGTTATAAAAGTTAAGATGAACAGCTTGCATGTGTGCATTCTATTATGGATCTTGGCTGGTAGCTTTTTTGTTCATGCACATTTTGCTAAATGAAGGCAATGATGGGCTGCTTGAATAAGTATACAAGGTTCATGCGTATTTCAACAGTTCCTCACACGCCCGCTATTTTCAACTTTCAAACAGATTGTTTAAGTATACTGTCAATGGTCTTTACGCTTATAATAAATGTCCGGATGTGGAATTTGCCAAAGTAGAGCGATTTGTATACAGTTTAAGTTCATGTACAGTGCTTTGCTTCCACGGAATAAATGGCTGCTTTTGTGCCACGTGCCAAACGTCGGATGGCACGTAGCAAGCCTCGAAATTTTCCCCACACCTCCCACATCCGCACACCCCGACACATTTTCAGGCTCATAATCGAACACACGAAATGCTCTTCGTATCTCAATTCAAGACGAAAGTGTTTGCTTGCAAGCAAGTCAGGGTTTTGCTATTCGCTTATATATATATACAGCTTTGTATCTTGAAGCGGTCTTATTAGACTACGGTAAGCAGATTTTGCTGTTATCATATCCGACAAGATTCCTCTTTCCCTGTTGCGGCTCAACTGTTGGTAAGATTCAAATGATTGTAATAAATCTCAGTGTGTGTAACAACAATGAAGCCAAATCTGGCAGAGAGAGAAGTGTGTGTAACAACAATGAAGCCAAATCGGGCAGAGAGAGAGAGAGAGAGAGAGAGAGAGAGAGTACGCTTTCACAGCAACGACTGCTCAAGTCATGTTTGGGACCTATACATCAGTCAAGACGAATTCGCCCACTTTCTTGGCCCCCACCCACCCCCACCCTCGTCACCAACCGCCTCCTTCCATCCCCACCTGGCTTGTTTCTTTCTAAGTAGCTTGAGCCGCGACGCGAGAAAACCAACAATGTGATTGTGCGCCCAGGGCAGGCTAAGATAATCCTGGACATCCTCCCAGTCTGATCAGAGTCTTCGCTGTCCGCATGAAGGTAGCTTAGACCCTTAGCTACCCTTAAAGCGCTTAGGGAAGACTGCGCAGACTTCCAGACTAGGCGGATGCCGAGGCTGATCTGAGTCTATGCTGGGGGCACAACCCATTTGTTGATTTTCTCGTGTCGCGGCTTATATGTTCTCTGTAATTGTTGAGCAAATTATAAAATCAGATCGTAAATTTTTCGAAGGCTAAACAAACACAACGACAAGAAAGAAACTCTTTACTTCGTACTGATGCATTTTATGTTCGACTTATAATCCATTTACATGGCATGCGGACTGGCAATCTAGCTCGAGGTAATATACGTCATTTTCTTTTATTACGTCACAACATTGATCTAATAACTTATTTGACAGAAAACAGATGACTGTTTGAAAGATAAATAATACATGTATTAGAAAAGGATATTATTTCCACAAATTTGAGTGGCAGAACGTCAGAGTTATACAATGCCAATCAGTTCAGGAGTTAGGTAAGGTACGTTCTACCAGTTTGTAATCTAGTCTATTTTAACTTAACTCCGTAATTTTTCTCCTCTTCAAGTATTTAGCAATCTGAGCTAATGTTTGACAAGCTGTCGACCTCAATTCTCTGTCTAAATTGTGACTGACCGGCAAATATTGCTGGTGCTCATATCACGTGTAAGACCGTTTCCTGAGCGTTAAAACTACAGATGCCATCTTTTATTTTGCAATTTAAAAATGTTCCAAAACGATATTGCTTGAATTTTCACATGCAATAAAAGCACCGCAGGCACTGCATGATACCCCGCCACTGCTGTGCATCCTAACTTATTTTTTGAGATATATAATAGCTAAAGAGCCACAGAACTGAGATAGACAGAGATATGATGTCCTTACTGTAAATAAATATTAATATAAACCACCCAACAACGTGGAGCATTCTGACCAGTGTAGATTTAGATCAGGCTGTAAAGCATTTCTTTGAGCTGAGAGACTCTGTTTCCTATTCTATGGTGTTAAACATATCAGTGAAGTTTCATTCAGATATTCCATATAGTATAGGAACTACAAGTCAAAAAACGTTTTTCAGATCTATCAAGGGGGAATACTCATTAACTGGAAAGGTAAGAGTGATGGTTCTTTGTCACAATATGTAACCTTTGATGTGAAACATACCTATGAAGTTTCGTTCAGATATTCCATATAGTAAAGGAACTACAGATAAAAAAAACGTTTTTCAGATCAATCAAGGGCGGATAACTCACAAACCGGAAAGATCAGAGTGACAGTTCCTAGTCACTATATGAAGCCTTTGATGTGAAACATATCTGTGAAGTTTTATTCAGATATTCCATATAGAAAGGGAACTACAGGTCAAAAACCATTTTTCAGACTTATCAAGGGCAGATAACTCATGAACTGGAAAGATAAGAGTGATGGTTCTTTGTCACAGTATGTAACCTTTGATGTGAAACATATCTGTAAAGTTTCATTTAAATATTCCACATAGTAAAGGAACTACGGGTAAAAAACATTTTTTAATTCAATCAAGGGCGGATAACTCACAAACGGGAAAGGTAAGAGTGACGGTTCTTAGTCACAATATGTTACCTTTGATGTGAAACATATCTGTGAAGTTATATTCAGATATTCCATATAGTAAAGGAACAATAGGTCAAAAACCTTTTTTCAGACCTATCAAGGGCGGATAACTCACAAACTGGGAAGGTCAGAGTGACGGTCCTTAGTCACAATATGTAACCTTTGATGTGCAACATATCTGTGAAGTTTCATTCAGATATCATGAACAGTAAAGGAATAACAGGCCAGAAACCATTTTTCCAATACGAAAAAGGGCAGTAACTCCGTTAAAAATGGACGGATTTTGCCCATTAACAATCCCATACCACTCATCGCCGATAACAATATGCATGCAAAATTTGAAAAAATTCCGTGAATAAATACTCAAGTTATCGATCGGAAATGGTGAGCACGGACGGACGGACGGACAGACGGACACCGAAAGGTATAACATAATACCCCGCCACTAAAGTGTGGCGGGGTATAAAAAGAAGAAATAATAAAGTTTTCGATGGCATTGGTGTGCGCATTGGAGAAAGTCTCAGCTTTCTGTAAATTATGTTTTATGTTGATGCAAGTTTTCGGTAGAATCAAGATAGAGTATTGTACTTTGACGATGAATATTTAGCATTTCGAGCAATTTTGGCCCTGAATTTTGTTGAGAAAGCCTGCTTAATACTGGTTAGCAAAACATTTTTATGTGTTGAATCATTTTAATATAATCCATGCCTCTATATACATTTGAGAATAATGGGAAATTTTGTCAAGAACCATGTTCGCCATTTTTAGGGCCTATTTTTTATGTGGAAGGATGCACCGTTGTAAATACAATCACCGCTTTTCGAGGGTTTGCGTTCCAACTGATAGTAAGTCAGCAATGGCTCATGAATACCCACAGCCAGTGCCACCTTCTAATAAAGTAAAACTTAATGCAGAACTTTAATGCAAGTGAACATGATCCTGGTTCCCTCTTTTTACTCTGTGTGCTGCCATCATCAGGAGACACTGGTTACTTTCACAACTTATACAAATATAAATATTAACTTCATTTTATGGTATAATAGACAGCTGCAAAATACTGATCAAATTCAGGTCTATGTTCTTGTGTTAGCTTTGCAGCATGTCACTAACTCAAAGTTACTGTCAGAAACCCAGCAGGTCTCAAAATAATGAAAAGCACATGCAAAATGCTCATCACAAACTGAGATTCAGTCAGAGCTCTAGATAAGAGGGAGTATTTGCTGATAAGGATAATTTTTGTTATTTCTGAAAAAAAACACACATATATTGAGACCCCTCATCTAGACCGTCTCGACGAGACGGTTCAGATGAGGGGTCACAATATATGGTTTCAATGAGAAAAAAAAAAAAATTATCCCTCAATTATCATCAAATACTCCTCTTATCTAGAGCTCTATGTTCTATTTGCTCAGTTGGGCAAAGAAATTGAAATTAGCAGTCAAGTGAGACTGCATTTTTTAAGCTAGTTGCTTATACTTACTTGTCTGTTTTTACTGGCCCTCTCTCATCAATTGGTTCACCAATGACATTTATAATTCTTCCTAGGGTTGCTGGTCCTACTGGGATTGAGATTGGCAGACCTGTATCATTACATACATTACCACGTACAAGACCTTCTGTACCGTCCATGGCTATTGTTCGTACTGTGTTTTCACCTATGAACAGACACAAAACCTAACTTAATTAGCAATCGCATTAGACTGCATTAAAATAAGTGAGAAATATATAAACAACTGGGAAATAAGCCTATCAAATATATTTTCCACCTGAGCTATTTTTCTGCATTTATATAAAGATGTTGGTACAAGGATGCTCCATGTGGAATTCCCTTTTCAACCAGCTTTGCACTGTCAGAAATGAATGTTACTCTAAGACAGAAAGCAAAACAACAATTACAGCACTTCAAATGCTGACTATCTTCACAGGGGCATAAAAATCACAAACCGCAACCCTTACAAAGCCCTATTAATACTTCCTACATTTTGATTGTAACTGTCATCCTGTTTCACACTGGAATAGCTTGCAAGTTTTAGCTTATTCTTACTTATCCAGTTTCAGAAATTGCTGTCCGTCTGACACCAATGACATATGACTAGGCTCCTAGACCAGGTTGTTGGTGACTTTTGCATAACAAATACTTGCCTAAATGTTGTGCTACTTCTAGAATTAATCTTGGTTTTCTGTTTTCAACTTCTAAAGCGTTTAGCATAGGAGGTAAATTATCCTCAAACTGTACGTCCACCACAGCACCAATGACTGCCACCACATGGCCCTTGGCCAGGGCTGCTTTTTTAGCTTGTGCTTGTGCAGCATATTTACGATCTGAAATGAGAGCTAATTTGTAAATTACTACTGTCTACTAATCATTTCTGCAAACAGGTTGTTACATAATACTAATGTGGTAACATCTGAAGTACAAGCTTTTACAAAAGCAAGTTTCTGAACCAGATTTTCTCCAATATAAAAACGTATCATTTTATCTGGTTTGGCAGCTCTTCCAAATTTTCTTTCAATGGTGAGTTACTGCCTCAAGAAACTGTGAAGCTCCGACTATGGAAACATATTCTGCAGTCCCAAAACTTTCCAAAATTTGTCCAGCAGAAAGACCTGCTTGCCAATTTTATTTCATTCTTTTTTTTTTCAAAAAAAAACTATAGAAAGTTACTCTTCCATTCCCTAAAATTTGGGCATCTTATCTGCATAAACAGTGTAGGCCATTTATAGACAAAGCTGTTGACAGACAGTGTAGAGTGCTGTAGACTATGCTCAAACTGCTTATGAACAGTCTGATCAGGGCCTACATTCTGCCAAAAATTTTGTTGAATGTGACATAATAAATGCTGATAGTACAACTTCCAGGTAAATTTGGTGAGATGGTTGATTGGTTGGTTTGATGCTTAACGTCCACGGTAAACAGCTAAGGTCATGTCGGGACAGTCAGTTAACCTAACCACACTATTCCTGGGCAGGCTTAGACCTCCTAAGCGGTTAACCAGTACTAAGTGCACATACCTTCGCCAGTAACTGACAACTGCCCTTCTTGAATCAGCGGAAGGAGAAACGAAAGTATGTGGCCAGACCGGGTTTCGAACCCAGGACCTCTGACTTATGAGTCAGGTGCCCTACCGATTGCGCTACGCGGCCCGGCAATTTGGTGAGAAAACTAACGTGTTGACTCAGGATCACATGCACTTACGCTAACTGGATTACCATAAAAAATCAAATACTGAAACAGGTAGGTCTGAACAAACAGTGTGGACCCGGATCAGGATCCGCTCATTCAAGAAGGGCAGTTGTCAGTTACTGGTGAAAGTAAGTGCACTTAGAACTGGTTAACTGCTTAGGAAGGCAGGTCTTAAGCCTGCCCAGAAATAGTGTGGTTAGGTTAACTGACTGTCCCGACATGACCTTAGTTGTTTACCGTGGATGTTAAACAATAACACAACAACAACAATAACAAAATCTTGACCATTAAAGTTTATCTATAAAGGAACCTAAAATGTGAATACATCCCTGTATAAACAGGAATCCAAATGCATTAAAATACTCTTATTATAGCATTGAATTAAAAACTAAAAATTTTGGATACTGAAGATGAATCCAAATTGTAAAAATTTCCCTTTTGTGAGCCTCTCAGCTAAGTTTGTGTAATCAATATCGCTCTCTGATTGGTAAAGACATTAATATAGGAAGTGTCTGCTGACAACCGGTTGTCACCAGACTTTTTGGACCAAAACCGTCTGCTGACAACCGGTTGTCACCAGACTTTTGGGGCCAAAAACGTCTGCTGACAACCAGCCATATATTTTCTATTAAATGGTTTTTAATTAGGTTTCCTTTAGCTGAATTTATATTAATATGTTATAAATATAACATAAATTTTCTCATAGTTAAGGCAAATGACTGTTTTTACTAGCATTCTTGCATTTTTTGGCATTGTGTTACATATATATGAGGACTGTTTGTACTTTGATGTATGGAAACAAAATAATGTTGCCTTTAAATTTAGTCCTTATTTATTGCCTGTTGTTGTTTGTGATATATTTATTATCTAACTAACATTGTCACTCTGTGCATGATAATAATACTTATATGGTCTGTCTCCCATTACAATTAAATCCTAGAATTAAGGTGTGAAAATCAAACTTTGATCTTTAACAAAGGTGTTGTTTTTGTTTAGCAGATAGTTCTCAATGGCTTCTTAATGCATTTATAAAATTTGGTGCATCATATTTTATTCATATGATCTTTACTTATCCGTCTGAAACATAAATGGCTCTTCTCACTGAGCATAATTTTTTTAGTCAAGTCACTCAAGTGAAATATTTACACCATAAAATCAAGACCCCAGCATCCTTACCCTATCATATCCGGGTTCTAGAATTGATCAGCTGTGGTCCATGCTGGAAGAGATTTCTGCTTCATTTGATGTTAGTAAAATAATTTGAAACTTAAGAATTCAGGGGGAGGGGGTGGGGGGAGTATTCCCCCGTGACAACAGTCAGGGGCATTAAGATTTGCTCCTGTCCATCTGTCTGTCCATCTATTCATCACACTTTAGGGTAAAGAGGTTGTGTAATCAACTCCTCCCACAGTTATCAATGGATCTTTTTCAAACTTTGCACACATGCTGTGGACATAATGAAGATGTGCATGTGGCTTTTTGATGGGGGTGAGATTAATTTTGACAGAATTACAGCCTATTAAACTTAGTCATTTTGGGCAGCTTTTTACAGTGAGGGGTATGGAGTTTGTGTAGCCAGCTCCTCTTACAGTTTTTAGTAGATTCTTTTCAAACTTTGTACACATGTTGTGGACACAATCAAAATGTGCAAGTAGCTTTTTGATGGAAATAAAATAAATTTGACAGAAATAAATTTTGACAGAATTATGGCCTTTTAAACTTAGTCATTGACAGCACCTTTTTTGTGCTTTAGGGATGGAGCTTGTGTATTCGGCTCTTTCACAGATTAATTTCAATAGAATTTTTAGAGCATTTGCATAAACATAGAAAGCAAAATGCCAATATGTATGTCCTGTGTAAGTTCTTTAAATAGTATTTGTTGATAATAGACAAGTTTGTGATGTATACAGCTTTGTGACAGGCACCGCATGGGGGCATCATTCTTGTCTTACAGATACAATTTTCTAGTTTGTTTTTAACTCACCTGAGCTATAGGCTCAAGGTGAGCTATTGTGATCAGTCAATGTCAAACGTTCGTCTTGCTTTGTCCGTCATCAACAATTCTCCGAACGAAAACTTCTCCGAAACACCTAGGCCTAGGGCTTTGATATTGAAAATCTTCTGCTTTGGAACTAGGAATGTGCAATGAAATGGGTATGTCGGTTTATTGCAATATGATCTGAAAACAATACATATTGCAATACAGTGAGTGAGTGATTTGTTGCTTTACGTCCACAGTAAATAGCTCATGGTCATGTCAGCATGGTCAGTTAACCTAACCACACTATTCCTGGGCAGGCTTAGATCTGCCAGCTTCCCCGACAGTGTACATGTAATCCTTTTTCTTTATCATTTTACTAAATGACCATAATATCAAGGACGGAAGCGTTAATCATGCCAACTATATATATTTCAAGATCAGATTTTAATTTGTATACTTTTGAAGAATGAATGAAACAACAAAGACAGGCATATCTTGAAATTTCTATGAGTTATTAGCCCTCCGGTCTGCTTAAAATATGTGAACAGATTTAATAATGATATGTGACAATATATTGTGATACATATTGTAATACAGTGTCAGTGTATCACAATATATCGCAATATGAAATTTCTGGCAATACCCATCCCTATTCAGAACCACTAGTCTCAGATGCTTGATGTTTGGTATGAAGCAACGTCTAGTAGACCGTTACCAAGTTTGTTCAAGTGGAGACCCTAGGGTCCAAAATGGCCCTGCAGCAGGGGGGTTTGTGTTCCAAAATAAAATACTCTTCTCCTGAAGTGCTAGAATCAGATGCTTGAATTTTGGTATGTAGCATCGCCTAGTGGTCATTTACCAACTTTGTTCAAATGGTGGCCCTAGGGCCCCAAATGGCCCGCCCCAGGGGGTCCTGGGTTTGAACCATTGAAATACATATGTAAATATTCAGATATCTTCTTTAGTACCTCTGGGCTCAGATGCTTGACATTTGGTATGTAACATTGCCTAGTGGTCTTTTACCAAGTTTTTTCAATGATAGCCTCAGGGTCCAAAATGGCCCTGCCCCATTGGGTCCTACGTTTTAACTATAGAAATGCATAAGAAAATATTCAAAAAATTTTTTTTTATAATTTTAGCTCACTTGAGTCATAGGCTCAATATGAGCTATTGTGATCAGTCCATCATGCCATGAGTTGTGCCTTTTCTGTCATCAATAATTTGCTTCAAAGGACATTGTCTCCTAAACTTGACCAGACTTTTCAGGAATGAACCTTACATGTCCCTCTTTGAAAATTATTCAAATGGTTCTAGTCCATGGCATAACTATGTCAAATGAGCTGAAATACGGTTTTGGAATGAGAGCTTTGAAAATCTTCTTGTCTAAAACCACAAGGCCTAGAGTCTTGATATTTGGTATGTATCATCACCAGGTGGTCCTCTAACAAGTTTGATCAAATTATGGTCCTAGGACCAAAATGGCCTTGCCATGGGGGTCACGGTTTTACCAAGGCTTTTATAGGGAAATCTTCTTGCCTAAAACCACTGGATGCAGAGCCTTGGTAATTGGTATGTGGCATCACCTAGTTGTCAACTACCAAGTCTGTTCAAATTATGGCCCTGGGGTCAGATGCCCTGCCCTAGGGGTCACATGTTTTACATAGGCTTATAATGGTGTAGAAATTTAACTTCATTACTGGTTTCCATTATCCATACATAAAGTATAAACAGTCCACATATATATGTAGCACAATGACAAGAGTGCAAGAATCATGCAAGTAAAATGGTCAGTTGCCTTAACTATGAGAAGCTTTATCATATTTATGTTATATTTATAACATATTAAAACAAATTCAGTTAAATTAAACCCTATTTAAAAGCATTTAATAGAAATTATAAAGCCGGTTGTCAGCAGACGTTTTTGGTCTAAAAAGTCTGGTGACAACCGGTTGTCAGCAGACGGTTTTGGTCCAAAAAGTCTGGTGACAACCGGTTGTCAGCAGACCTCGCCATTAATATATCGATCGTGTTAGTGAGCAGCTGCTTAAAGAAAGTTGTAAAAGTGAAAGTGTACGCATGTTTGAGGCGTTACTGTGCAGCTAATAAATGGATTTCAGGAACATTTTATATCACAATGGGTTACTAGATAAAAGATGATATTTGCTACATCTATCTATCTATCTACCATTACGTCTTAACCCCCAAGAAGGACACAGATGGAGTACTTGTGTACACTCCTGTGTTGCAGGATGAAAGCCTTCATATAGCCAGGTAGCTATAGTATCCTGGGCTCATGTGTTATCGATACCTTAATAAAGTATCCCGGTCTATAAGCAACACAGCAACGTCAACATATATTTGTCTTGTATGCGTGAAACTTCGCCTTTTCCCTCTTTATTCTTGGTGAAAACACGCCATTTTCCGTGCCGACTGTTTTGCTACTTGACCCAGAAACATGACCTTCTAAATTGACCAATGAAATAGTGCGTCATATGCTATCGATACTCATTTGCATATCTAAATTGACACGCACGTGTAAGTGTAACAACAAAATCTGCGGTGGGGTATTAAAATCATTCATTTTCGTGACGAAAATCGTCTGTTACTTTCTTCTTTGTTTTTGTAAGCTCACATTACCCATTAATGAAAAAGGTATGTTACAAAACTTTCTAAAATAGATACTGCTACAAATTTATTAAGAGCATGGTGTTGAAAATCATTCGATTTTTAGAAACAGATAGACGCCCCATACTGTCTAGAACATGTAGTTCACACCTGGAACACTCTACAATAAATATACATTGAATTTAAATTGTAATAAAATCTAAGTAGCTTTTCAGCAGCAATAACAGGTGTGAGCTAAAAACAAGAAAAAAAAATCAAATTCCCTATATTGTATGATAAGGACCTATGGTACGTTTGCACTTCCGTACTTTTGAAATCCAACACAGTCACTCGCTGCAGCCTGTTCTATTTATAGCCCCATAGAGTAAATAAACAGACAGGAAAGCGTCCATAGTTGCAAAAATTTCAAAAGTGGAATTTTCAATGAATTTATGGCCAAGAAATATGGATATAAAAATGAACAAATTACATGTTGTATTGAAAGTACAGTGATCTTGCTTTGATTCTAAGCATGTTTATTTGATTTTTTTCACCGAGTTGGTGGCAAAGCTTCAGTCTACAGGATCAAAGGTCAACGTCACCAATGACGTAATATCTATGAAAATCTCGCAACCTAAAGAAAGGTATCGAAAACATATGAGTGGCGATAATGTATGACGTCACAAAAGGGATCTTTTGCCTGCACAGGGGATGATTCTCCCTGCACAGGGGGACTCCAGTTATCGTCCCCATCCGAAGTACGGCATACTTGTACATGTATATCATTTCAAGCATCAATCCAGTATAAAGGAATGTATCCAAAAGGGTCCCTAGTATAATGTGGTTTATCCCTGTGGGTGTTTAGTGGTACCAGTTCTCTACCCCACCCACTGCAACACGTCAAGGTCACTTGAAACGTCAACGGTTTTCGACTTTCGTCACAGAGAAAGCGGAATGACAGGTCCATAAATAGGATCGCACCTTAGTAAATAGCTATACAAGCACCTATGTAATTTGTTTTTACGAGCACCCAACAGAAAATGCGACTTTGACATGGAACGAAAGTCAACAATCCCTTGTACCGGTAAACTTTTCGAGTTCAAACTTAGCGTATAGACGTAAACAGTGTTTACAAGCATCACTCACGAGATATTAAACATGGTGATAATGCATTCAGCCCAGTTTTGGGCACCACTGGTGGTGAAAAGGCACATTTTGAGCCTTTTAGCGCTCCGACACATGCCCTTCTCACTGCGTGCATCATGGCGACCGCTGAGAGGTGATTCACGTGACCAAACCTGAAAGTTCCCGGATCCGTCAGAAAAAATGATAAAACCCAGCACCTAGCGCCGCACTTTTCACCACGACTTGAAAAGTGAGGGTTACTAGACTTACATCGATTCAATGCTGATTCAACGTTTTGTGCCTGAATGGAAACATACACTCCCGTGTTCTATCTATCTCTTTATACTGCCATACGCCCTCGCGGACATTCTAGGCAGGCTCGCGCAGCGCCTGATGATATTAGACACGAAAAGAAAAGGCAACAGGAAGGCATAAAAAGTGTAACAGTGAAGGTTAAAAATAGGTGATAGATAAAAATAGTTAGAGTAGCGAAAACAGGTTAAAAGCAAGCTTTCCAGGATCTAAGACCTTAAATGTTGCAGCTCGCAGACTGCGGCCTTGAAGGCACCAAGGCTCTAGCTGCAAGCATGCAACAGACTCGGGGAGGGCATTCCAGTGCACTATGAAAAACGGGAGGAAAGAGTATTTATAAAATCCCTTTGACGTGTGCACCTGCCTGAAAGTCATAGAATGGCAGTGCAGTACCTCGAGATTCTTTTGTTTTATTGGACATGGTCGGGAAAAGGGACTACCACAAATTGAACATGGACAATTTTATAAAATAGACAAAGGCGACCATCTACCCGCCTTAAACTTCGCCATCCGAGTTCTTGTATGACCCGAGTTTCACTTGCCTGCTGATCAAAATTATTAAATGTCCAGCGGGCTGCCCTACGCTGGACTTTTCCAGTCTATGTTATCCGCTCTTTTGTGTGTGTGTGGGGGGGGGGGGGGGGGGGGTCCCACACAGCTGAAGCATATTTTCTATTTATTCTATTCTATCCCATAGCTTACTACCCAGCTAACAAGAAACGTTTTCGCAACGTTTGTGTTTGGTTGTATGAAGGCTTGTTTGAGACCAACGTTTTGTTAACGTTATTTCAACGTTAGAACATGCTCCACGCGCTACGGTATAGTTGCAGTCAACGTTCTATGAACGTTGCTCCAACGTTATATTATTCGTCCTAATAATCGTATCCCATTGGCGATATCATGAATATGTGATATAATGTGTGGGCCACATTTCATGCCATTTTGATGACTATTGCCTAATTAATGCCCCTTTTTATTCTGAAATGTGTATTTCCTTGATTTCGATGGGTACCAACTTATTCCAAATAAGCTGCACGAGCCTTCTTTAATATGTAAATATAGGTAATCTAAAGGTGTCTGGTTAAGATAACAAAAGTCTTGAAAGAGACAGAGAGGGGAAAGCACAGCTCTTATCCGTGATTTTGTTTGAATACGATCTCTCTGGACACAACGTTTTCGTAACGTTTTTAAACGTTAGCTAAATCCATTAATTAGAGCACGTGGCTAAATCCTTTAGAGCACGTGGTAGATAATTTCACCACAGTTTCGTATTTCAAAACTTTCTTAATTCCAAATTTAAATTTTGATTAATCGAATTTAATTACTAAGATAAATCAAGTGCGTTTAATAATTGTTTATTTTAACGCAAGCGTACCAAGAAAATCTACTTTTGAAGCCGAAATTAATAATACAAAGCTACCGACTTCCTTTTTTTCCAAATTTCAAATTTTGAAATTGGAATTCAAATCAGGTACACAATTAGCTATTTTATGCGAGTATTGTATTCTAATAGATTGTAGGTTATGAATAAGCATATTTCCCGATCGGCCTGTTTGCTTGTAAGGTAATTTTAGCTGCTATGCCGATTCTAACGTTTTCATCTTATATCATTTAATATTGTCACACATTTTCGCGACCCCTTATTGCGTGCATGCCAGCATTCCAAATACACGGGATACAGAGGAGCCTCATCATCGGAAGTTCCACTATCTTCTTTTCATAATTTTCAAAAAAGATCTGAAAATTAGAATTGTTTATTGCCAGCTATGTTTTGAATTAAAGTTTATAATTAAGATTTGGACTGGAGAAACGTTTCCTAAACCTTTCTGCAACGTTACTGCAAAACTTATTTCTAATGGAGAAACGTTTATCATAATTGAGCCGCGACACGACAAAACCATCAATGTGGTTGTGCTCCCAGCGAAGATTCAGATCAGCCAGGGCATTCGCCCAGTCTGATCAGAGTCTTCGTTGTCCGCACGGAGGTAGCTTAGACCCTTAGCTACCCTTTAAGCACTTAGAGAATAGTCTTTTCAAACGAAGCGGATGCCTAGACTGATCTGAGTCTACAGTGGGCGCACAACCACATCGTTGGTTTTGTCGTGTCGCGGCTCAATTATTATACCTTTACTAGTATTGCCCTTGATACTAGATATTTGGCTAAACCAATATAGCCCTAGTAGAACAATAGAATCTATCATTGGTCTCCGATGCGGACAGGGAAATCCCAACCAGAGGGCACACGGTGTGTGTCGGAAACGAGTCTTGCCGAGTTTCCGACACACGCCTTGTGCCCGAGGGTTGGGATTTCCCTGTCCGCATGGGAGACCAATGATTGATTATTTTTTCTTATCTGCGATAATAATTATTTCAAATTGAACAGGGAACCATTATTCCATGCGAACGTATACAAGCGTAAGAAGTATTGTGACGTAACGTCAACGTTATTTCAAACGTCAATTGGTGACGTCTTCAAAATGGCGGGACCCTCGACAGTGTTTGTGTGAAACATGGACTATTTCAGATTTTGTTTTTCGATTTTAAGACATAGAAACAGATAATGATGGACTTATAAAGATTGAGTTCCTTTTAGGAATTTCATAGCTCTAAAGGATAAAACATAAAGTACAGAATCGCCGAGACGGGCTTACCGCATTTCATTGAGCGAGTAGTGATACACAGAATTCAAGCTCGTGTGAGCTGTCCCAGCCCATGGGCAAGACAGAATTTTCCAGCACCGCTAAAAATAGAACGAATTCTGTCTCGTAGGTAAGAAAGCGCTGTCCAGCCCTGTTGTCCAAAAACCACGTGCAGGGCCGAGATCACATCACGTGTATGGCGGGACAGAAATTTCTTGCACAATGGATAAGGATATTCGCGTGTTTCCTTTGTACCTACAAATCTTATTTCACCCCCCATGTTATCTCACCTAGGACCGGATAAAAATCACAAGCATTCAATGCATAGGTTGTAATGGAAGTCACGTATATGCGTCGTCAAGTGACGTTGGCTTTTTACATGATGACGTAACGAAGACGACAGAAATGACGCCAGTTTATGCACGCCAGACGTTGACATAAAGAACCGAATGGCGATCGTGAAAGCGGCGCCTTCTTTCAAAATCAAATAGAAACCTCTCAAGCACTAAAATTAGGCATTTTAACAAGTTCTAAAGTTAAAACAAAACGTGATGTGCAAGAAAAAGTATCTTTCATGTGTGTGAGGTGCGGATAGAAAAATCCGTCACTCGGGATTACTGTTCGGCATCACTCGACAAGCCTCGTGATGCCGATCAGTGACCCTCATGACAGATTTTCTAGCCACAACTCACACCCATGAAAGATACTTATAATCTCAGCCGTTGTATCAGCCCTCAAATTTGGCGCTAACGTCAAGTGCTGTCGCTGTCGTCATCAACTCAGCGGGCAAAAGGACGTCTACCGCCCTGCTTTATTGCCGCACGTCGACTGGTTGGAAGTGGAACACAGAGGCTGTAGTAGCTTGTTCTAATACTAGAAAATCATTCTCGGTAAGTTTTATTTTGTAATTTGAGCCATTTACGATTAAAATACCTAACGATTGTGTTGTGTTTTCTTGATTTTATAGATAGATAGATACTCAGTTGTAAAAGCAAGAAAAAATCTGTATCAACCTGCCCCAAGCGTTGCATCAACATGCCCCACTATCACACCAACTATTCTTATTTGCTTACCTGAGTCATAGGCTCATAGAGAAGCTTATGATTTAGGCACGTATTCGTCGTCCATCCGTCGTCCGACGTCTCCTCTGAGAGGTTGTCAAAACCTGAGAGGTTGTCAAAATGTTGTGGCAAGGTTCCTGAGAGGTTGTCAAAGGTGTGGCAAGGTACCTGAGAGGTTGCCAAAAGGCTGAGGAAAATTTTTGCAACATTTGATGAAAACGTTAAGAATTTTCCTCCTCTTCCCCCCCCCCCCCCCCCCCCCCGAAAAAAAAAAGGTAATAGTTCTTAAGCCCTGTACTTCCTCTCATTACCCTATATCAATGTGTGAAATTTCATTTAGTTTCCTTCAACGCTTCCTAAGATATGCGCCATGCAAGCAAAATAAAGCAAAAATTAAGAAGGGACTAACTTTAATAACTTATGACTGCACTTTTCATTCATGGCCCTCAATTAGTGTGTGAAATTTCATTAAGTTCCCTTTTATACTTTCAGAGATATGCTCTGTCCATGCAAAATACTGAAAAAATAAGAAGGGTGCTACCTTTGTAAATACATAGGACAGGGTTATGGTTCATGTTCTCTGATTTTTCTCTTATTGACCTTTTTCAGTGTATGAAGTTTCATAAAGTCCCCTTTAATACTTTTGGAGATATGCACCGGACAAGCTTAATATTGATAAAATCTGAAAGGGAGCTAACTTCGTAAATACTAGCGATAGGGTTACGGTTCTTGCGCACTGCACTTTCTCTAATTGTCCTCTATCAATGTATGAAGTTTCATTTAGTTCATTCTTATACTTTCAGAGGTATGCTCCGGAGAAGCAAAGTATTGAGGAAAGAAAACTGGAAAGGGAGCTAACTTCATAAATACTTGTGATAGGATTACGGTTCTTGTGCACTGCACTTCCTCTTGTTGTCCTCTATCAATATGTGAAGTTTCATTTAGTTCCCCCTTATACTTTCAGAGATATGCTCCGGACAAGCAAAATATCTTTAAAAAAAACAACAGGAAATTAAGGAAGCTAACTTCATAAATACTTGTGACAGGGTTACGGTTCTTGTGCATTGCACTTCCCCTCGTTGCCCTCTATCAATGTGTGAAATTTCATTTAGTTCCTCCTTATACTTTCAGAGATATGCTCCGGACAAAAGTGACCGACGGAAGTACGGACGGACAGTCAGACGGACGGACAAAGCAGCAACTATATGCTCACCCTTCGGGGAGCATAAAAAACGTACATAAAACCCAAAATCAAAACATTTTTGTAACCAAAACACAACGTTACACAAACGTTGCAACAACGTTTTTTTGCAACGTTTTATGAAAACGTTTAGAAATCCCAAATAAAACCATCCAAAAAACCCTGCATAAAACCAAAAATCAAAACGTTTTCACAACCAAAATATAACGTTGCACAAACGTTATTTTGTTAGCTGGGTAGGTCGTTGGGGCACCACAGATGACTTCGAAACAATCCCTTTTCACATTGTCTTGCTTTTAGCTGCCCTAGTTGAGCTGACAAAATCCATCCCTGTCCACTCTTTAATATTGTCTTCCCACCTCTTCTTCTGTCTACCTCTTCTTCTTTGTCCTTTCACTGTGCCCTGTAGAATCGTCTTTGCTAAACCAGAAGACCTTGAGACGTGGCGAAAGCACATTAGTTTCCATTTCTTGACCAACGTCAGGAGTTCATCATATTCTCCAATGGCTGCTTGGATATTTCTGCGAACCTCCTCATTGGTTATATGGTCCTTGTACGTAATGTTCAGTAACCTTCGGTAGCATCTCATCTCAAAGGCCTGTGTTCTTTTCTCTAACTCTGCTGCCAAGGTCCACGATTCACAGGCATGAATATGACAAGGGCGCGCATAAGTTTCATCTTTGATCCAAGAGATATATTGTTATCTCTCCGAATTGGTTTCAGCTTGGTTAGAGCTGAGGTGGCTTGTTCAATCTTTGAGAGAACCTCCTGTTTTGAGCCATCATCAGAGACAACTGCTCCAAGCATATTTTGCAGAATTAAAAAAATGATCCAATCAATTCCTGCGATTCTACGAATCAGGCAGTGTATATTTAATCGGGGATACTATAAGTGGAGGCACACATCCATTTTAAGATTCTAAACTCTGTATGCAAGAGAGCAGCAGTGTTGAAAAGGCGCTAGCCACCCTAGCAGGCACATGACGCCAAAATGACGTCATCCTGACGTCGATGCGACGTCATTACGTCGCATCGACGTCAGTACGACGTAATTTCAACGTCATGCGCCTGCTGGGACGATAGTTAATCTAATTAAATATGGACTGCTTGACGTACAAATGCCTATATCCCAGTTTTATACATATTAAGCATAGTGGTTTCGAAAGGGTATTAATTAGGTAAATCACATCATTGTTCATGCCCAGATGTATAGACAGTTGGAGCCCCACCCAGTAGCTCAGTCGGTTAAGTGCTGACCTGGTGATCTAGCGCCCTCGGTGCGAAACCCGCTGGAGGCGGAAATCTTTCCAACTATAAATGGGGTTCTATTGCACATAGCATTTCATTATCGCCCTCTCATCGTCCTGATACGACTGAAATACTATTAAAAAGGACGTAAAGTCGCAGTCATTCATGTAGACAATTGGAACATCTAAATTCAGATCCTAGTACTGTTCATCCAGGGTCCCTAACTAAGTGGATGCCAAAAGAGATCACAAGACTCTGTAACAACTAATAGGTTTAATTTACTATTTGGGACTTTTATTCTCCAAACACATCGAGCATAATTCAACAAATTATAAGTGTCGAAAGTGTGCATATTATACTATATTTACATTATCAGTGTAGAGCTCTCTGTTAACCCAATTAAGTGATGCGGGCGTCAATGTTGTTTAAAAGTCAATAATAGTCAAAAGTTTACGTAAACCCCTTCGGGGTTCACTTACTTTGCTCGTGACCCGATGTAGTTTATACTTCAGTAAACGTTAAAAAAATAATATTCATTCATTAATTGAATCTGATTAAACTATTACGCATTTCATCATAGTTTGTCAAAAATTAGACTCGTGCGATCATGGGGAATCATGGGAAATCATGGGAAATGACTATAGTAGACTGTTATCTGAACAACCTGAGATTTATTTTGGATTCAAAATTTTTCACAGATCAGACGACCCAGACAGATGATAAAAGGGGGTGGTTGGGTGGCGCAAAGGTGCTGCGTGTAACTTTCAGTTCCGGGGCGTCCTACTTATTTGAATAATAGTAGGGCAAGGGCTTACTGTGCTTGCAGTAGGTGCGGGTGGAGGTGGTTTGGCCATTTTTTCTCTCGTCTATCATTTCTCTCTTCTTTCTCCCTCTCTTTGGGAGACGGTCCGATATAGACTGAAATACTGTCTCAAAGGGCTGTTAAACCCAAAACAACCAACCAACCAACAGATGATAAAGTATATCTACTACAGCACCATATCGGAAGACTTTGTTGCGCTTTGAGCACAGACGGTTGACAGATAAAACCATTTAGCGAGTATTCATCTTCGCAAGCCAGGGGTACTAAGTCCACTTTGTTCCTTGTACGCAAGGAACAACGTGGATTCAGTACCATTGGCTGACAAAGATAGTATTAGGGACGGTCGCACATGAATGCCTCCATTACACTGTACAGCAAACTTCCAAAGAAATCATGGATGTCATCATATCACACGACCATATTCCTTCTTTTGAATTTGTTCTCTGCTCTTGAAGGTTTTAAGTTTACATCTCTGCAGCTGGTGTTGTGCCGCGTGGCGGCCATAAAACGTCTCCCCGTATATAATCCAACTTGAGTGCAGATTACATTACCTTTTTTGTCTGCAACTGGAGCGGAACTGACACTGCAATGAAATACCAGGTTAACATTTGGTCACGATTTATGCACTGTTGGTATGCCATTCTGAGACTCAAAGGGGGTGGGCGAAGGGGTAGGTAAAGATTTTCCATAACCTAGCTGTCTTAGGGACAGTGGAGGTTTAATTGAGGCCAACTGTATCTTGGGAAGAGCATATAAAAGGTGAAGCCTATTCCTTTCCTTTCGCCGCCTTCTCATTCCCTGAATCCAAACAGGGACACATTTACTGCTAGATTGACAGAGAGAGTTTTCCAGTCGCCAAAATCGGGTTTGAATCTGCGACCTTCCGGCGATCTTCTGCACAATAACCAAGTCGTTCTAATCACTCAAACATGACACCTGTCAGGGTTGTTGACTACCATTTTATTACGAAAGTCCTGCCACTAATTGGTTTTGTAGCTTTCTATAGGGCGTATTTTAAAACGTTCCGTTGCGCTTATATACTTTTTCACTAGCTAACAATCCCGTTTTATTTCGGGCAAATTACTTTTAAAATGACCGAGATATTTTATTTTCAGTTATATGCAGTCATACTTCCTGACCAATGTACACGTCATATTGTAACGCAGGCAAAAAAGACTACAAAGTGCTTTAAATTGACCATGATGTTTCATTTTGAGTTATTACCAGTCATATATACTAAACAGTGTACCTGTCGTGCTGTAACATGGGCACAAATCTGAATTTCGGGGCTGTATAAAATGCCGTAATGTCTTTGTATAGGTGCAAAGCAGATATCTGAACTGTGTGATATAAATGGACCTTAGTCCATTTGCAAGCGCACAAGATTTAGGTTGGTTAAAGCATCCAAAAATGAAAAATGTTCTTATAAAGGTGATGCTCGCCATGATAGACCTAAAAGTAAAAAGTATGCAAAGACCAGGAACTGAAACAATCAAAATCCAAATCCAGCCCTCAAACCATAGTTGGAAACAACTAAGATTACAAATAATCAAGATACAGAGAACATATGGCCAACCGAGTGAGCAGCTTGTTCCCAAAAGGTGGCCACTCAGCAACCCAAACCGAACCAAAAATAATAATAACATACATAAGGTAAAACATCACAGAAACTCTGACACCAAAAACAGGCAACAAAGAACCACAACAGAACTACCGCCTTGGAACGGTCAGTAATGAATTACTGCGGGGCTTAAATCGATTTTACAGGCCCAACCTCATCCTCAGTTTCTGAAGTGGTACAAAACATTTAGTTGGTTGTTCGGTTCGCATGATAACCACCATGAAGAAGCAAAGACGAGGACTCAACAGATACAACGGGCCGCCTGACAGGTGGGGATCCCTGTCCTGCCAAACAACCCCACTGGAAATCTGAAGCAAAAGAAGGTCACCAGTTGAGCCCCGGTGGACCAAGCAACAGACAAAAAGGCTCCGGTCCCAACCAACTAAAATATATAGCTTTAGGTCGGGGCCATCATAGAGTCTGACGACCGATCCCCCGGTGTGCAATTAAAGAGTGCAGCAAAGCTATCAACCGTGATTGGGTAAATCACTAAGCATGCAGACTGTCGCATAACATTTAAATTATAGCCAATACGTTTGTGACGTATTATTATTTTTCGGAATTGATCAGAAAAATCAGTCCTACCCTTAATCTTTTTGAATTTGTATACTAAGTCACCATAAAATTCTGGTTCCGATAGGCCTTGGTGTAAAAGAAATTTTAATCCGACATCAAATTTTGAAACCAATTCATGGTGTCTGCGATAGAATTTAGAAAAAGCCTTTCTAAGCTTATGATACCAATAGCCCTGTTGAAGAAGTTTAGCAGTTAAACATTTATTACGAGCATTAAAGTCATCTACATGACTACACACTCTAGCAAATCTTATAAGTTGAGAAATATACACTCCATAAGAGGGACGACGTGGAACGTCACCATCCAAAAATGGAAAATTAACTATATCAAAGTCAAAGTCATCACGTTTATCATAAATTTTAGAAGATACAAAACCGTTAGAAATAGATAGATGTAAATCCAAAAAGGGGGCCTCGGTATCTGAAGTATTAACTTTATTCAATTTAAGTTCAGGTGGGTAAATTTGGTTAACCATGCTTTCAAAATAAGGATTATCAATATTCAGAAGATCGTCTAAATATCTAGAGGTTGAGTTAAATGCCTCAATGATATCAGCTTGATTATCAACAGAAAGAGAAGTCATGAAATCTCTTTCATAACAAAATAAAAACAAATCGGCCACAAGAGGAGCACAATTTGTACCCATCGGAATACCAACAATTTGTCTGTATAACTTATTACCAAATCTGATGTAAATATTATCTAAGAGATATGATAAGGCGTCACATACATTCTGACATGACCAAAGACTATATCCTCTATATATTTTACGGTCAGTAGAAGTGAAAAACGCTTTCTTATCGTTACAGGCAATATAAAGGGTATCTTCATTTTTGGAGAACTTTTTGAAGGCCCTCTCAATCAAATCAACAAGTTTTTCCTTTATTAAATTATGGGGTAATGTGGTATAAAGAGTAGAAAAATCATAAGTGGACAAACTAGTCGCACGGAACCCTCTTGACTTCAGTTTACTAAGTACCTCACCAGAATTTTTTATAGACCAAAACATATTTTTCCCTGACCTCTCATACACTGTCTCATAGTACCAAATGACACGAGATTTCACAGCAGTGAGGCAAGAAGTTAATAATTTAGATAATTCTGTAGTAGTACAAGAGCTAGAGTTGGCAATGAATCTAGCTTTATACGGTTTTTTATGAAGCTTAGGTAACCAATACATCGTAGGAAGCCTGTCTTGGCGTTCCTTAACGTTAACAGCAAACTTTAAAGGCAAATTATTTGAGTGGCTATTAACGACAGTCTTCTCATCTGTAAAAGTCTCTTCGTAAGCCGTGGTGCCGTTAAGTTCCTGCTTCAAAGTGTTAATATAGTGCATCCGACAAACAACAACAATGTTGTTTGCGGCCTTGTCAGCAGGAACCAAAACATACTTCCTATGAAAATCCTGGATACCCTGCTTCAAATATCTAAAGGAAGATTTAGGCTTAGGAGGTAAAAGATTAGTATTGTGTGAATAAAACTTTATACGTTTATCCACAATATTAAAGATACTTAGTTTCCATTTCTTTAAAGCGTTACTTTCAACACCCTCTCGTTTACACCAACGATTACCAAAATCATTTAATGCAGATGCAATTTCTTCCCTACATCTGTTGAAATCGATATGGGAAGGGAATCTATACTTAGGACCCTTAGAAACAATGTTACGAATTCTAGAATCCGGGATGATCTTCAAATTTCCAGTCACAACATGACCTGCTGATGGGTAAATAAATTTGGAATCTTTACAATCTCATGAATCAGGAGTAATAGCATCGATGTCAAGATCAGACACAAGTTTATTGAAATTAAATATCACTGTCGGGAAACAAATTCCGTGATAGAATCATTTGTGTATACGTCACAGGCGATGTGCCAGTTTTCGAAGGTATCATTACTGCGTAAAACGGGTATTTTCGTTTCTTTCTTTTATATCTCTTAGAATTGTAATTCGACGCCGTGCCCATCATATGCGGCATAAAATTGGCTTTCTACCAGTGCCTCAATTTTCTCAAAGAGTTTCGTTATTACTGAGAACATTTTTCACAAAGTGCCGAAAATATCCGAGGTAGGTATCACGGACGTCACCAAACTGCGACCGAAAATCAGTTATATTTCAATTTCTTGATAAGTTAGCATTAACTTCAGGTATACCTAATAAGCCTATCAACTATTGTATACAATAAGCCCTTTTTCGTCTTCGAAAAGCTGTTATCCATTTCAGAATTATCAAATGATGGGTATCACGGACGTACGCGCGTGAGAAAAACGAGGTAGCCTTCACGGACGGTAGACAAGTGACGATTTTCTTCATCTCAGCTCTATAATTATGTGACTTCATAGGCTGAGAAATAGCCATGCATAATATTAAAGGTAGGTTCCTGGACTAGCGATAACAATTATGTCCACAAAAATAATTTCGTCTTTTTCTGAGCAGTATTGAATTCTTTTATTTTTCTGAATTTGTTGCTACTGAGAAACTCGTCAGATGTTGAAGAAAATAGCCGTTTTCCCCTTTGGTTTATTTCTTTCGTTGGAATTCCAGATCTAAAAATAACTATGTTTATTATGTCTATAAGTGCGCAATTTCTGATGCCATCCTCCAAAGGTCAATTTTCCCTTGCCGTGAGCTCTCCTAGAGGTCCTGGCATGGCGAATGGGTTAAAACTATCCCAAAATGCAATGCAGCATGACGTCAGCTGCGTTATCTATTTTTGGCGCGAACTAAAAATAGCGCTAACTGGTGTGCGAAGCAGAGTTAGGAAATCCCTTACAAAACAACTTTTCTAATATTTTTTTGATTAACACTTTTTAGTGAAACTTATTCATCCCCTTTTATAAGTGCTTTCCAACAACTTGGATGAAAGATCATCAAAATTATGATGCATTCCAAAGTACAGGAACCTACCTTTAATGGTGCCGAGCCGTCTGTCAAAATATCAGCCTGTGGTTTGTCAAGAATAAGGGTGGCTGAAAAACTGCTATTGGTATTTTTCAGAACGAAACGGAACGGAACAGCCACTGTGTTGCCGACCAGTTTCTAGCAGTCTAATGTCAATCCGCTTGATACAAGCTGCTTTCAATATCACCATCATGCAGGTGTATGCACCAAAATCTGGACAAAGTGACAACGAGGTCGACGATTTCTATTAGCAATTCCAGGAACTCATAGACCAAACACCGCAGAAGGACATTCTGATTTTATCAGGGGACTAGAAAGCTGGAGTTGGAAGGGATTCACAGGCTGGCTTAGAAAATGTTTGTAGACCCTGCTGCAATGCCGAGACAAATGAGAGAGGTCTACAGATTCCTAGAGTTTGTACTCTTAAACAATCTACGTAGTACTGCCCCTAAAAACCATTCAGAAGATGAACATGGTACATCCAAGACAAGAAGCGCCACTACCAGACTGACTATTTCTTGGTGAAGAAGCGTTTCCTACCAGGAGTAACATCCATGGGACAAGGAGCTCTCCTGGAGCAGACATAGGACTTGACTATGACCTGGTGATGATGACTTTCCGAGTTCGTCTAAAGAAGGCAAGAAAGCCATCTCAGTCAAGTCTGATGTTTGACCTTGAGAAGTTTAGAGACCAAGACGTGACATGCACATTCAATCAACAGTAGGTGGGAAACTTGCACCACTTAGCGGTCGGATGAATGATTACCATCTACGATACAGAAGTGACTGACATAGCCAGTGAGATACTTTGGAAGGAACGTCGATATAAAAAGCCCTGGGTCTCCAGTGATTTTCTTGACCTCTGTGATGAAAGGAGAGGTTTAAAGAAGATGCGGTATAAATCAAAAGGAGCAAAAGCATACAGGGAAGCTAACAAGAGGATTCAGAAGTACCTAAAGAAAGTACAAGGCCTGGATAGGTATCGAGGCCATATAAAAAATTGCCCGAAAACAGCAGCAGGAGAGGTATCAGCTAGTGAAGGATCTTACTTCAGAGAATATGGTAGATCCACCATCCAGGACGTCTGCGAGATGTTTAGCAGAAGAATAGAAGAGTTTCTTAGCAGATGGACAGAATATTGTTCAGAACTATACAATAACAAAATCATGAAAGTAATGGCGACAATGCAATTCTGGGCCCAGTTGTTCAAAGCATCGTTAGCCTAACGAGTTCGTTAAGAGGTCAACTCGTTAAGTGTTTTACTACTTTATAACCAATGCGCTGATATTTTTTGATAAACTGTGAGAAGCTTTTGCAGTGAAAAAGCTTCTCACATTTTTTCAACATGAAATATTGGCATATTTGTGATATTAAAGATTTACACCCTCAATATTTCTATTCACTTTTAAATTTCTCACAAAACATTATATCCTAGGCATGATAATGATTGCTATTAAAAGTACATTTATCTGCCAAATTTATGATTTGTAATGGTCACTGAAAATAGGAGAATTTAAGAAAATACATAAAAAGAGCGGCAATAGCGGGTCGCCATTCCCGCCAAAATGAAGACTGTATACGCCGAGCAATCATAGTTAATCAGATTAAAGTTATATCATGAATAATTTGAAGCCCTTTCCTTAATCGACCTCAGACAGTTATTGGCAGAAAAGAACTCACGTGCGCAGATTAGAGATTAATGCTATTGTTAAGTTATTTACTCCACCAATCATAAAATCCAAAACGTGCTTGCAGGAACGCCTGTGGGCGTCAATCAATTTATGACAAAACATTCGCAAATATTCAAGAAGGGTACGCATTGATATATCGTCTCTGCCTCCGTAACAAAGATGTTTTCGCTGAAGATTTTTTGAACAAATCTTAATTATGTTGCATACAACTAGCCAGTTTCATAATTTTGTGATTATTTCGTAATGAAATACGAGGGAGTATACCTTTAACCTTCGAAATTTTAGCGAAACGTTAACTAACGACATCGTTAGTTTTGAATAACCGGCCCCTGGAAAGCAATCAGCACCTAGAAGAAGATCTACAACCGATTGAGGCAGTGAAAATATACCAGCAGAACTTGTTCACCTCTATATTCTTCCGCCATGTTTTCAGGGATGTAACTTTTCTGGCTTCCTGTTTGTTTTTCTGGTTGCTGTAACCCTTCAGAGATCTCTTGGGGGAAGGAATTTGCTCTGGGAGGATCATGTTCTTTCCTCTAGAAGTTGGCCCTATGAAAAAGGGCGGCTGAAATGAATGGCAGTGTTGCTTCCCTTGAAGGGGTTGCCCTTGCATATTATTTCATGTTTTATCATAGGGTGTCCCGTGAACTCTCTAATATGTCAGTAACTCTTGCATCGTCGCTTTGTCTTTGGGGTGTTTGGTTGTTCTAGATATTTTTCTACCATTTTTATAAAAGGGGCACTATCCTGGTGACATCCGGTTTACCTGTGTGTGGCAAAGCCCCTCCCACTAGGATCAGCTGTTGAGGGGCAGAGTTTGCTTCCTGGAGAGCAAATTCTTCCCTTCAGGGGCTGATCTGTTGGGTGAGGGGAGGCAAAAATTGAGAATGGCAGGGTGGTTTACCTAGGGAGTACTCAAGCACCTTCATGATTGTTATAATAAAAGTGCCTCACGTGACTATGGATCAAATACTTAGTTTGTGTTATTGGCAATAGTTTATGCCTTGAAAGGAAAAACGTAAAGCATACCACTTGTGCCACTATTTTTCTCGGTTAAAGTGGTTATCACTGCTTATGGCATTTAGGGTGTGTGGGTGCACCTATATATTCTTCTGCCACTTTTACAAAGGGGGAATACTTAGGTGGCTTCCTGTATGTTTTCCCTTAAGTGGAACCCCTCCAGCTTGGATGTACTCTTGAGAGGAGGTTTGCTCATCGGGGAGCAAATTCTTCCCTTCAGGAGTTTTGCTTCCTAAAGGTGTGTGGAGGAAAAAAGGCAGAGTTGTTTCCCATGAAGATGTACCCATTCACCTTGAAAGTGTTTACCAGGTTTTACTTACACTTATATCTGTCATACGTATGGATAGGAATTGATGTGGTTTTATTAGCAGATGGTCAGTGAACATATTGCTTGTATCTTTACATGAAAACCGGGAGGTCTGTCGTTGCTCATGGCATACAAGGTGGAAGGGTGCGCTTCCATATCTCTTTTTTCTGCCTTTTTTACAGAGGGTGACTTATTGTGACTTCCTGTCTGTTTCCGTAACTGTCGCAGCCCTTCTCAAGGGGCTCTGCTCTCGGTGGAGGAGTTTGTTCCTATGGGAACAAATTCTTTCCATATGAGAGGATTACTCCGGGAGGGGAAGCAGCTGTCTAATTGACAGTTTGTCCCCCTGAAAGTGTGCCCTTCCATCTCAAATTGTAGTTGTATTACATAAGTGTGCATATCCGTCTTTTTGTTCCTGATATGATCTGTCATTTGGATTTCTTGCCTTGATTATATTTAGTTCCTCTATTACCTATTACCTTCTGTAGGTGCTCCTATGTGGGCCGAAAATTCGTAATAAACTTCTTGTATCTTGTTCAAGTAGGTAGGGAGACCATAAACGATGTTTTAATAAAGATCTGTCACAAGACCTGGCCAACTTCACGGAGTCAACACCCTATTTTACAATCACTGACAAGGCAGCCAACAGTTCTGCTAGAACTACAGGACCATCAGCCTTATCAGTCATTCGAGCAAAGTCACGTGAAAGACATCATGAACGGGCGTTAACCGCAAGCCCGACCAAGTCGAGCCAGATGTAGTTTTCAAGTGAAAAAGAGACCTTGGGCCGAAAGAGAGTAAACTAATTTCAAGTCACAGTCTTGGACTTTGAATACATATTTACTTTAACCCCTTGATAAATAAAATGCAAGGATAAAACAGTCTCATAGGTCGTGTAGACAAACAGATTAGGTACCGGAGTTACGATTTCTTAGGTATGAATAGTTGCCACCAGGTGGCGATGCTTTTCGTGTGCTCCATTGTGCTTCTCAGCGATTTGGCGGATTGTCTTTTCTATATTTCCGGGGAGTAGGGGAATGGGGACCATTCTGGTTAGGAGTATTGCTGTCAGGGGAAACATTTGAGCCATTTTCATTTTTTGCCTCTCTTTACAGTGATCTTCAACACTAGGAGGAAAGAATTTGCTCCTTCCTCTAAAAGTGGACTCCACTTTGAAAGGCTTTGTCGTCCAGTGAAGATAACAGAAAGTCATATAAGTTGTTTCCCTTCGCAAAAAGGCGAGGGGGAGCTTTGCAGTTGGGAAGAATGGGTTCACTGTCAGGGAAGGCAACTGTGCCATAGCTTTGCAGTTGGGAAGAATGGGTTCACTGTCAGGGAAGGCAACTGTGCCATTTTCAGTTTTGATTTTCTTTTAAACGGGCTCAACTGTTAGAGTGAAGCATTTTCTCCTCCAGAAGCAAATTCTTTCCCTTGAGCGTTCAACTCATGAAGGCAAGAATTTGCTGCTTTAAGATCAGATTCTGTCATTTAATATGGTAGACCTCATATTTTTGAAGAGTTTGGTCGTACATTGAAGCGAACAGAAAGTCACAAAAGTGGCGGTAAAAAATTGGAATCTCGCAAACCTTTAAGTAGGTCTTGCAGAGGGTGTGGGTATGGGTATTGTCACTGTTTAGGCGATAACCGATGTCTCTTTGGTAGCATTGCTAGGTCCCAGTATCTGTAGGGTTTCTCACCAGTATGGATGAACATTTCTATGGTCAGGAGAGACAGGAACTTTGCAATATGCGGTTTCTTGACCATGTGTGTTGGGGTGTGTTTTGTGTGTGTGTGTAGGGGGGGGGTCTCCAGTTTCCGGATGGTATGGCTCGTCCTGGCCTGGCGATTTATAGATGACAGGGTTTGTGTTTTGTATAGTCTGTTGCGTACAGTTTTGCGAGTGGTACGTACGTAATGCATCCATAGTTTTAAGAACTGTCGTTGCATCTGGTTTTATATGAAAGTTCTGTTAAGTAGTCGCACAAGCTGAAGTTTTCAGGTGCATTTTGTTAAACTAATATGGCTTTAGTATTTTATGTAGGCCGAAATATTCTTATTAGGCAAATTAACTATCTTGCTTAAGGTGTTGTCAAGATCGAATCAGCGACAATGATGTACATCAAAGTTGAGCAGTATGTGGGTGATATACGCTAACTAGTACTGACCCGATTGCACATACACACCGCCATAGGCTGAGTTTGCATAAGCTACCAGTAGTATGTGTGTGTGTGCGTGCGTGTGTGCGTGCGTCATTAATATCCATCGGCATTTTGATGAACAAATAGCAATTCAACTGGGTAGATCCAATTTCAGTTAGGGCAACAGCCTCCTGTGCTTGCAGTAGGTGCGGGATGATAACGGTCTCTCGTCTATCTTATTAGTACCCTTCTCTCTCTTTTCTCTAAGAGACTGCTCCAAACAGCTCAAAGGATCGAATGAGTCCACTCTTGAAGCAAGTATCTGTCGTTATCAGATGGTTTTTTTTTTTAATAGACACTTCTTAGTTCTGTTTTAACTTTTGACCTCACTCTTGAGAGAGGACAGGGGGCGAATTCCATTATATACAAACAGGGAACTTCTACTACAGTGGTGAGGAATTTTACTATGATATGATCCACTTTTCCGTGGGGAAAGTTTGCTGGGGGAGGGGAGCTATCACTGACAGTAACATGTTTTCACTTGCAAGGTAAATGAGAAGACAATGATCAGTAACCAGCACAATCGAGTTACACATCCTGTCCTAAACACTAAAGGACACCAATAAAGGTGAAACACAAAGCAAGAAAGCCAAGAGGCCAGCTCTTTCCCAGCCGGTTGCCTCAAGGCTTAGGCGACAATGAAAATAACAGTTAACCACAACAGAAGCGCCGCCTTTGAACGGTGGGCACTAAGTATTAGGTGGGGGTGAAGGTAGGGGGAGGGGGCTTAGACCTTTTTTTCCGCGCATCACCATCACCCTAGGTTTTGTTGTGGTTCTTAAACAAACAAGTTAAACCAAAGAGCCACATAAGATATATGAAACATCTATTTTACCTATTTTCTACAATTTTTGAACTACAAAAAAAAACAGAAAGCAAAGCGGACAGCCAACCATGTTACCGCAACGCAAGAAGTACAACAAACAATAATAAACCACAACAGAATAAACGGATTGGAACGATAAGTAATAAATTACAGCTGAGGAGGGGGAGGGGTTTTAACCCGGTTTTATATGCGCACAGCCCTTGCTGAAGATTCCGTTATGATTCATAAACTTACAAAATATTCAGTGCGTGAAGTACATGTACTTCTAAGCCATATGTAAAAAAGTATATTTTTGTTTTCAAACTTGAACCACATTTCTCATTTATTTCAGAATTTTAACGTTGGCCTGCAAACTTACATGCGAATCGTTCATCACTCGCCACTCATTATCAATTTGTATATACGGTCCGTGATAGCTACCTCAGTTTTTCTCACGAGCGTCCGTCCGTGATACCCATCATTTGATAATTCTGAACTGAATAACAGCTTTTCGAAGACGAAAAAGGGCGTATTGTATACAATATATGATAGGCTGATTAGGTATGACTGAGGTCAATGCTGACTTGTCGATAAATTGGAATAAAACTGATTTCCGATCGCAATTCGGTGACGTCCGTGATACCTACCTCGGACATTTTCAGCACTTTGTGAAAAATGTTCTAAATAATAACAAAGCTTTTTGAAAAAATGGAGGCACTGATAGAAAGCCAATTTTATGCCGCATATGATGGGCACGGCGTCGAGTTACAATTCTATGAGATATAAAAGAAAGAAACGAAAATACCCGTTTTACGCAGTAATGATACCTTCGAAAACTGGCGCATCGCCTGTGACGTATACACAAATGATTCTATCACGGAATGTGTTTCCCGACAGTGAATATGATACTTCTAAAATCTATGCTAGTTGAGTACCTCATTTGCTCTCTACGAGTAAAAAAAAAGCAGCGCCTAAAATGTGCCCGAGAACTTCTGAAACAAAAACTGTAACAGCCGTGTCATTTCTAATTTGCTAACAGTCGACAAAACCTGGGAACACATGTTTGAGCTGACAACAAGCAATGCAGTCCCGGGTCCAGGGGTGGGCTTTGGGGCTTCAGCCCCGCCATCTTTGTCTCTGTGTTATGTAGAATATGTAGGCCTCCAGATAATAATTTAGGAGTATATCTGATGGCAATTTGAAATAATTTATCCTTGTGACTAGATCAATATATATATTGTGACATCTCATTAGAATCGCCTCGGCGAGGTGATTCTACTGAATATTGCAACATAAATTTCAAAGCAAAAAAGACACCATAAAAATCTCATCAAATTGATCCCTAATTATGCCATATATTTTCAACCTCCTCCCCTCCCCCAAATGCACATACATCTCGCCACCTCCCACTCCCACCAGTTATCCAGAGCCCCACCAGTAAGTGGTGGCCTGGATCCGGGCCTGCAATGGGTGTGAAAAGATGAGCATGGCCATGTGTTGCCAGAAGAACAATCAGTATAAAGATGATGTACGCTAATTTCTTCAATTCCGGTGGGCCAGTCGTTCATACGCCATTTCTATCTGGTCACTCCATCACTGGACGCTGCTATAAGAACTCTATGTTGAAAAACAAGGAAAAAAATATATATCATCGCAAGAAGCGTCCAAACAAAGGATGGTCAGGGATCCACCTGATTCATGACAGCGCCTCCTCGTTATGATGTTTTCTTGGCGTAGAAAACGCTCATAGTTTTAAATTTTCACCAGAACTTAGTGCGTATGACGACTGTATAACTGGATAAAAAGGTTACAAAATATTTCGTCAAAGGAGGAAGACTCGGAAGTTTTGTAATAGAAACGTTTTTGCTGAAACGCTTCAGTCCACCCAAGTGACAGAACTCTTGCAGGACCTTTATATGAGCAATAAACCAGTCGAAGTTTGAGAATGAATTATACCGTACAGAGTCAAGTTAAGCATAAAGCACAGACATAAGCATGCAGCACAGACACAATTGTCAAAAAACTTGAATAAATAAACTAGACAGAAAAATAAACCGTAGAAAATATTTATAACTCGGCCTAAATGGGCAAAATCTACCAGATGGAATGCAGCCCCAAAGAGTGGGGATAATATCCATATAGACAAATTTGTATAAAACAATTAAAATGATTAATCATGAGAGGGTAGCCAATAAAAGACGATAATATTAGGTACGGATTATGGAGGTACGATTTGTGGTTTTCATAAAAAAAAAAAGCCGAATGCAACCGCGGTGGAGGGCGAATATCAGAAGCGGTGGAGGAAAAAATATTGTTTTACTGGTGTAGACGTTTTATTTTTAAATAAAAACGGTTTATGGTGACGGAAGAAGATTGTGTGATTGCTGAGAAGAAGCAGAAACGTTTTAAAAATGGGTCTTAGATGAAATTTTAGTGTTTTTACGAACAAAGAACAAAGACGCAAATTTGGCCGCCATCTTGTTTTATGAAAATTTTGTCAACAATTTCTTAAACTTTTATACATTTTTGTGGGTCTTATAAACAGTGTTTTAGTGACTATTTTAAAGCATTATCTGTATGTCCATTTGTGCTGGTAGTTGAAAAGTAGACTGGAACTGTATAGATGGCTTTAGTTCGTAAGAACAATAGAATGGCTGGCTCTGGTAGGCAAGGACCAGTAGGTTCCAAAGAAACTGACTATACCTTAAATATTGATAAAAGTTTGGCCAAGAAATTAATGGCAACACAAAGAAAAGAGGAGGTCATGTATGAATTCAAAGACGGTGGAATTGTAATTACAGCAGATGCAGTGACATTTGAGCTCATAAAAAAGGCTGCTGAGCAGTACTTTACAAATTTCCCTACCGAATTTGGGTCTGCGAAAATCCAAAATACAACTGACAATACTAAGAAAAATGTCGTACAAAGTACAATAAGAGTTAGAGACGCTAATGAACTTGGATATACTGCCAATTTTTATTTAACAACCAGTAGGTTGCTTGTGAATGGAAAGAACACTGATATATTCTTAACAAGAGATGTTGAACAGATTCATAAAATCATCGACAAAGTGACGGCAACAGAACCCAATTTTGACATTAAAGAACTAAATGAGAAGCTAGAATCCCAGCTCAAAAACTTACTCTCAGGAAAAGATGTGTGTGAGGTAGCGAGTGGCACAAATAACGACATGCATAAATCTAATGAACTATTTGCTCATGCTGCTGAACCCAGTATTGACTGTTTGAAATGTAAGAAGAAATGTAGAAGTAGGAGCACATATTGTTCAGCAGGGAACCATTGGATTCATTATAGGTGCGAAAAACTCTCTGAGCAAGAAATCGCCAAGATAGAGAGCGAGGGATCGGCAGATGACGATCAGGACTACACTTGCAAACTATGTAAGGGATCGCTGGGAACTTCTACCGCAGTTTCGCTTTCGTTAGCTTTGCCCTCAATTGCAGATCAGAGCAACCACACTAAAGAAATTCTGTATGAGGAGTTGTATGTAGAAGACAGCAGTATGGAAATATGTTCAGTTTGCTGTAGTGTTATCGATATGGAAGATGCTGATGCTTGTGGGCGATGTAGTATGCAGTGCCACAAGGGTTGTATGTCTCAAAGAGAGGGCTCGTGCTTAAATTGTGAGTCTAATGATGAACAATATGAAGTGACTCAGATAGAAAATAGCATTCAGAATGATTTGGGTTCGCAGAATCAATTAACATATAATTATGGTAATGATAATCCCAATACGCAGAGTGAACCCGGTATTGAATTTACCGAAACAACCAAGAGGGTAGTATTTCAAAGCACTTGGGTACAAACTAGTCCATTAAAAAGCCTGGAAACAAGTAATGAACTGAAACAAAAGGAGTTAAAACTTAGGAAAATTGAAAAAGATCTCTTATTTAGAGAAAAGCAGTTAAATGACAATTCTAAAGATAAGACAAGGATAGAAACGTATACTATGAAACTCGAAGCTCGTAACCAAGAACTTGAACAAACAGTCAGAACCCTAAAGAGGAAAATTGAGGCGTTAGAACAAACAGTGTACGATAACAGTAAACTCAATGGTAACATAACTGAAAAAACTCTCACATCTCCATCTCAAGATAATGTACAAACTCAAGTACAACAAATTAACAATAGAGTGACAAGCTTTGTGTTGAATCAAATAGACGTACAATTGAAAAAAATGGAAGAAGCTTTTGACAAAGGTTGTCTTCAGAGTGGTACTACTAGTAATGATAAAGAGATCAATAATAATGGCAAACAAGAAATTAAACAAGTTGAACAACCTAAAAATCCATTTGATCAAGATCAAATAGAACTAATTGACCTAACTGAAGATACATATACTTCAAGTAATAGAAGGGAGCAGCAAAATCTTAGTGTGACCTCGAGGGTCAGTGACATGGAGGTGGCACGAGTGACCGGTTATCCATTACAGTATCAAACATTGCAGTATAACTCTGTACCTCATCAGCCAATAATAGTGCAGGAACAAAATCATCATTTACCTATGAATCACCTTGTGGCAAACTGTCATATAAACTCATGTGGTAAGAACACAAAACAAACTACACAGTATGGGAAAAAGTTAAAAATACAAAGTCAAGATCATAGTTTTAGAAAACCATACTCTACGCAAGAAGGAAAAGGTGTGCCAAGTCAAACTAATCTAATGGAAACTGAACTACCCGTAAACAGGCAGTCGGAGTTATCGGCAGGTAACAGAGGTACCCCAGCAACTGCCTCATCATATACAGATAATCAGCATTTTTTGTGGCAGGCTCGGAATCTGACAAACATGACTTAGAGAATATAGGAAGTTCTAAACAGAACAGTGAAATGTGTTTAAATATTGTTTCTTTTAATTGCAAAAATGTAAAAACCTCCGCTACGGCAATTTTAGAGATTTTTAAATCAAACGAAATTATACTTTTACAAGAACATTGGCTGTATGAGTGTCAGATACCAATGCTTGGAGAAATTGACCAGAATGTGTGCTATGTAGGCAAGGGGGTGGACTTAAATAATCCTATCCAGCCGGTGCAGATGCCGCGTGGATATGGGGGGGGTGGCAATTTTATGGAAAAAGGAGTTAGACGGTAACATTAGGTCATTATCAGATGGCGGAGAAAGACTTCAATGCATTGAGTTTGCTCTGGAGAATGGAGAGAAAATTTTGTTGATCTCAGCTTACCTGCCTTCAACAGGGAGTAAAGATAGTACTTTGGAGTATCAGGAGTCTATCGACCAACTACAGGAAATATTTCAAAAATTTCAAGAGACCCATACATTAATTATTGGTGGGGATCTTAACGAAGACTTGTCGAAATTAGATGTGAAAAATAGAAGGAAACAGTACTTATTAGACTTTATTCAGGAGTTTAAGTTAGAATATTGTGTAGAAAATAAAACATTTATAAATACTGCTGGACAGGAATGCTCAGAGATAGATTATTTCCTATACCAATCCCAGGGCAGATACAGTGTATCGAGGAAAAGAGTAATGAAGGATATTGACAGTAATACGTCAGATCATCTACCTATACAAATGACAGTACAATGTACTTTTCAAAAAGCCGCACCTTGTGAAACAAGAACAAATAAGGATAAAAGTATTCAGAAGATTAAGTGGAGCAAAACTGATAAAGATTACTATCAAACTTTAGTTCAGCAGAAAGTGTCGAATCTAAAAGATAAGGGGAATATAGAGATCAAGTGTAATCTTGAGTCGTCCATACAGAAATTTTCAGACATACTCATAGATTCTGCAGTGCAATCTACAAAAAAAGGGAGGAAAGGTACCAACAAACCTAAGTTAAAGGTGTGGACACCTAGCATAAGTAGAGCATTACAGGATTTAAGAGCTATTAATAAGCAATGGTTAGCAGCTGATAAGCCAAAGGACTCTAATAATCTAATATTGATGCGTAGAAAGGCATGTAAAAAGGAATTTAGACGTGCATGTAGAATTGAGGTGGCTAAACGTACAGAACAAGAAAAACTGAGATAATGTCTGTTAGAGGATATGATGCTAAAACTTTCCATAAACTGGTCCAGAAACAGCGGAATAACGGAAATACCTATATAAATGACTTACATGTTGGAAATAGTAAATTTTCTGGAGATCAAGGAATCTTAGATGGATTTAGACAACATTTTGAAGAATTAGCAGTAGAAAAAGAGGATGAAAATTATGATTCTAGTTATCATCAGTTAAATGCTTATGAAGTTAGTATTATTAGTGAACTAGTAAAGGACCAAGATATTCCTCTGGTAACAGAAGAGGAGCTTCATACAGCTATCAGATCAATGAATACAGGAAAATCGCCAGATATATATGGAATGACCGTAGAACATATACTTCATGCGGGAAAGGTCGCTTAGAATTATCTTCTGCAGATATTGAATCAGATTTTCATGAACTCAGATATTCCAGAATTATTAAAGATTGGACTATTAACTCCGGTGTTTAAAAAGAAAGGTAACAAAAATGAGTCAGCAAATTACAGAGGAATAACAGTACTACCTGTAATATGTAAAATCATTGAAATATTAATAAAAGAGAGGATTAGACCTACTTGTGACGGTGTTCAAAACCCATATCAAAGAGGCTTTGCGCGGAAGGCATCTCCTCTAAATGCAGGTCTGATTGTTGAAGAATTCTTACGTGAGAGCAAGGATAACAAGTGTACAGCATATCTGGTTCTACTGGACGCAAAATCAGCATTTGACGTCGTGAATCACGAGCATTTACTGAGACGTCTCTTCCAGGCTGGTGTTTAAGACAGGCATTGGTCTCTCATAAGTAGCTTACATCAGCAAGCCACTAGTGTGGTAAAATGGTGCGGTCAACATTCGGGCTTCTTTAGTGTTAATCAGGGAGTAAGGCAGGGCGGAATACTCAGCGCGGATTTGTACAAGCTGTATTTGAATCCTCTTCTGGATAGAATACAACACTCAGGCCTAGGTGCGAGTGTTGGCAACATTGTATGCAACATTAGTGGATGTGCAGACGATTTAACTATCAATACAAACAACTATAGGGAGAGCCAGGTTTTGACAAATGCTGCTGTGGACTTTTCAAGGATGGAAAGATACCTTTTACAACCCGATAAGAGTGTGGTTTTGACAGTCAAACACAGAGATACAAAGAGTGATGTTAGCCGTGTAGAGCCTTTGCTAATGAGTGGTAAGGAAATGAAATCTGTTGAAACTGCGACTCATCTTGGAATTCGTCGTGCAACTACTCTCACCAAAACCTGTGAAATTAACGTTGAAGAAAATCTGAAAAAATCTAGGAGAGTTGCTTATAGCCTTATTGCAAGTGGAATGCATGGACATAATGGGCTCGATCCCGAAACTAATCTACATCTAGTCAAGACATATGTTACACCCACTCTGTTATATGGATTGGAACTGATCTTGCCTAACAAGACCCTCGTCAAGAAATTGGAGATATATCAAAAGAAAATGCTTAAACAAATTCTATCGCTGTCTATGAATACCCCAGATCCTGCAGTGTATATCATCTCAGGATTCTTACCTGTAGAAGCACAAATTGATAAAAAAGTACTGTCATTGTTTAATAATGTTAGTCTCCAAGATGACTCATCTGTAGAAAAGAAATTAGCTGTTCGTCAAACTACTGTGAAGTCTGTAACCAGTAATAGTTGGTTTATGGAAGTGAAAAAGACATTATGGAAATATAATTTAGAAGATATTCAGACTTATTTAGAAAATCCAGTACCTATATTGAAGTGGAAGACTATTGTCAATAAAGCTATAGAGAAATACTGGCAGAAGGAAGTACAGTCATTGGTCCCGTATTATAGTAGCTTGAAATATCTGAATACTGACAGTTATAAGCCTGGAAGTATACATCCCTTACTGAAAATTAACATACATTCTTCTCGTGATGTTATCCGCCTGCCGGCAAAGTTGAAATTGCAGTGTGGTGCATATATCCTACAATCCAATAGACAGAAATTTAACAATACTCAAATCGACCCTACATGTCTTCTTTGTAATAAAGGCAGTGAAACTGTTATGCATTATCTGCTGGAGTGTTCCGCACTCGAGAGTACTAGAAACCCAATCCTCAACTGTGTTGGTGTGGCATATGTGAATTTGACTGGAAAAAGTTTTATTCATTTGGATACAGAAACAAAAATAAGGATAATTATAGATTGCTCATTTTTATTGAATGATACCGTCAAGAGGAGAAGATATAAAGTACAGGATCTATCGAATTTGGAATTTCATAATAGACGTTTTATCTATGCGTTGCATGTGACAAGATATAACTTACTGGCCGGGCTACCAAAGTGATACTTGAAGTTATGGAAACGAAGTACAGATGTATATGTCAGGAATGTATATTGAACTGTGTATATACAGCTTATGATGATGGTGATGGATATTACTATTATTATTTTATCGCCCTCCACAATTTTAAGAACTGTAAATAGTTAAGTTGACTTTTACTAAAGAAGATTATAATGTGTTACACATACAAGTATTGTATGGTTCTCCAACGATGGAGGTGAAGATATAGAAACAACAACAACAAACAACATTTACAATATTGTTCGGTGTTTAGTAGGACTAATTCAAGATCATCTGACGCTTGTTTTTCTAAGCCTTTTGTTGACCTGGAAGCTGATTAGCATTTTTTGTAAATATTTGACAGATTTGTAGGTATTTTTCTGAATATTCAAGCTGTCCTTCTGTATATTTATAAGCATGTCATTCTATTAAATGTGTTAAAACTATCTGAGTGAAAGGGAGTGTCAAATTAACCATCGGAGACCTATGAAACTATAACTATGTAACCACTGGTCATTCACCCTGTTATCGGTTGTTATCAGTTGTCGATACAGTCTGAAAATATCTTATTTTCTCATTGACAGTTTTGTTTACTCCCATTCTTTCTGGCAAAAAAATCTGACAGAAAAAAAATAGGCTTCAAGTCAAATTCATAAACATATTGAAAATAGTTACAATGGTCTGAAGGGTGCAACCAGAAAGCATCATTCCCTGGCATTTCAATCCCTACTGGCTAGTAATGACAGTCCCCTTGATTACTGGCTCAATCATGCTTTTAACTGCAGCTCTACAGTCACTGTGAAACTACAGGGAACTATTTTGTGTTTTCTTGATATATGCAGAAAAACTGTGATGAAGATAATTCATTGTGACTTTTAATTCTCAAAGTATATTCTGTAATAGTTTGAATCAAGTGATAACTTTTAGTCCGCCTTCTCAATGTGTCTTGCTTGCATACACATAGCTTGTCGTAGTAGTTGGACTATGTAAAATGAAATAACTCGTGTCTTAAATGGCTACTCACCAGTAAATTGTTGCCACAGGGTTGCTTGTGTCAACACTTAAAAATTTCTGAGGGAGACACCATGATCTCATTGAATTCTATAATGGGATTATTATAATAATTTATAATATTTAATTATATGACGTTTGCTTAACATTTTATCGGTTGTCACTTTGGTTATTAGTGTTACCTACCGTTTCTACTCTCGGTTAATAGTATTGCCTGTTTTTTTTCTATTATCGCAAAAGCTAAATTCCGATTGGTTAAAATTATTTGGTATAAAAGGCTAAAAATTGGCGCTGTTTTTCACAGTTTTTGAAATTTGACAGTGGGGGAAGAAGTCTTTTTTGCTTCAGAAATGCTGAATATTTTATTTGAGCTCCAACACGATAAAACCAACAAAGTGGCATGTGCCCCACTTGAAGACCCAGATCAGCCGGGACATCCGCCCAGTTTTATCAGATTCTTTGATGTGCGTTAAAAGTGTAGCTAAGGGTCTTAACTAGCTAAGTGCAGACAGAGAAGACTCTGATTAGACTGGGTGGATGCAGCTCATTTGTTTTTTCTGACCTTATGGCCACAGCCGAAACTTAGTATGGCTTTCAATTACTGGAGTTTCATCTTCACTGACTTTTCTTGTCGCATGTATTAAAATAGGCAGGCGATGCTTACTTACTTGCAAGCACCTGCTCACACTTCTGTTTTGGGGGGTCCATGTCTGTGTATCAAAGTTTTTCAGACTTTGTCAATATTTATATATGGTTTTTGATGTGTGGACTGACTATCAGATATCTTTAGGATCTATTATGCTTTACCTACAGACAGGTAAAGCTTAACCTGTGCACAACCTCCAGTGTCCATACGTCTGTAAATTTTTTCATTGCAGTCTAGTTGTATTTAAAAGAAGCTGGTTTCATTCTGTTGTCCCATATTGCTGCTGGCTGCCATCTTTGACATTACTCCTTATTATACACCATACAATACTGTAGACAGCATTCTCTTCCCTAAGAACAACTATACTATTCTACTCTTCCCTAGCTTACCACACTTTAAAGCACTTGTTCTTTCTTGCAATCACCATATAAAACCCATCCTAATCTTTCATAACCTACTGTATCACACCGTGCCTTATTTTACTTTACCAATAACCATTCATCCTACTTTCATATTATACTGTATCTAGTGCTGAATTACCTATGCTTGCCGGCAAAGCTCATGATTTGTCATGTCATGTTTGTATGATCTGAGAGAAATAAAGGTTTTGTTTATTTGTTTTTGGTTGCTTGCAAGTTACATTAGCCAAATCTACCATAACCTTTTTTTCATCCACTCTTCCATCATACCATCCATATTCCTTTACCCTATCTGATCGTCCCTACCTTATCTGATAAGGCAAG